>JANITX010000212.1:44560744-44576395 GCA_027564395.1 Erythroxylum ulei | reverse complement strand
ATCTCCATATCATTTGCATTATTATCATCCTATAAGAAAATAAAATATGATGAAAAATGTGAGTACTGAAGAGTAAAATGGAGATTTTAAAGTTGTTTCTTCATATAAAATTTTATTTTATTATATTTAACCATAAATATTCAAGAAAAATAGAGTTAATACAAAAGGGTAAGATATGGGTATCCATGGTTCGGGTTTTACTTTACCTATATCCATATCCATTTTTATGATTCAACCCATATCCATATCCATATCCATCGATTTTTACGATTTACTACCCATATCTAAATTCATTAAGTCGAGTAGTGCGGATATTAATAAGGTTGAAAGCTCACTGCCATCTCTAGGAATAACTACAATTTAAAATGGAGCAACTCTTATGTTTATAGATAGAATGATTATGCTCCAGTTAAATATTTACAACATCAAACATTTCCAGTTAACCAGCCAACTCTAGAAAATATAATGACCGATTTTAGTCTAGAATCAATGATGAAGTATAAAAAAATAGAGACTTGTATGTAAAATTTGGTGAATCAGATAGACCAGCTAACGTAGATACTATCTGATGAATTGCGAAGGAGTTTACCTAATCTTATTAAGAAGAGATTGCGAAGAATATGGAATGACAATCGATCTTATTAGTGAAAACCAGCAAGAAGAAGAGAATATTTATTATAAATTAATAGAATTCCTTATTGAAACGAAAGCTAAACGACGTGAATTACTTTTCGTAATAAATGAAAATTTAAACATTCTTATTTGATTTATCATATTTAGATATTGTAAAAATAATATAAATTATAAATAATTTACTACAAATTTATTTTATTAAAATTGATTAATAACTAATAATTTATTTAAAAATAGTAAATCAAGTATTTCTTTAAATTTTTATTTTAAAATATTTATGCTAATAAATAAGAAGATTAATATCTTGTAATAATTTATAATTGTGTAATAATATTTATGATTGTTATTATATTTATTATCTCTATACTTTACTAATTGTTCACAGTTGACACGAGTCCTATGTCTCCAGAAATTGCAACGTCGGCATCAGGACGTTTCATAAAACTTATGAGCTTGTCACATTTTAAATAGCCGAGGTTTTGGTGAAATGTAATAAAATTATCAACTTTTACCCTTTTAAATATTTAATAAATATCAAAGATTATAAGGAAACCTCGCTTTGCATTGCACGGTTGTCGTTCGTTGTTGATTGACACTTATCATCTCAAAGCCGTCGCCGTTGCCGTTGATGTTTGATCAAATAGTTGGCGACGCCATCCAGGTGAGTAACCCCAGGTAACAGTCTATATTAAATAATGTTTTTCATATGTCAAAGCAAAAATGTTACTGTACATGGCTTTATACAAACGACGAAGAAGGAACAAAAGACGCTGTACTGCAGAAATGAAGAAAAACAACAAAAAGGAAATCATAACTAACAATCCATTCTGTGCATATTGTACGTGACTGCTGTGGCGTTGCGTTTTGTGTTATTTGGCTGCTGTGTGAGAGGACATTATTTGGGCTGCCGTGTCAGAGGTCGTTATTTCGGCGAGTGTTCCGACAGGAGGCCCATTTCAAACAAGGCTAAAAGCACGGACCAATCTCAGGTAAAGAGAACGCACAACATATCGATCTCAAGACAGGCTTCGAAGTGGGTGAAAACTCGGCTTTTAGTCAGTCGACTCTTGTCGGTTTGAGTTGATAGATAGATGACGGATGAGAACATCCAGTAATGGTTAGTTTACTCTTAAAGTGTAGGGTCGTGAGGGCGGGTTTGGCAAGAAATTGGAGCATGATGGTTGCTCAAAGCCCAAAGAGATTGAGTTTTAAGGAAGAAATGAATTTTTTTAGATTACTTGGGTGGTGTGTGTGGCCTCAGTTATTAAGATGGATGCATCTTCTCCGGGGAACAATGCTTTGTCAGCATTCGCCATGTTTGATGCTAAAGCTTACAGCTTTTGATGCGCTAAACTATTCTCCTGGAGTTCGCATTTATGCTATTAAATCGTTTAAATATCTTTTTGTTTTTGTTTATTTTTGGATTATGATATCGGCAAATAGGTGGATAACAGATGACCACTTAAACATGGTGTTTGGTAGTTCTTTGGCATACTAGATTGGTTAATAGGAGCATTCCTTATGCAGACTGTTTCAATCTAAATGCTATTATAGAATTTGTTAAGTTACTGTACTTTCAAGACTGATTTCGCCTGAAATTGTATCACTGAATATTATGTGGTAGAGTCTTCTTGAGTTCCTTCAAATTGTAACCACAAATTTCTGAAGTCTCTCTCTCATATCCCACTTATGTTCTTCTTCAACCTGTGGATGGTGGCAGAGAGGTGAACTATGTTGAAGTGCATGCTTGCTTGCTGCAAGGTATACATATCTGAGAGCCGAAACAAGGGTGCATTGCAGGCAATTGAAAGAGCTGCGAAACAATTCCTTGAAGCCCCTATTATTAATAAGTTTGAAGATGTCATTTACAACAGAGTGGGTTATACTCTTGTCTCCAGTTTGCCAACTGAGCCATCTTTAGAATCAGAATCAAGTCCTCTGAAGAGTGCTGTGCTTGCCATGGTTAAAGCTGCTTTTGAAGCCATTGATCTTGAGTTGCATGTTGGAAGCCATCCTCGGCTTGGTGTTGTGGACCACATTTGCTTTCATCCCTTGCCTCGTGCTTCTTTGGATCAGGTAGCTGGGATTGCAAAGGCATTGGCTGTGGATGTAGGAAACAGCCTCCAAGGTCTGAGCCAATTGAAAGTTTGCTCAATACTAAGTATCCAGATGACAAATCTAGGCTCTAGATGCTTGGTTGTTCAATAGAAGCTGCTTTGCTAAATCTAATTTGCAGTAACGAGGATTTTCATATTTGAGATTTATCGAAAGGGATGTTAGATCATAGATTCCCATTGCTGTCTGCTTTTAAATTTCTTCTAGTTTGCTTAATAAATGTGATATTATAATCCTTGTGCCTGGTTCCAGAATAGGAGTTCCACATATTGTCTGTATTCAATAGCGCTATGTATCTTCTTGCAGCCTTTATGTTCTATTGAGACATGGTGTTGATGAAGATTACTCTAGAATTCATCTTTTATTGTACTTACAAGAATTTGAGTCTGTTATACTACATTTCCACTTCATTCTGGGAGTCCCATTTTTGTGAACTGAAAACTATACTAAAGATGTGATGCAGAGGCAATATCAACAATTGGAAACAGGGTAAAAGAAGAAAACAAATGATTTTATATGAGAAGGCAGTGTCCTTACTCTAAGTGGAAACAGTGAATTAGCTTTAAATAGTGTAAATCTTTCTGAGTGTTGTAAGTTGTCAAAACATGGAATCTTTGTGTCGGCATGGTGATTAAGATGCAAAGTGCATCATATGTTATTTGAGTGACAATTAGGTGAATTGGCATGAGGCATTCAACACTTGGCTAATGATCTCAAATGTGGCCTGCAGTTCCTACATTTGTATATGGAGCTGCCCATGAAGAAGGGAGGACATTGGATTCAATAAGGCGAGAGTTGGGTTATTTCAAGCCGAATTCAGGAGGCCATTGGACAGGTGGACCAAAATGGAGGTCATTACCTTTGAAGCCAGATCATGGTCCGGCTCAAGTTACTGAAGCAAAAGGCGTGATTGTCATTGGAGCAACCCCATGGGTTGATAACTACAACGTGCCTGTCTTCTCTACAAACATGGGTGCTGTTCGTAGAATTGCAAAAAGAGTAAGTGGGAGAGGAGGTGGCCTTCCTTCAGTGCAGGCCATGGCACTTACTCATGGTGATAATGTGATTGAGGTGGCTTGTAACTTACTGGACCCTGCCCAAGTTGGAGGGCTTAGTGTGCAACAAGAAGTTGAAAGACTTGCAAGAGAAGAGGGAGTGGATGTTGGGAAGGGATATTTTACCGACTTTTCCCAAGAGGCAATAATTCAAAGCTATTTGAAATCAGGTCCTTTCTTATAACTAGTCTTATCGTCCCGTGCAATCTTCCTTCATTCACTTATCCAAGTGTATGAATGTCCCGTGTTCTGACATTATATATATTCACAATCCAATTTCTTGTTTGTAACATCGAATTCGAATTACGTGACTAATTGTAAATTCAAGTCAATATTATTTTTTGGTAAATTTGGTGAGATTATTTAATTTACTTTTATTTGTTAATGATGCCTCTCCTAATTAATTCTCATCACGTTATTTTAAAATTAATTTTTGGGACAATGAAGAATTATTTGAAAACAGAAAATTCAAAGGAGCTGAAGATCAATTTCATGAAAGAATAAAAGACAAGAGGGAGGGCCACTGTGACTGTAAAAACAAAAAAGTTGAATCGCAAGACGTGGAAGCAGCAGGGGTGAAACGGGGAAGGTGGAAATGGCGTTTTTATTTTTAAGGAGTTGTTGACGGTGAGTAAAAGGGACGGAGAATAAAACTATGAAGGATGACTATAGTTCAAAACGGAACACACCGCCTTCAGGGAGAGAGAACACATTTTGAGTTAGCAGAAGGCACAAACTATAAGGTCAAGAAGAAAACCGAAACGCAACTAATTAATTACCTCGCAAAAGTCAAAACGCAAACCACAACCAGATAGAATCTGTATTGGCAACAAGCAAGAGTTACCGTTACCCCGCCATTTGTTAAGGGCACGTGGCTGCTTGCCTTTTTTGCCCATTGACCTCTTTTACCATTCACCCATGTTAATATCAACCGTCCATTTTTAACTACCTTAATGTTGTCCGTTTCATTTGGATCTAAATCTGGTACGTGAGTGCTAATCTAATCACAGGCGGGAGCGGGCGGCAAATGGACCCCTTTGCTCTAATAAGGCTTTTTTTTTCCCTCTTTCTTTGCCATTGTTTTCTTGCACACTGCATATGTTGAGACAAAAGGTAAACCTATCTTCCAACTTTTAATGTATTTTTCAAAATTTTGATTACATATTTTGTAAATTTATCCTATAAAAAAAATATTAGAGTTCTTCGTTTCAACTATTATTGGATTTTCTAATTTTTTTTTGGAGCAAGCAACAGAAAATCTAAACAAAAGACTGGATAGATAAAAGTAGAATTGGAAATTATTTACCAGATGAATATTGCTTAGCGCAAAGGACTGGTTGGCATTTAGAGGTTCAGATAAAGACGCTAACTGGAACCTTTTCCTCAAGGCGTGCAAGGGATGAATTAAAAGACGAGAGTTATCACCAAAAGAGAAGCTAACAAGAATGTGTTTCTTCCTTCAATCTTTCGCATTCCTTGTAAAATCCGTGCAGGTCTGGCAGCTGCAATCCGAAAAACGGCAGAGTTCACAACCAAAGCAAACACAGGAAGTGCAGCCCTTGCAAGTTGGTGAACGACTGCAGCCCCTGTACACCCTTCGACTGCCACGTTCTTCCTCGTCATCACACGTTATTCTGCATAAGAAACGCAATCAGTCCTCCTAGACATTGCCAAAATTCTATGCACCACACCACGACATTAGAACTAATCACATGTTATTCTGCATGAGATACGCAATCAGTCCTCCTAGACATTGCCAAAATTCTATGCACCACACCACGTCATTAGAACTAATCACATGTTATTCTGCATGAGATACGCAGTCAGTCCTCCTAGACATTGCCAAAATTCTATCCACCACACCACGACATTAGAACTAATCACATGTTATTCTGCATCAGATACGCAATCAGTCCTCCTAGACATTGCCAAAATTCTATGCACCACACAACCACATTAGAACTAATCACATGTTATTCTGCATGCGATACGCACTCAGTCCTCCTAGACATTGCCAAAATTCTATGCACCACACAACCACATTAGAACTACTCTTCTCAATCAAATCCGAAAGCACTTTGCAGAGACCAATAATTTTCACAACTTAGCCATGCATTTAGTTTCACGGTAGATACAAGCCACTCATTTCAAATGTTATCATTTAACTAGGACGCTGTTGGAAAAGAAATACAAGGAAGTTAGATTCAAGGTCGTTTGGAATGAAAGAGTCAAGATCAAGCCATGGCAAATGGCTAAAATAAAGGGAACAAGAGTAAAGATGAAACGCATTGAGCAACATGAGCTCATCTGACAAACTAGGGAGGAAACCAATCTGATATTTTTAGTTTCCATTTCTAAGAACAGCAAACAGGAGAGCACACCATATGCAAGCATAGCTCATGTTTTCTTAGATTCGGTGATTCAATCCCAGAAATTTTCCGTAAATCCTGCCATTGTCTAAAGTTGATGCAATTTAAGTCACTAACCATATCAGTATACCGATGGATATATTATAAAGTAAAATAGATTTAGATTTCAAATTAACCTTGTACGCATGATCATTATACTGATGAATATTGCCAGGAAACAGAATTGTAAATATTCAGCACTAACTGGAATGCAAAAAAACTTCTACATTTACACAAACAAAGACACGTCCATTCTTGTAAAGGAAGTTGGTCCATAAAGTATAAGTAGACGACAGAAAAGGAATGCCAATTGTCAATGGTGATAATGTCATGCTTCATTATCTAGGTTGAACAATATGCAACAATTGATAATCAAATTAAGAAACAGAAAACGCATGCAATATAAGTACCAAAGAAATAATATAAAAATCATCTATAATTCTCTGGTTTCAAGAATATGTCCACCTTTTCCAGCTAAAATTTCCTTTTTATCTTCTGCCTGCTTGCAGAGCATGCAATTGAGGAATAGAACAATAATAATAACAAATTCAGCAGCAGCAGCAGCACTAACAACAACAAAATGTATTGCACAGATTTCTTATATTTTGTTTTTGTGCAATGTGGAAGGCAAAGCACACATACCTGTCAAAGGGCAGATCAGAACATTTCCAATTTGGATCAGCCAAGGCATCATGGTGAAGTCGACACTCCTCCTTGGTCCGTAATCTAAACCTGCGTTCCTTATTACATGTAGTACAACGAACAAACTCATCGCGATGACAAACTCGCCCACTAGAGGACCTGTGGGATCCATTCCCACTTTTTGATGCTTGATTATAATACTTGAGCAATACAGTCTTTGACAATGGAACCTTCTCCCCATTGACTATGATCCAAACATTATTTTTCCATTTTCTAGCTGTCTCTCTACCAGAATGCTTCTCAAACGCAGCTGGAGTCATCTTGCCTAGTCATTGCAAGCGCAACTCAACAATCAAACATGGAAACCAAGGGTTGAAATAGAGCATTATGCTATTTTAGTAACAACATGAACTGAGACAGAAAAGATCCGGTCATACCAACAAACTACAATAACATGTAAACTAAATATAAACTCAGTCAAATACTTAAAGGGGAGCAGGGATATTGAGGATGACATTCTGATTGTAAAACATGTTACACCATTAAAGGTTATCAACTAACTTTCACTGAAGATCGGTGTAGAATTCAAAATGACAGAAATATAGGCATTACTCAACTATACTATATGAAAAGACACCAAATTCTTTGCAGGTGTCACAGACTATAAACTATACGCTAAGGAACAATTACAAAATCTTGTTCCAAAATGTTTCCGTGTGGGTTAACCAGATATTAATTGGACAAATGAAGTACAGGATGACTATTTGTCTTTTCATGCTAATGACTATTGAACTTATAAACAGAATAACCCCTACCAATGGCCTAGTTTTCTTCGTATGACCAATGATTTTCAGTACAAACTAACGCAATACATCCCTGAAATCAGTATGACTATTAGTATCACTGGCGTCTTTCTCTGAAAGTCCTTTACCAATTTAAGCATCTGTTGTTCTACCAAGCCCCTTCAAGTTTTAGGAGATGACATCAACTCATAAAACAATTAGTGGGAGTGACATACACTAATTAAACAGCCATTATTGCTGCACGCTTGTAAAACAAAATGCACGACAGTGCAAAGGAGGATATACTGCGAACTGCTAGGTGCACCCCAAGTACCATCTAACAACTTAGCAGTAAACAGCGATAACGCATGCATACGAAACACAAGATAATAACGCATCCTAACTCAACCACTATGTGGTGGTAAAAAGTAGAACTGACCGACATCATTGAGACTTGAAATGAAGTCCTTTGAATAACGTCAACCGTGAAAGGGTTAACAAATTGCAATAGAAGAAAAATGCAGCCTCGGGGAGGGTGCTGTACGGTACAAAGAGCGGATGACATATGATTCCACAAAAGCCTTACTATGACTGACAAGAACAGAAGTGTGGCTTCAAAAGCCAAAACCAGGTGTAGAAAATTAAAAAGCATTACAAATATAGCCACAAAGGAGGACAGTGAATGCAGGAGAATATGCACTGGAAACCCAAAAAAAAAAAAAAAAAAACCAAAAATTTTTAATCAAGAGATAACCTTTCCTGCAATGCGACGCAGATGATACGAAGTTAGAAAACTATCTTATTGTACAGAATGGCAAACAAAGCTCCCTCATTGAGACAAAACAACATACACTTGGAGTCTTATACTGTATAACAAACGAAACACGGATACACCGTTCACACTATCCAGCTGTTTGACTTGATAAAACTGAAAGCGACAACCAGCAAGGGCAAGACGCAGTCAACATGCATAATAATCAAACCCATAGCTTCATAAGCGGCCAGAGAGATAAGAAAGACAAACAGAAGGAGAGGGACACCTTCATTGCAACCAGGAGTGCATTCGCAGGTGATCGCAAGATCACCATTGACAAAAACCCTAAGCCTCCCAACAGCATCACCATATCTATGGCTGGTACACCCACACGTCACCTCTATGTAATCTACACCTCTCTTGACCCCACAAATCTCTCTCAACTCTTCATCGCCAAACAACACCATTTCTTCAACCCCATTTGCCATACCCTCTATCCCTTTGAGCTTGTTACACAATATAACCAAAACCAAGAATCCAAAATGAGATCTTTAAGCCAAAAGCAACGAGAAAACGAAATTTTCGGATTAGTCGGATATGGAAGATATGTGAAGAGGAAATATAGTCGGAAATTAAAATGGAATTAAAAAAGGAAAACAACGAAAAACAAAAAGATTGCGATAAAGAGGAAGTGTCTCAAAAAGGGCGCATCATCGGGAGATCTGGAAGAGTAAACGTTGATAATGTCGCACATGAACGAGAGAGAGAGGCAAAGAGGGGTTGGTACTTAGGTGCTCATTGGGAGATGAGAGAGAATGAGCTGGCCAAGTGAAGCCAATGTCGTGAGAGACCTTTTTCTATGATAAAACTGTTTTTGTTTTGGGGGTTCTTAACTACAACTTTGTTGATTCGCTGCATGACATGACGCGAGGGAACTTAAAAACCCAAACATAAATATAAGGATAGATAGAGGTCCAGAGATTGATGGGCAGTTCCATGGCAGTAAATTCGTTCTCTCACGGGACTACTAGACGCGCCCGTTGGTGGCTTTTAAAATGTCTTATTTAAGGTAAAGAAGGTCAGAAGGAGAATATAAAAATTCACCCATCTTTGAGCCTAGTCTCTCATTAATTGTAATTTAACGTCTTACCGTTTACAACATAATATAGAATAGGATTTTGAAACATTCAAAATAGATCTTAACTAAATGAAAAATTTATCGGAATCAATTCTCTGTTACGTTAATATTATAAATATTTTAAAAATGTTAAGATTCAAGTTGTATTATGTCTTAATATCTTGTAATATGTTTAACTTAAAGAGTTTTGTTATTTTCACATAATTAATACTAGACCTATCCATCCGTATCATTGCACAAAATCAAGGAGATAAAGTGTAATATGATCCTACCCGCTTAATCCAATTTACTTTATTTTTTGGAAGAAGAAGATTTGGATCATTTTGATGGAAGCTTTGAAAAGGGAAAGAGCTTGCATTATGGATGAGAAGTGGAAGAGAAAAGGTGAGGTTACAGAAAAAGACAAATAAACTTTAAACAAATTACATTAGGTTGATCAGTATGACTTAAATACCAAAAAACTAACTTTTTTTTTTAACAACAACAATTAATCAAATAACCAAAAAGGCAAAGTAAAACAAATTATATGTCTCCTTTTCTTTAACAAATTCCTTTCATAGTGTTGAATTGAAGTCCACATTATGTTGGTTGGTGACTAAATATATCCATATGATGATTTATTTTTGTGATATATAAAAGCAATATGTTACTAATTAAGAAAAAGTGAGAAAAAAAATCATGAAGTCGGTTGACCCAAGTTGTGGAATAAAAAGGCTACTAGTTAAAATGGAGCATCCAAATTCAGATCAAGCAAGCATTCCATCTAGATTCACGAGTTTCAAGTCAATTAGACAAGAATCAAGGAAGAGACAAGCATTTTCAACATAATCATTTCATGTATTTTCCTTGCAACTCTTTAACACATTCATTTCAATGTTCCAGGGGCTTAAAGTTACGTGAATATACACTATTTATTTAGAGGTCAACACTTCTTCCAAAATTCAAAAGGACATTTTAATTGTACTTTCATGAAAATTCTGGTGATCCACAACACACATTTTGTGTACTTTCTAAAACTTATTTAAGTCTCCTTTTTTTCTAATTTTAAGATATGTTTATTGCTTTTTATAACAAAAAAGGTTTTGAAAATTTTATTTTAGGGAGTTAGGTTGGCCTATGATTTAAGTCTACCAACTAAGGGTGTCAAAATTTTAGACTTAAATGTTAGCTCGGTTGACCTATATAAAGCTAGGTCAACTTGTTTAAAGACATGAATTTATGTTTTAGATGGACATCAATTGATCTATGTGTGAGTTAAGTTGAGGGCAAAATGGTCAATTTTGACTTTAAGTTTTACATTAGTCGACAAGTTTAAATCAATAAAATTTTAATACTTTCAAAATGGGGTTAAATTTTAACGTTTTTTAAATATTAGGGTCTTAAGTATTTTCTCTGGAATATTAGGATTAAACTTGTCAACTGGTGTAAAACTTAGAGTCAAAATTGACCCTTTTGCCTCAAGTTGAGTGAATTTTTCAAAAGAAAAGAGTTTTTAATGTAGTGAATTTGCATCATTTTTACTAACATATATCGATGTGTGATATAGGTTAAGAGAACATGCAATTAATTCAATCGATGTCTTTAAAACTAGCCATTATAGCTAGTTTATATCTCTAATGGATATTATCACTACAATTCTATATCGATAGTCTATAATCTAATTGGTAGACATATTTATTAACATTTTATAATCTTTGATAAGTTATTGAGAGTATTCAATTGCATTCATTCACTACTTTGTTCAGATTGAGCCTTAGATCATTAAAGTGAATAAAAAGGAGGTTTCTTAATTTGTAGCTAGGTATAATTGGGCCTCATGTTGAGAATTTAATATGTTATGGTTCCTCTTCATGTAATAACTCGTTTCTATACTTAAGGATTTAATTGTTAGATTGAGTCATATCATATGAGAATTCTTTTGCATGCATCATATTCACATCTATACATGAATCATGATTTAAAGACATTGTAAAAAATAGTACATGCACTCATTTGATATATCCCGGGGTATGAAAGATCTTAAATGATTATGATGTAATTGTATGTTGATTATGACTTGAATTTGTTTGATGGATTATAATTAGTGAAATGGGAATTTATTATTACAATAGAGTTACTGATAAGGTGATATGTGCATCTAGTCTAGGAAAAATGTTAAAGGACAAGAAAAATTGCTATATGGGAATTTAAGTTAATTAGGCCTATGAAATGATGGCATGTGGCATTGGGAATAAGCGACAAATAGCTTAGCTAATTGGAAGATAAATGGCTTGAGTACATAAGTGAAAAGTGGCCTAGGAATTATGTGACAAATGGACCAAACATTAGGTGACAATTGGTAGCATGAGAAGAAAACACATGACATAGCTCTTTATTTGATAAGTGGCATGACATATGTCTCACCCCTCTCCACACACTTGCATCCCACGACCTCTACACTTGAAAGACAGCTTCTTTAATGTTTTGGTTACTCGCTACCCTCTACTTTCTTCACACCAACGACACTCTCACACCACCTCCATACCCTTGAATTTTTGCCAAAATTTTGTAGCTTTCTTCTTGTGTTTAGAAATCCTTCTCATTCCATCTCGTTCTTGGAGTATGCTTTATCTTTGCATGTTTGGAGGACTAAATTAGCTTGATGATTAAGAAGGTTTTGAGCTGAACAAGTAAGTGATTTATTCATCTATCGTGACACATGTTAGCATAACATTCATGATGATTATTTAGGAATGAACTTGGTTGTGGTATTGATGATAAAGTTATGCTGGAAATTTGATGGATGAATTGGTTTTGTTTTGATGTATGAAACCTTAGATTAGAGGCTATTTAATGGATGATTTTAGATTGGGATTTAAAGTAAAATTAAGGTACAATTGAGGTATAATCAATGGACTATTATGATGGTGTTAGAATCTAGAAAAAAAATTGAAGGAAATAGATGGTGAACTTTCTATTCACCCATCTCATGATCGTGGAAGCTACATAAACTCCTTTCCACGATCGTGGGTAATGCATTGAAGTGAGAAACTTTCTGTTTTGTCTTTCCATGATCGTGGAAAGGTATCCCACGATCATGGGAAATGCTCTGAAACAAATAATTATGCTTTATGTGATTGTTGAACCAACTAAGGATAAGCTACTTTACCTTGGTGTATTTGGACTTGATTGAGGCTTGAAATGAACCTAGATTGTTGTTGGATTAATTGGTTAAGGGTTTGATAAGTTTAGGTTGTTAATTGAGGTTATAACTTAAGGAACGAATTGTTGGAGATCAATGTATCTAAATTTGAAATTGTGAGTTGTTAAAAGACTGAAGGTGTTCTTATGGATGCAAATGTGATCTAAAGGATATGAGAGATGTGAATTAGGTATGAATGAATGAGTAGAAAAGGATTGGTGAATGAATGATTGATGAATCTAGAGTAATCAAGTTTTCTTAAGGCATAAACCTAATTGTAAACAGGATACATACAAGCTATGATGAATAAATGAGCAAGATTTGTAAATAAGATTACATACCTAGGATAGTCAATTGAGTATGCATTAAACATAACACATATGCATGTGTATGATTAAGTAATGATTTGATTAAACAAGTTAGTAATGTGTAGATATGTGTGTATTGCATGATATAGAAGCACAAATTGATTGATAGCATCTATACATTGTCAGATCATCAAGGTAATCGTTAATCTGGAGCATACTGTAAGTCAACCTAGATGTTTTCTCACTATATTTGATTTGTTTTTGCTTAAATTCCAACTATTGAATTGTTACCTATGAGATTGTCATAATTCCGAACATTGATAGTCTGAGGAGTCTAATATTCGGGAATGTATTGGAAGTGCTATCTACTTGTATGTGAATATGGAAAAATGAGTGCTCAACTGAATGTTGAATGGCGAACATAGATCCGATGAATGTGGTAAATGGCAGTGCATATTGAACGAAAACGATTGATAGTATATTGTGTGAAATGATGCATTTCATAACATTAATATGCATGATCAGATAAAGGAGTTGTGATCGGAGTGACCAATGTGAAAAGAGCTTAAAGCTCAGGAAATGTGCACACAGATATGGGACAATTAAATAGGTGCTCGGTTATAACAAAAATAAAAATGAAAGTGGAGTCTCATGGGCATTTGCATATACATATCCTTACATATATCCTGAGAATGATTGGAAAGAACCATTGATTTGTGTTGAATAGTGATATGAAATACTTGTGTATATGTTGATGACATGAATGATTAAGATAAATGATTGGATTGTTTTGAGATGAATTTATGAAATGCTTATATTCCTAGTATGCTTGTGAAATATCATATGTATATTGTGATTTGGCATACAAATTGAGTGATGTGATGAAGGAGAATTGATTTTGAATAATGTGATATATTTGTGAAATTAGTTTTATACTCGTGATATTTGTGTTTTGACACAAGTGAGCACATCGATGATGGTTTACTTACTGAGTTCGCAAACTCATCAAAATTGTGATGTTGATTTTCAAGTCGAGGTGACTTAGCTTTTAAGGCAATTTAGTAGTAGCCTAGTATTGTCCGTTTTGGAACCAAGAATGGCTTAAAGGCCTGGTCAGCTGATTCTGAAGAGTTTAGTTAGATTATTTTGATCCAGTACCCAGTTTTATGTTGTATGCATTATATAAAGCTGTGAGCTTTCACATGTTATGTATTGTATAAACATGAATTATGAGTGTAATGGACGTTTATGTTTTTTTAATCAAATGCAAAGAATCCCAAATGTCTTTGGTGATGTAAATAGATGGATTATGGAATGTAATGACAATGTAAGCTTATGGCTATACATGATATGAGGAAATTTAGTTCTTCGAATTGTCTATGTTCTATATGATGACATGATAAATTAATGTGATTTCTCTAACATGTCGCTTCTATGGGGTATATGCTCGAATATTCTCTGGAATGTCGGTATATGCTCTATGGTAGTGGAATGTTTCACTTCATCATCCAAAAAAAGTTACAAAAATTGTTTTTCACTTGTAGAAAAGAAAGATGATGTATAAAGCTCCTTTACTTTTTTTTAAAGAAAAAGTTAGTAAAAAAACCCAAATGGAACTTGAGAAGTGGGTGTAGGTTAAAATTTTTGGTCCAATATTATAAAAATTCCCATGTACTATCCATTCTTATACTAATTTATTGTTTTATAAAAATTGTTTTTCACTTGTAGGAAAGAAAGACGATGTATAAAGCTCCTTTACTTTTTTGCTTAAGAAAAAGTTAGAAAAAAAATCCCAAATGGAACTTGAGAAGTGGGTGTAGGTTAAAATTTTCGGTCCAACATTATAAAAATTCACGTGAACTATCCATTCTTATACTAATTTATTGTTATTGTTATTGTTGTTGTTGTTGTTGTTGTTATTGTTGTTGTTGTTGTGTTGTTATTAGATCCATTCTATATAATTCATATATCCATAGGTAATTGATGTGGGAAAAAATCACAAACATCAAATTCACTCCCTTTTTAAGTGTCAAACTAAGATTAGTACTTAAACTTATTATCATTATTTTCTTTTACGCATTAGTGCTCAAGCTAGTTTATAACTATGAACAACTCGATTTTATTTATGCTTTCAAATTACTATGTACAAAACCTTAACAATTATATAAAACATATTATATTCTTCTCCTTAACAAAATTTTAACCTACAAAATTAATTTAGATCAAGTTCACTTAACTATTAAATATAACCTTTAAAATTCATATAATATCATATTCCTTACATAACATGGCTAGATTTAGGTCAAATGTAATTAGAAGTTAAATCAATTATATTGATGTTCATTAATAAAACTTATTACCTCTAAACAAAACCTTTTCAATGTTCACTAATGCTTATAGAATTTGTTAATCTTAGACATTTCAAATTTTTTCTTAAATTGGCAAGAATTGTAACATCCCACCCCGACGGGAAGGGTAGAATCGTAATTTGGAAGTGGATAAGAGTGATTGAGATTAATTAGGATGGTTCGTGTAAACGGGTATTTGTGAACAGTAGCATTTTGCACATGAAAAATATCTGTACATGCATACATGACATTCCCGGTATTTGGGCCTAAACGGAATTTTATTGTGA
>JANITX010000212.1:44412887-44426847 GCA_027564395.1 Erythroxylum ulei | reverse complement strand
TCAATTTTTCATACACACAAATCACATTTTTTTAACAATCACATTTATTAACAAATATACCGGGAAATATCATGAATGCATGTACAGTCATTTTTCATGTGCAAGATTTACTATTCACGTGTATGCGGATGCTAGATTATGCATGAACATGTAGAGGCATTTCTAAACGCCCAATGACCACTCAAAATTACTATTCTAACCTCCCCATTAGTGATGGGATGTTACAATTATCAAGTAAATTGACATAACTTGACACATTTTATGTTAAAAAAATTAGGGACATGTGGATTTTTTTTAAAAGTTTTATTGTAATATAATTGACCTTATCTTGCTTTGTATACATGACATCTTTGTTCAAAATGATTTGTACTATATTCGATTGGATGAGTGGAATATGGATCTTTATATTATAAATTAAAATTTGAATAGAAAAGATCTTTGGGATTTCTTTGTTTTCTCTTCTTGTCCCCTCAATGAAATAAATTATAATTAGATGGTATTTTATTAGGTTTCTTACATTTTAGTACTATGTTAACTATTTACCTTTGTGTTGTGTCCTTAAATTTATGGTTGCATGTTATAGCTATAGGTTTATAATTTCTTGGGCCTCTTATTAACACTATTATAAGTTTTAGTGTTTTGGTTAATGTTCATAATGAATTAAATGAAAATTTTGTCAAGACATGATAGGTCATGTTGTGTCACTTCTCTTTGTTTTTGGTTATTTGGCTTAATGTTTCTTAGTATATAAGTTCATGAGGTTCTTCTTCAAATTCCAAACTCTAGTAAACTCACATCTTTAATTTATGTCTAATTTTAAAATATTTTTTTAAATTATAAAAAGTTTTAGGTCAATTTTATATTCATCGTTTAAGTACATTAAAAAGATCTTAAAACATAAATATCCAATTTCTCTACTCTTCAAATTAGTAGTCGATCATAAATTATTATAACTGAAACAACATAGTTTTACAAATCCTTCCTGAATCTTTTCTTCCTTAAATCAATCCCCTCAATTCACTATATTTGTTTCAAAACCTAAATGGAATCTTTAACGCCTTTCATCGAACATTTCATCTCTAAATAACAATTCATCGAACATTTTGTAGGCAACCCAATTTCATCTCTAAATAATAGAAAAACCACTGTATTTTTCCATCATTCACCAACATAAACACGTTCAATCACATTTAGTTTTTTTTGAAAGGACATGAATAGCAAACCTAAATTTCTAAAAGCACTTCAAAAATTTCAAATGGATATACCAATTTTATCAAATGTATAGATTACCAAATGCCAGTTTAACAAAAGAGAAAGTACTTTGGAAACTAATACATGGTACAAACCTTGTTGAAGAAATCAGATAAGCTTATTGAGATGAAGGGGTCTAATAAAGCCAATGCAATCATTAAATACCTGCATAAAACAATTGAAATTAGAACATTGCGGGAAAAATTAAATATGTGAAAAGAAAAATAATCATAGAAGTGAGTAAAGATGAATACAAACAATAAGCATGGAAGTGAGTAAAGTGATAGTACTCAAAACTTGGTAACTTGAATAAAACAGAACTCCTACTCAAGCAATGAAGATTCTGAGTTAAGTCAAATCCAATATTTCATTTCCGGTAAACTACAACATTATAAAGAAATTAAGTACAACAATGATTGCTCTAAGTATCTCACATGATGTAAATGAACTTGTAATCTAGAAATCAATTTGATCAAAATTAAAAGACATAAAGATAAAAGGTGTCTTAGGAAAGATAAGGTATTACAAGAGATTTATTTAGAAATTTTCAATAATTATTGCATAGTTAACTAGGCTTAAGCATAAAAAATGTCAAATTTAATTAGAGTGATTGATATGAAGAAAGTTTTTAGAGGTTGAAATAAAGCCTTATTATTGTGACAATTTTATCCCTTCCTTCTAAAGATGAGTATTTTGTACTATATTTTGATGCTTTTTGAGTTGGTTTAAGGTATGTTTTGATGCAAAATGATAAAACATTACCTATTTATCAAGGTAACTTAAGTGATAGAAAGTGAACTATCTTTCTCGTAACCTTGAGATAGCAATCGTGAGCAAGATGTCAAATTAAAGCGAAATCTTTAGAAACTTTATTTGTGAACTATGAAGTATTACATGATTCTGAAGCACTATAGTACAATTTATTGGTAAGTTACATCTAAGTTTCAAAATATGATTTGACAATATTATCTCTATAGAGTTACCTCTAAATTATATATTGATTATAATAGTTTTTAAATTTATTCTATATAGAAGTAGTTGACTAATTTTCCAAATCAATATCAATGGCAGTAAAGAAAGCATAATGCATTATGACTCTATTTTGAGAATATCATAACCCCATACAAAAAATGCTAACACCTTAAATAAGGTATATTACCACTCTTTAGAAAAGTACCAATACTACAACAAAGTTAACACCATTTATATTAAAAAAAAATACCACCACCATATCAAAAAAAATACTGCCACATTGTATTAAAAAGCGTCATTATTTAATTTTGCAAATACCATATTCTTAGCTTGAAAATACCATTACCTTATTTAAAAAACACCAATACACTTAACAAAAGATATTACCACTCCTTACAAAATATAAGACTAGCTTTCACAAAGAATATTTTTAGTTAGACTTATAATAAGAAGATATATGGATTTTAACATAGTTACTAATTGGATTATGTTCATATGTTTTATAAAATCATATGAGAAATATATAGGTAAGTACTAAATCATGTTTATAGATCGTTTTCTTAATGAACTTGGTTTAGTGCATGCCTGTTTACCAAACTATGTTCATGAAATATTTTCTTAAGGAACATGGATGGAAAACAACCATTTGTTAAATTATGTTCTTGAATGATTTTCTTAGGGACACAATTTAGTACATGCTGTGTTTCAAAAGTGTGTTAAAGGACCTTCCTAAAGAATCTGTATTGGTATAAGATCCTATGCCTAAACATATTAATGAACAATGTTCTCAAGGAACATTATTTAGTACACATCTATATGGTCAACTGTGTCAACAATAACTCAATATGAAAAATTTAAAAATAATTTGTGACTTGTCTATGTTGTTAAAATCTACTAATTTGTTTAGAATCCTTTGCATGTTCTGAGTATAAATATATTTCTATTGAAATTAAAGCACTAATTGAGAACATACTCATCCCATTTAAAAAAAAATTTAAGTTAAAATGAATTAATGAAAAAAAGGAGGGAAATGTACAAGCTGAAGTTCAAGGAACCAACTACAAGACAAGCAACAAGCTTGATAATGCTACACATAACATCAATATTACAACCATTCATTCCAAATTAATTATGTGCAAAAACTAACTGCTAGCAAACACATCAACAACTTAAGCTTCGAATCATAAGAATAAATGGTTTAATAAAATTATATCAATTTCATTCAGCATCTAGCTTCTAAGATAGTCTTAGGATTCATCTTTTATTCTCTAAGAGTTAGCAATTTTGGGATGACAACTACTTGCTTCTTATCTACGAAAAAATTTCTCTCTATCTATTGTATACACTCCTCTAGGATCGATTACTTATGTTTCTTCACTCCCCTAAAGCACATACTGTTCCTATCCTTCCATATCTTATAAATGCATAAACTGAAACTAATAACATAAATAATCAAGTTACTTTAAACTACAATGGTAAACTTATAACTAGTTTATGAAACCTTCATAATTCTTGAAAAATCTTTTCCAAAGGAATAAATCTTGGATAGTTTTCCAAATTTTTTGTGGTGAAGTTACAATCAAAGAAAATATGGATTAAACCAGTACCTCAACTGATGATTAAACCAGTAACTTAACCCAATAAAAAACAAAAACCGATGATTACCTATACAATCAAAGCAGTACACAAAACCCAGTAAAAAACCCAATGACGTCGTAAAAAACAATCAAAGATGGACCGACAATAAGGAAACCAAAGCACGCATGATGGATGACGGAGAACCACAGACGACAACGATAATAGAAGAGAAAACGCAGAAAAGAGAGAGGAGAAAATGAGGATGGATTGGGGGGTGTTGGGCACCCCGCACTCGTGAGTCACAGGCCTGACGTCCTAAGTGATATCTGAACGCGCATCCCAAAAGGGTGGTGTGCCCCCACCAGGATAAATATCAAAACAACTCACTTCTGCTATTTTTGAAACCCAAATCTTGATCATAATCACTAAACTTATTCCAGTGGACTCTCCTTAACCATCATCGATTCCTCTTCTTGCTCTGATACCATAACTATTGGGTCCCATTTCTGAACAGATTTTGGGAAACCCCAAACTGGAATTTCATTTCGACTTGTTTTGAACGTTTGTGACTCTATGTCTCTAGTTTATTTAGAGATAAGAATCATCGCATTTGGAGATCCCATAACACAGTTATGGCTGAAAGGCTCGAACAGGGTTTTGACCACAATTATATTGCACCTATCTTGGGGGAATTCGTATAACTGTCATATGGGATATCAGATTAAGATCATCTTAAGACGTCTTGATAGAAAACTTCGAGATCTACAACTTTCATGAAAACCTCAAAGACAGATTCTATCGTTTGAAGGGTCAAAAATGAAGCAGACGATAGCAAGAAGTAGGTGAAGCAAAAAGCAAACAAAGCTAAAAGCAAACGATGCAAAAAGCAGACGATAGCAAGAAGCAAAAAAGTAGACAAAGCAAAAGGCAGATGATTAGAGTCAACTTAAGACGAAGCAAAGTCAACTTAAGACGATGCAACTCTTAAGACAAAGCGGAGTCAACTTAAGACAAAGTGGAGTCAACTTAAGACAAAGCAAAGTCAACTTAAGACGATGTAACTCTTAAGACGAAGCGGAGTCAACTTAAGACAAAGCAAAGTCAACTTAAGACAATGCAACTCGTAAGAAAAAGCAGAGTCAACTTAAGACGAAGCAAAGTCAACTTAAGATGATGCAATTCTTAAGATGAAGCGGAGTCAACTTAAGATGATGTGATGTCATCACAGACGATATGACATCATCACAGACGATACGTCTCTACAGACGATACATCCTTACAGATGATACATCCTTATAGACAATATGATGTAATCATAGAAGATATGACATCATCACAGACTATACGTCTCTGCAAACAATACCATTTGATACTCCTAAGCATCTCCCCTTCTAAGGACCATAACTTTGAACGCTGATGTCCAAAAATTCCTACTGTAAACCGTTGGAAAGCTAGAAGAAATATCTATAACTTTTTAGAAGGCACATTTCCCTAAATCAGCCTAGGTCCAGATCTTCCCCTTACTTTCGAACACGAACTTTTTCCTTATGCAAACTTAAAAATGCAATGTATAAACTTGAGAGGAAGTCATAAGAAAAAATGCAATCTTATTCCATTTGCATCAAAAGATAAGAGTTTTACAAAGCTTTAGTGGGCATTTCAAGCTGCAAATACATTAACATCTCAAAATCCCAAAATATAAAAGATACATGACTCTTGAGTTGCTTAAAATGCAACTAAAGCCTTGCTTTATAAGATTTGCTTCAAATACGAAATAATCAAAGATTGGAGTGATGCCTTGACCCTTGACTACTCGATATCTTGCTCATCACCTGGATATGGGGGAGGAGAATGGGGGGTGAACTAAAAGCCCGTGGGTAACAATTTTATAATTAGTAAAAAGAAAAACCATTTATAAAGTCATTTTCAATGCAGAAAATTTATGTTTATGCAAAATGTGTATGCATCATTCTTATCTACTTATCATGAACATATAGCATATCAAAACGGTTTGGGTAGATCCATAAACATGACGCACTACACATTTCCACATAATGCTGTAAACTTGAGGGAGTCTATGAAGGAACTCTGTGCCACTAGCGGGCAGGCGGGAGAAGCCTATAACTTGGTCAACGTGCACATGACATTATTGAGGGACTATCATAAACCCACATAACACATATTTCATGAACTGAAAATAGTTTGCCCCAAATGGCACATTTTTGCAAAACTTATGTTTCATGAGCATAAAGTATTTCATATGCATTTCCAAAACTTGATTTCTTAAACTTGCTATTCTTTTAAAAATCATTTCCATCAACAATTAACACAATTCATATACAACCATGTAGCACAATCTTACAACATTTGAAAAGCAATAAATGCATATGAATAAGGTAGTTGAAAAAGCTAGTCTTTTTCCATGTGCTAATGCTCCCAACAGGTATATTAACAAGCTAGTCTTTTGTCACATCCTTCAATGAGAATGGGAAGGCCCTTAACATAATTTGTTTGTCTGTCACCCTTAGAGGTTTCATACTTAGACATACCATATTGACTTCCTTGGGATGCTTGTGAGCATCCTCACCTAAAAAAACCATAAAAGTTAAGTAAAAGATGATTAGGCAAACTTTAAACTCAAAAGAAAAATTTGGAAAAGTGATGCATAATGGCCTTTTAAGTCAAATCTGGAGCAACCAACTCTCTTAAAGTTCTTAGATTGGTCATGGCTTCCTCTAGTTCAATTCCTTGCTAGGTTCCCAAAGTTGTTCTAGTTTCACTACGTAATCTTCGCAGTGTCCTTTTAATCTGTGGATCAAATTGTAGAGGTTCTTATGTGGAGATCTTGTTGCTACCATACACCCAAACTAACAAACGTGTAAAGATTAAGAAATAACTGAAAAATGATTATAAACAAATATATATACAAAACACCAATTAAAATCAAAAGCAAAACTAAAGCATCACACTTCTTGACAATGGTGTAAAATTCTTAATGCATGTCGAATGCACCCAAAAATAAAACCTAACTCTACGCAACTAAATTTATAATAGTGATGTGTAGGAATCGTATCTACAAGGAATGTACATGTAGCTTTTGTAATGAAAAGAATTAGTGTTTATGAAATATGGGTTTTAGTTTGATTCAAATAACAAAACAAAGTAAAATTTAACTAAGAAAAGCAAATCAAATTAAACAACATAAAAGTGAGAAAATTGATCTAAGAAAAGCAAATCAAATTAAACAGCATAAAAGTGAGAAAATTGATGAATGAGTTTGGAATCCAGTTCTTGGTTCAATCTTAGCCCACACATAATTAAACATACTTCATTGTATTGTTGTTTTCACACCTCTCTTATAAACTATCAATCGTAGGTTAACAATAAGCTCTGATAACCGCAGTTTTTCCTTAGGTCTTGTTTAATAAAAGGAAGCTCTTTAACTAAACCTAGCTATCATACAACCTAGAATAAGCTCTCTAGATTCAATAAGACAGTTGCAATATAAGACAGGAAAACAGATTAATATAGGTAACAATCACATAAGTTACGGTACTTTAACCTATGTTATACTATTCCTAATGATTCATCACCATTTGTTACCACAAATGAATTGAAAATACAATTATTACATATTATGTTCCATATTCTGGCAAAGGGTTCATACATAAAAAATCTAGCAAGAATGAGAATATTAATCATCCATACATGAATACCCAAAACAATAAGCAAAGAATAGCATAAAAATCTCTAGAGAGAGAAAGAACAACAATACCCAATGAGAGATTCTCAAATGTGATCCTCAACTTCGCTTTTACCTTCAAAACAGATGAAGGAAGATTAGTCCTCTCTAGATTCCAAAGAAACGAGTGTTCTACCCCTTCTCTTCTTCCAAAAATGATCCATAACTCTCTTAGCTACTCTTATAGAAGAAATTAGGTTTTTGGGAGGATGCACGGTTAGTTACATGGCTGTGCATCCAACCATGCATACTAAAGAAATGAACATTTCATAAAGATACACTGTTGGATACATGGTCATATATGTCAAAGATGCATCTTTCAAATGTGTACACAACCGTGTATCTTCTAGATCATGCCAAAATGTTGTTTTTCTTGCAATTTCTTATCCCATCTCCACTCTAATCCTTATCCTTCTTGTTCCACAAAGTCAATTGAGTTTGAACATCAAGAGGATGGCTCAAAGAATGTGCTTTTAACTTATTTTAGCTCTTGAACATTCAAATTATACCTAAATCCAAATATGAACTAAAATGAATGGCTTAAGCTTTTCAAAGCATTAATCACTAAGTGTTGTGGAGTAAAAATATAAACAATCAAGCATACATCAGCATGCCTTTGTTAAAGGATCAGCTATCATCAATTCAATGTTAACATATTCAATGCCCACTTTCTTGTCCTTAACATGTTCCTTTATAGATAAAAACTTGGTGTCGATTTGTTCACTCTGACGATCTCTTACTATTTTTAGCTAAAAAAACAACAGCTGAATTGTCACAATATATTGTCAATGGACTAGAAATGGAATCCACGAGTCTAAGGCATATATGAAACTCTTTAGCAATACACCATTTGATGTAGTCTCAAATCAAGATACAAACTTAGCCTCTATGGTGGAAGTAGCAGTCAAAGATTGCTTGAAACTCCCCAATATATGGATCCATGGGCAAACATTAAGATATAACTTGATTTCAATTTTCATGAAACAACACACCCAGCAAAATTTGAATTTGAGTACCCTATTACCTCCAGATTGTTGGTTCGTCTATCCATAAGCATGTAATCTTTGATCCCTTAAATTACCTTAATACTTTTTTTATAGCTCTCCGATGAGCTAATCTTGGGTCACTCTGATATTTGCCTATCATTCCAATAGCAAATGCAATGTCAAGTCTTATACAAACCTAAGCATACATCAGGCTTCAGACTATAGAAGCATATGGAATGTTTTTCATTTGTTCCATTTCAAAAACATTTTTTGGGCATTGGTCCAAATTAAACCTATCTCCTTTCACAATTAGAGCTACACTAGGTGAACAATCTTTCATCTAAAATCTCTCTAAAGCTTTATTAATTAGGTTTCTTGAGACAAACCCAAAATACCACAGAATCTATCTCGATAAATCATAATGCCAATATCATAAGATGCATCACCCATATCTTTCATTTTAAAATTCTTAGAGAGAAATTGTTTGACATCATGTAACAAACCCTTATCATTGGATCTAGTAAGAAGTAGGAAACAAAAGGTGGAATGCATAGAATCATTTGGAGCAAGGTTTTGACCCCAAGAGTATCTTTCATATTAGGGTTAACAATCCAAAATAGAATGAATATAGCAGACAGAATATCCTATCTACAAACGAACAGAACATGTACAATGTGCTAGATCCATATGGAAATAAGAGACCATCTCTTCTTCATATGTCCTTACAGCTCAATGTATAAGATTCTATAACTAGCAAATGTCTATGGCTAAAACTTGGGCATGCCATCACAGAGATTGTATAAAAATTGTCCAACCATTCAACCCCCTGGAGCTTAAATAAATAGATTCATGTTTTATCCTTAGGGCTCTGTGCATATGGGTTATGGAAGGAAAGGAACCTCAGACGATTTCGTGGAACCAACTCATCCGAAGAGTTTTTTGTATCTAAAACCCTAAGAGAACTTTAAGAGCTCATCCTACTAAAAAATCTGAACCAGACATGCAATAAAAGTATCCTAGCCTCTTTGAATGCATAAGTCGAGGCTAAGCTCAAAATATATTCAACACATATGCATGTAAGACAATCAGAGGAAGTACAAAACTAAAAAAGCAGCAAAGAATGATGTAAGTTATTACCTAGTTGGTTGAGTCTAGGTCAGCCTTGAAGCTAACAGATCTCTATAATTTCCTCTTCTCTCGTTGTTGTCCTTCTACGACGACATACACCTAATTTGGGAGATTTAATATCCATGGCTATAGAAGGATTGAAGAAGGATGATGCATAAAGATCAAATTTCTTACCTTCGGTTAGGTGGAAGGAAGCCGAGAAACAAAGCTGGCTTTGATCACATAGCCCTAATTTGGAAATACAATAACCTTTGAAGTGTAGAAGGGAGAGATCCTTACCTCTGCTACAAACGACTATGTTTAGGTATAACGGATGCGATCATTAGTGTTATGATGTCATTCCAGTGGAGTTGATTGAGTGATGCCATTTTTTTGTTGGCTTTTGTTGAAAAAGACTAAGGAGAGTATAGATCCTCTCCAAGAACTGTTCTTTAATCCTACTTTATAAATACAATTCTTTAAATTTAAAAAAGAAGTAATATGTAATCCACATATAATATAAAAAACAAATTTGACTCCCACTAACCTTCTAGTATATACATTGATCCATGATATTTTCTTCAAAACCAAATGATAAGTTAATATAATGGAATTTCAAATACCATTGGTGGGATGCTTGTTTCAATCCATATATAGATATTTTAAGCTTGAAAACCAATGCTTATCATTATTAGAGGAAAATCCTTCTAGTTGTTTCATGTAAACCTATTCCTCTATGTCACCATTTAAGAAAGCCATTTTCACATCCATTTGATGTAATTCTATGTCAAAGTGAGCAACCAATGACAAAACTATATGAAGTGAATCTTTTTTTAAAAACATGAGAAAATGTATCTGCGTAATCGATTCCTTCTTTTTGAGTAAATCCTTTAGCAACAAGTTTTGCCTTGTATCTCTCAATATTGTCTAATGAGTCTTTCTTTGTCTTAAATACTGATTTGCAACCTATGGGTTTTGCTCTTTTAGGAAACTCAACAAGACCCCAAACATCATTATTCTTCATGGAATTCATTTCTTCCTTCATGGCATTGAGCCATAAAGTTGATTCTTTACAACTCATGGCTTGTAAAAAAGTTTCAGGATCATTCTTGGCTCTTATATTATAGTCAGATTCTTATAGATATACTATATAATCACTACTAATAGCTAATTTTCTTATTTTAGTAGATATCCTTAATATTGCACCAACATCCTCCTGTAAAGTTTGTGGTTCAACTAGTTGCTAAACATTTTTAAGTAATTCCTAAATAATTGGATCTACTAGATTATCAGTAACTTCTGTAATTTCTTTATTGTCATTTATGATTACAGTAAGCTGTTGAATTTCAATAGTTGGTTGTACAACGTCCATTTGAACTTGAGGATTGTTATGAATGATAATCACCTTACTTTTTGAAGAGTAAGGTTGAGTATCCATATGATTATTATTAGAAACTATATCTTGAAATTGATTTCTCCCACTAATCAAGTCATTCTTAAGATATTTTGCATTTCTTGATTCCATAATTCTAGTGTGATGTGATGGACAATAGAACCTATATCCTTTAGACCTTTCGGCATATCTAATGAAATACCCACTTATGGTCGTGAGATTTGATAAGGGTGGGGGGTACTATCATAGATATACTAAAGGTGGAAAACCACCTGGTCCATTTGCGAGGTATCTTCAAGAGAAAGGGCTAATAACCCAATACACTATGCTTGGATCTCCAAATCAGAATGGTGTGGCAGGAAAAAAAACCAAATATTATTAGACATGGTAAGAGCAAGCTGAGTAGCTCCAAACTTCCTAAGTCTTTATAGACTGAAGCTCTTAAGACAATTGTGTGTATATTAACCGAGTAATAACAAAAAATGTTCCAAATATGCCATTTGAGTTATTTAAAGGATGGAAATCGAGTTTAAGACATACGTGTTTGGCGATGTCCGTCTGAAATAAGAATTTATAATCTAAAAGAGAAGAAATTGGACCTGAGGGAATTTGCTGACTATATTGTTTATCTACTTTAACTTTGAATATTTTGAAAGCCTTTAGTGCTTCATTCTTGTTATGAAGCAAGTAGAGATATATATATCATGAATAATCATCTATAAATGAGATGAATTATTTCTAACCATACGAGTCCGTATGAAGACTACAAATATCTATATGTATGATTTTTAATATGTCTTAATTTCTCTTGGCACCTTTCTTTACTTTGTTGGTCTACTTTCCCTTTATGCAGTCTGTACAAGTTTCAAAATCAACAAAATCCAAAGTACCAAGTACTTTATCAGTCACCAATCTTTTAATCCTTTCTATAGAGATATGTCTTAATCTCCAATGCGCCACAATATAGAAGAATTTTCATTCATGACATAACATTTTTTTTAGCATGAACATATGTTGCATTGTAATAGGTGTTGCATTTAACTTTAAAGATTTGTCTGAAAATGAAAGGGATATCCAATTGGTATAAGTCTTGAAATTGAAATCAATTTCCTAGAGAAATTAATAATATAAAATGTCTTTTCTAATTTTAAAATAAAACCAGTACATAAAATTAAATTGCAATCTCCAACAATATCCACACATGAATGTATCTTATTTCCAGATAAGATATACTCCTCACTTCCCACTAGCTTCCTTGGGTTTTGCAAATCCTGCAACACATTTTTAATATATTATACAATCAAAATCAATTCTCCATATGTCATGACAAAATTCAGCCATATTAGATTCAAAATAAACTAGTGAGATTAGATTACTATTCATTTCAAGCCATTCCTTATGTTTAACACAATCCTTCTTTATGTGTCCTTTTTTCTTACAAAAGAAGCACTTAGATTCCTTCTTAATGTCAACTTAGGTAGGTATTTGATCTTTTCCCTTTAAGTTGGCTTGATTTTTCTTCTTTTCTTGAACAACCAGATGTGCACTCTGTGAACTCTCTCCCTGTTCTGTCGATAATCTCCATTCCTCTTAAACACACGTCGTCATTAATTCATTTATTGACCACTTATCTTTATGTGTATTATAAGAGATTTTAAAGGGTTCGTATGGTGAGGGAAAGGTGTTCAAAATGTTATGTACGAGGAAAGAATCAGACATCCCAACTTCGAGTTTCTTTAACTGGGCCATAATGTCCCTCATCTTCATGATGTACTCATGCACACCTCGGACACCAGTGAGCCTTGTAGATAAAAACTTCATAATTAGGGTGCTTGTAAGTGCTTTGTCTAAAGTTTTGAATTTCTCATCAATAACCTTCAGTAGAGCATGGACATTGTCATGTTGTTCTATGGAACCACAAATTCCAGTAGAAATCACACTTAGGCGATTAGATCACTCCCAACATTCATAAAGAGCAATTTTAGCTATAGTGTTGGCCTCTATTACCTTAGGTGGTTTGTCCTTCTAGATAGCATAATCAATGTACATCCATGATATGTGCTTAATTGTTGATATATTTGATTATTTACACTTAGCGATTATTGACATAAAAATGCTTAAGACACTCACTTTAATTTGTATTTGATTTTAGGTACAATTTAGAAACAAGTAAATTAAAGTGAGTCGGAAGCATTACATTTACGTCATTTTTTGAAGATTTATTTTTTCTTATCTTCATGGAGCAAATAAAAGAAAATAAAATTCAAGGAGAAGATAAGAAAAATAATTAACAAAGAAGAATTGAAGTGGCCAAGCTTGGAAGCTAAGAGCAACAAAAACAACAATGCAACAAACAAAACGACTTGACATAAGGAAGAAACGCAGCGTTTGAGGAGCAAGGATTTAAGGAGAAGGTTACAAATAAATTGTTCAATCAAAGCTACAGGAACGACGTCGCACAAGGAGAAGACTAAAGGCAACAGTATGCGGGCGTGAACAATTAAAAGAGAGGAATAAAAAATCAAGGAACAAAAAATCGAGTGGAAGCAGCTGAACAATGTATGTGACGCAAAAATAAATGAGGAGCAAAGCACATCAGATGCTGGCGTTTCAACGCTACTAGGGAGCTTCACGCGGATCAGCAACAAAGCATAAGGCAATAAATTAATTAGAGCTACAGTGTGGAATCAACTAGAGCACAAGAGGCGTGCGTCCCAGCACGCAACACGCGTACAGATGGTAGTGAGGAATAGAATTAGTTGGAGATAGCGCAGATGCACAAAGCGAGGAGAATCATCAATGAACAGTGGCGGCAGAGACAAGCACAAGGCAAAGGGATTTACATGAATGAAATGTTTATTTGTCTTGTCATTGTAATAGTGAGCAGAACAGTGGAAGCTTGGTGTAGGCTGGAGTTTGCGTGAGAGAAGA
>JANITX010000212.1:44393417-44412787 GCA_027564395.1 Erythroxylum ulei | reverse complement strand
GAGCTGGGTTGGGCCATGAGTCAGTTAGCTCATGAACGGGTTGAGCCACGGGCTGGCACGTGGGCCGCCCAACCAGAGGGTCAAGCTGGATTGGGCCAGGAGTTGTCTGGCCCTGACCCAGCCCATTGACATCCTATTTCAAAGCATATATGTTTCAGTTGTATATATTTGTAATAAAATTAAGTAAATATCACTATAACACATCTAGGCTCATAACCATCAAATCAAGAGGCCTGAAATATAAACAGGCCCCATTCTTTGTTGAAAGTGACTATTTATATTATAGAAATGGAATGTAATTTTTCTTTACGATAGAAGGGGAAGATTTGTGGGATATTATGGCCAATGGACTATATGCCTACAAGAAATAAGTTAAATTATATAATTCCTAAAAGTAAGGAAGAATGAAATGCAAGTGAAAAGATATCAATATGTGAGTCAACTTATGATATATGAAATATTTTAGAAGACACTCATTAGATTACAAACTAAGTGAAGCGAAGTAAAGTGAGCATGGTTACATAACAATTTGAACTCTTTCATATGAATCATACTAAAAGCATTTCAAGTGTGTACATTATATTCATTAAAATTAAAAACGCTCCTCAAAGGATGAAGGAAATGCTATATTAATTTTGACATCATGAAAATTTGTTTTATTATCTACCAAAGCTTAGGAGGCCAAAATGGAAATGATTCAAGAAATCAAAGACCTAAATACATTGCCGTTGAATGAGATCAATAAACCTCTCTTCACTTATGAGATACGATTGAAAGACACATAAAAGGAAAATATGGCTTCGAAAAAAAAAGAGCTTACCTTCAAAGCTTCCAAACAAGAGACAAGTGATGAGGATGAGATTTTCTTAGATAATAATAATGAGGGGGCATTGCTCTCATCACCAAATTGTTCGAAAAGATCTTATAAATAAGAAGTTCAAAAAAATAGAGACTTTTAAGGTATCTTCTACAAGTATGATTTAAATCATGAAATCTTCTAACATCTTTTTCTATAATTGTAGGAAGCCAAACTAATTAAGTGAATTCCTAATGTTCTCTCCTCAATTTTGGCATAAAGAAAAGAGAAGAGAGATTACAAGGAGATAAAAGGCTCTTAAGCCAAATTAGGAAAACGATAGGAATTAAAGAATGGGAATTAAAAAGTGAAATGGCTATATGTGCTTTATAACAATTGATGGTAATGAGGCATTCTTGGTATTATGATTTTTTGATAATAATAGTCATATTGACACGACATATGAAGACCTAGTAGAGAATCTTGAAATATTGAGTATAAAAAGAAAAAAATATCTTACAATCATAAGGAAATTAAAAAGTTGTTAAATGCATGCATAAGTGAGAATAAGAAATTGAAGTAATATTCATGTTTAGATGAAACATAAAGAGCTAGTAAAAATTCTTGAGATTATAAGTATAAAAAGAAAGAAATTATTTTACAATTAAAAGAAGACACAGAAGTTCTTAAATGTATGCATAAGTGAGAATGAGAATTTGAAGAGTGAACAATATAACATTAAGTATATTAGAATGTGGTTGTTGATGTAATAACTAGGACAAAAGGTTTCTTTAAGGAACCGAATGAGTCTTGCAAGGAAAAAAGTAGGGCTTAGTGATAATAAGAAAATGCAAGTGGAAGGCAGAGGCGTAATGGCAGTGTTTAGTTATCATGTTAAAACAAATCTCTTTTATAATATCTATTTCACTTTTAGTTTGACTCAGAATTTACTAGGTGTTAGGTAACTTATGATCAGTAGATATATAATGTTAGATGGTGTTTCTTATGTGACTAAGAATGAAAAAATCTAATAAGATTATTATTAAAGCTCATATGATCCAAATAATTTGTTTTTATTGAAAGTTTCTTACATAGAAAAGTCATGCACTTGTTAAAGAGAGTAATGAATCTAAAGTGTGGTAATTACAATATCGAAAATTAAATATAAAGGATAATTTTTACTTAAATAATCAATCAATTTCATGAGGAGCATTGTTTGGGGAGAGAGGTAACTACTCCATGCATAGTGAAGAAAAATTGTATGATTGAACTCAAAAACAAAACTATTCTTAAGATGGAAAAGAGCTCTTTGCAGGTTACGAGACTATAAAACTATTTTTTCCAAATACTCATCATCAACACCTAGTTGAAATTTCGCTGAGTCGTAGGATCTAAGGAGGTCTAATAGTATGTAGTCTTGCCCCTATGTAGTAGAGGAGTTGTTTCCGATAGACACATATGTAATGTGGTTTGACGATACTACAAAATTGTAAATGAATGCGTCGACATATTCAAAAAGAAACTAAAAAAATTAAATGCAAAATATAGAAAAAATACAAATAACTAATAAATGGCAACAGAAAAGGTCAGTCAATACAAAATAACGTACGTACAGAATATTACAATGATTAATAATAAATGATAAGATAGAAATACATACTATAAAAGATTTGGACAGGAGTACTTCCAACCAATCATGTTATTACCTTAATTATGCTAACTAGGAAACTAACTACGAGGTAAATACTACACAGTAAATGTAAAGGACATGGTTTAATATAACCTACAAGAATGCTAATGATCTCTTTACGAGAGATCCTTTACTCGCATCCTGGTACACCAAATCTTGTTATTATGGACCAGTCCTTGGTAAGATCTAACCTAGCCATATCATTCTTGATCACTTTCTCCTAGTTTTTTTCAGGCCTTCCTTTTTTCCTCTTACAGTCTCTAAGTATTATTTTCTCGCATCATTGCACTGGAGCTTCAGTGTGTCGCCTTTTATTGTGTCCGAACCACCTAAGCCTTGTCTCTCTCAATTTTTCATTAATACCAGCCACCTTTAACTTGTCTCTGACAATTAGATTCTTGACTCTATCTCTTATGGTAAGGTTACACATCCACCAGAGCATCCTCATCTCAATCACTGAAAGCTTATTATTTTGTGTTTGTTTGATGGGCCAACACTCTGGCTCGTATAACATGGTTGGCCTTATCGCTAAGTGATAGAATTTGCCTTTGAGCTTGAGTGGTATCTTGTTATCAGATAAAACTCCTGATGCACTTCTCCATTTAAGCCACCCTGATCTGATACAATGTGCTATATCTTCATCGATCTCTCCATTGCTATAGATGATATTTGCTAGGTATTTAAAACACTATTTTTGCGACATAATTACTGATCAAATCTTTACCTCCTCATCGATATCCACTTGATGACCTGAAAAGTTGCATTCTAGGTAGTTAGTCTTAGTTCTGATCACTTTAAAACCCTTCGACTATATCGTTTCTCTCCAATATTCTAGCTTAACATTGACCCCCTCTCTTATCTCATCCACTAAGACAATATCATCAGTAAACAACATACACCAATGCACATTTCCTTGAATATTTTAGTAAGCTCATCCATCACTACTGGGAACAGAAAAGGACTTAATGCAGATCCTTAGTCTAGCATAATACTAATAGAAAAATTCTCAGTATCTCCTCCTATTGTCCTTACTCTCGTCAATGCCCCTTCATACATGTCTCTAATCACCCGTATATAGGTCATAGGAACTTTCTTGACCTCTAAATACCTCTGCATGATTTCACTAGGAACCATATCATATGCCTTCTCGATATTAATAAAAACCATGTGCAAATTCTTCTTTCTGTCTTTGTAATATTCCCTTAATCTTTTAGGGAGGTATAAAGTTTCCATAATGGAGCTTCCTGGCATAAAGCCAAATTGGTTTTCTAATATAGACGTCGCTTGTCTTACTCTCTTCTCAATTTCCTTACTTTGGAAAGTGATCTTATTACAATTGTGTATTTTTTAAATTTTTCCATTAACAAAGGTTAGCCTTGAAATAATATCATATGGAGCATTGATAGTCGTTGATTGCATCATGTTTTGGGGGTAGTTTTTGCATCATGTTTTGTGGGTAGTTTAGGATGTGTTTAATGGTTAAATTTAATCAATTAGTGTGTGTTTAGGTTAAAATTGTGTTAGTTAGTTAAATATTTGTATTTTAAGTGTCTTATGGGTTAGAGCATGCTTTTGAGATTCAATGTTGTATATTTGAGGTGCTTTGATGAGTTTGCTAGTGTTTTAAAGCTAATATTGAAGAACGGAAGAGTTTTTAAGGAGAGCCAAGCCCAAATAGAGGGCCACGATTATGGTCAGTATGCTACAATCATGACAGAAGTAAATAGGAAGGGTCATGATCATGACAAAAAGTCAAACAGGGGGCCACGATTGTGGCCTGTGTTGATAGACGCGGACCAGCTTTCCGAACTTAAGTTTACGGGGACATTTCAGACCTTTTAGGCCTAGGTAAAACCTAATTTTTACTGTAATTAGTAAAGACTACTTAAAGGAAGAGAAATGACCTAAAAAGAGAGCCTCCACTTATCCCATTTTTTTGGAAAAGCTTTAAGGGAGAGAAGAAGAGGGGAAAGGAAGCGGGTCTTCCAACGTTGCTGCCTTCCGAGTTATCCGATCTAAATTTCTTTCTCCTTTCTATCTTTATTTTCATTCAATTAATGTTTGAGATAGCGATGGATTGTATGATGATGAATCTTAGATTGTTGATGATGTTTTAATATTATCCTTCAAGATTTGAGCTTAATTCAATGCTAATATAGTTATTTATGGGTTATTGTGATTAGGTGTTGTGATTTATTGTGGTATTTGCATATTTCGGTAATAAACTGAGAGGGTCAACCAGATAAAAATGATTGGGTTGGATTAATGAGAGTTGAGCGATCCAATAGACCACGTGATTAATCATATTGGTTATTGTGCGGAGAGAGATCCCGTGAGAGACCTGGTAGTCTATTAGAGGGTGTAAGATCTAATTAGAGTTGTGGGTCTTTTGTTAATTGAGAGATTGCAAATTTCATAATTCAATTAGGGTTTATGAATTAGGTTTCAATGACTATAACTCAAGAGAGAATAATCCACCTTATGATAGTCTAGAACCGATACCACAATAACACACAATTGACTAGATTAGCATTGATGATAGCAAAAATCCCCTCTCTCATAATTTGTTAACTCTTTTTGGTTAATTTCCAATGTGAGTTTTGTGTTGCACTTGATAATTAATTTCTTGATAATCACTTTCTCGTATTTACTTTTACTTGCAATGTTTATCTTCATTTTATTAATTTTTCCTAGCCTTAGATAAAATAGGATTACATTAGTTCACATTCCTCATAGGATCAACCCTTCACATACTACAATTTATGACCTGTGCACTTGTGGTATTTTGAAGGCTATAAATTGTAAAGCTTGCAAAATGATCAATAAGTTTTTGGCACCATTACCAGGAAAGCATAAGATTAGTTTGATTCTTGTAGTTTAAGGCATTTTTTCCCATTCTTGTATCCGTGCACTTGTATGAACATAAGAGTTACTAGAAGTTTGAATCAGATAGTTGAAATGTTAAAGCTTGACATTGCCCATTTAGAACGTGTCATTTGAAGAGCTCAGTGTGAAGAAGAAACTACAGAAGCAATTATGGCCGAAGAGTTTTAGTAAGAACTCAATCAAGGAGCCCAACAAAGAACCCTTATGGATTTCATGAGGCCGAGATTCAATGCAGTAAATCAAGGTGTCGCTAGGCCACTAGTCCAAGAGGCTTCATTTGAAATAAAACCCACTCTACTGAACATCATGCAATAAAATATGCAATTTTATGGATTGGCGAATGAGGACCTAAATGCACATATCGTAAACTTCCTTGAAATATATGATACCTTCCGATATTATCAAATGTCGGAAGATGTAGTTAGGATAAGGCTTTTCTTATTCACACTAAGGTATAGGACAAAGGCTTGGTATTGCTATCTTAGCCTATCCAATATCACTACATAAGAGTAATTGGTATGTGCCTTTTTAGAAAAATATTTTCCCCTTACCAAAACAATCAAAATCATCAAGGAGATTACAAACTTCCAACACAGTGATGGGTCAATCTATGAAGCATAGGAAAGATATAAGGATTTGCAAAGGAGGTGCCCACACCATAATCTACAAAAAGAATTCCTGTTGCAAGCATTATAAAATAGAGTGAATCCACCCACGAGAGGCACTATTGACTTAGGAGGATCGTTAATGAGGAAGACGGTGGATGAAGTCGAACAGTTGTTAGAGGAGATGGTTAGCAATAGTTGCTTGGACAAATGAGCGGAATAGACAACTTGTAACTTTCTTAGAGCAAAAAGGAGTGATGGTTATTGACCAAATGATAGAAAAGCAAGCAAAGGTGGACAATCTAACTCGACAGCTAGATAATATAAAGGCCTCTTCCTTAGCTTCTGTGAAAACTATTTAGTTGAAGGGTGAGTTGTGTAGGAAAATGGACCATGATACCATTGATAGTTTCCTAATGAAGGGTCATGAGCCAGAACAAGTGAATTACATGGGAGCACAATATGGTCGAGGAGGGGGATGGTTGACCTGTGGCCCGGCCCATCCGGTTATATTTTTTAAGGGCCGACCTGTGGCCAGGAAAACTAGGCCTAAAATCAAGCCAAGCTAAAATTGACATCGTTACATAAAAGGTTTAAAGGCAAGTTCAAGAAAGTAAAAAAGAATCACATCTCCTCAATACACAACTTGGAAGTCCAAGTAGGTCAACTGGCAGAAGTGTTATCAACCCAAAATGCAGGAACCCTCCCAAGTAATAGAGAGTCCAACCCAAAGGAAAAAATCATGTTATCACCCAGGCTAACGAGGAGAAGCTCGACCAAACGAGAGAAGATAGAGAATAGGAAAAGAAAAAAGTAGACAAAAATTTCTTTCAAAGTGAACTTGAATTGAAGCCAATCGAGGAGCATCGATCTGAAATTCCTTTCCCTATTCTAGCACAACGAAAGTCAATTCCAGTTAAGGAAAAAGGGAAAACAAAAGGCCAGAAGAACAAGGAAAATTCCTTGTTGGTCAAGTAGAATATGCCTGAAATGAAAAAGTATCAACCTCCAATTCCATATCCGATTAAGGCAATGAGGAAGTCCAAAGAAACTAAACTAAATGACGTTATGGACATAATAGAACAATTGAAGACGCGACTCACACTAATGGAATCGATTAGAGAGAAGGTAGAAAAGGAACTGGCAAAGGAAAGAAACCCTAATGTAGCACAAAAGAAAGAGGATCCAAAATATTTTTACATCCCCTACATTATTAGTGGTATTAAAATAGATAGGGCATTTGTTGATTTGAGGGCGAGCATAAATATGATGCCTTATACTTTAAGTCAAAAATTGGGCATAGGAGAGATAGTACCCACAAGATGCTTGTGAAGACAATAGACAGATCAGTTCATCGACCGAAAGGTATCATTAAAGATGTGCAGGTTCAGGTTGACAAATTTACCTTTCCCATAAACTTCTTCATTTTGGATATAGAAGAAGATGTGGGAACCCCAATGGTCCCTGGATAGCCACTTTTAGCCACAGCTCGGTAAATTATTGACGTTGATGGCGGTGAACTGAATTTAAGGGTAGGTGATAAGCAGTGACCTTCACTATATCTAAGAATGAAAAAAGTTCTCTGCTATTTATGGCCATCATCAAAAGAACTGAGTCTCAATGACAAGTGGAGCATATTGATGCTCACAAGGGTTCACCTAGTAAGGTAAAATCGTAAAGGAAAAGGTGAAAGAAAATGAAAAAGAAAGTCAGTGGAAACCATAACCTGGTAACTCATGTGCAAATTATGAGATATATGACTGCGCTACCATTGCACAACTTTTTTAAACCACCCTGAGCAAAAGAAAGGCGTTGAGGTACTGATGATACAGAGGCACTACATGAGAGGCAACACATGGTTTTTATTGCTTGTTATTTCCACTGTAGTATTAGGTAGTTTTGAATTTCGTTGTTTATGTGTTTCGTTTCCAAATAAATGTCTTAGAAGAAGGGAGATCAATTTTGGCATAGGATGATCAGGAAGGTAAGCACAATGAAGTGATAAGTGTAAATAAAAATTTAAGGATCTTGGGGGGTGAAATGACAAAACCACGAAAGATTGAAGAATCGTAGAAACGTGGCCTACGGTGGGGCTTCTAGGGACACACAATTTTCAACTAAAATTGTCCATTTTTACTTTTCTTAATCCTTCCTCACTTATATATTTACATTTAGCCTCATTTTTCTTACACTTTTCATTCTTACTCTCTCTCTCTCTATACCTAAAACTCTCAAATCCTCTCATCTCTCTCCACCAACCGTCAAGTCTTTCATTCTGTCCAACTCTTCACAACTCTCATTCCTAATGGGGCCACATATTAAGCAGACTGTCAAGTGCACCCAATCCAAAGAAAAAGTTCAAGTATTGGGTCACAGATAACAGAATCAGGCAAAGGATTACAGAGCACCTTTTTTGATTAACTCAAAAGCAAAAGGTAACCATTTTCGCACTCTTAGTTCTAAAGACATAGTAGTGCTGAAATACTTTGATTTTGATACTTTATATAGAATAGGATTGAGAGACAAGGTTGAGAACCTAGGAGAAAGAATTAAATGGGGAAAGTTAGGAGAAAGAATTCAATGGGGAAACTTCATACATTTTCAATATTCTAGTTACCAAGAATTAACCCATGATTTCTTTACCCTTCTTCAATATGAATCAAGTAGCCTAAAGAATCTGTGGTTTAGGTTGCGGGTCAACCATAAAAGCTTAATTATGAAATTTTGTGTGATATTTGTGGTTTCCTTGAGTCATCCATAGTGGATCAGCACGATGACTTCCGTGCTACCCACTATTGGATTGAACTAACTGGGTTAGAGCTTTTCGATGCCAAAAATGCCCACAACAACATAATTAAAAGCCATGAACACATGTTATTGCACAAGTTTATATGTCAAATGGTATTTGATAAAACTGAAACCAACATGTGTTCAACCAAAGAACTTTTCCTATTGTGGTGCATGGACCATAGCATCCCAATATATACCTCTACCCACATCATCAATGCAATTATTGCCACTCTATATAAGAGGAGCAATAATTTAGGTATGCGTTACTTGGTTTCAGTCATTGTTGAATACTATGGTGTTGATTGCAATAGACTCACTGTCCTTCGTCCTGAATTCCTTTAACACTCGTCACTTGTGGCGAGCTAAAATCTTAAAGTCCCACAAATTGGAACTTTGGGATATCAATGCCAAATCTCATGTCAAAACCAAGGCAAGATGGGCTAGTTCGAGTGCAGCACCATAGAATCAAGAGGAGGACTCAACAAGTGAAGAATCTGAAGAGGAAGAAGAAGCTGGTTGGGAGAAGGTACTCACTGCACTTTCAGACATTAACAAATCACCTACAGAAAATGCTAGGAGGATGAAGGAGATGGTCAGAGAATAGAAACGCTAGATCCAGGACATCTGACACATTCGCAGATACTTTGAGGCTCAAGATGTCTAACTACCACCTCCTTCACCATCACCTCCTCCTTCACCATGATGGTTTTGAGTTCTGACCCTTTCTCTTTTAAATTTAATATTTATATTTTGTTTTAATTTATGTTTATTCCCATCTTATGTGTTGTTTATTTGCTCTTATCACATTAAGGACAATATATTGTCCAAGTGTGGGGAGGGATGCATGTTGTATGGTTTTATTTTGAGTGTGAATTCTGCATATCATATGCTAGTTTGTTTTAGGTGCAAAATGTGATTTGTGTGAATATGTCAATGGCTAGGACTTAATGGCGTCGATTTAACCTTGAACATAGTCTTTTAGGTTGCAAAGATTTATTAGCTTGTGAAATTAGTGACCCATGTTACTTTGGCCAAATATACTTGTAATTAGGATATGATGTTAGTTTATTCACCCTTAGAATTTGTCACATTCATTTATAATTTTAGGTCAATCGAATAAGTAGCTTCATTAGTATCTTTTCATGAGAATTACTAGCTAAAGAAATGAGGTAAATAATGATAATAATAATAATAATAATAATAAAAGTTGTAAATCATAAGAAAATAATTATTCTGCTGATCTTTGGGTTATGAATAGAGCTAATAGCCTGTTGAAAATATGATGTAGTTGAGTAACTAGATCGACACTCATCACAAATACGTGCCTTCCCGTCAAAAGGCTATAATGACATTCCAACCAAACCTCTCAATAAAAGCATGACCTAATTGAGTAACCAGATCGACATTCATCACAAATGTTTGTCTTCGCATAAAAGCCTAGGTTCATATCTATAAAATTAACAAAAACAATGTTTTTTCAAATAAAATCTATCGATCTTTGTGAACAACTTGAGTTTTCATGAAAACATACTTAGGGATAGTTTCATTTTTTATTGACTGAATAATTATCAATGTGTGTGTATGCAAGTGATAAGGTGAATAAACTTAACATTAAGATCTGTATTAGTTGTATATTTAGTCTAAGGTATTTAGACGCAGGTTTCGCAAATTAATAAGTTTGAGCAACTTGAGGGATAGTGTTCAAAGTTAAATTAGTTTCATGAAGTTAAATGTCATTGCGTCATTATTGCATTTATGTGTTTGGTGTTTTGATGTGTTGTTGTTTTGCTTGTTTTGTTTTTGCTTAAAGACAAGTAAACGTTTAAATGTGGGGATGTTGTTAGTCGTAGATTGCATCATGTTTTGTGGATAGTTTAGGATGTGTTTAATGGTTAAATTTAATCGATTAGTTTGTGTTTAGGTTAGAATTGTGTGTGTTAGTTAGTTAAATATTTATGTTTTATGGGTTAGAGCATGCTTTTGAGCTTCAATGTTGTGTATTTGAGGTGCCTTGATGATTTTGCTAGTATTTTAAGGCTAATATCGAAGAACGAAGGAGTTTCAAAGGAGGCTCGAACTAAAACAGAGGGCCAAGATCATGGCCAGCATGCAACGATCCTGACAGAAGCAAGGAGGAAGGGCCACGATTATGGCTAGCAGGCCATAATCATAACAGAATGCCAAATAAGGGGCTATGATCGTGCTTGTGCTGATAGACACAGACTGGCCTTTCGAACGTAAGTTTTGGGGGGCATTTAAGACCTTTTGGTCTCGGGTAAAACCTAGTTTTTACCCTAATTAGTAAAGACTACTTAAAGGAAGAGAAATGACCTGAAAAAAGAGCCTCCACTTTTGCCATTTTTCAGAAAAGCTTCAATGGAGAGAAGAAGAGGAGAGAAGAAATGGGTCTTCCAATGCTGCTACCTTTTGGGTTATCCGATCCAAGTTTCTTTCTCCTTTCAATCTTTATTTTTTTTTCATTTAATGTTTGAGATAATGATGGATTGTATGATGATGAATCTTAGATTGTTGATGATGTTCTAACTTTTCCTTTGGGATTTGAACTTGATTCAATGCTAATATAGTTATTTGTGGAATATTGTGATTGGGTGTTATGATTAATTATGGTATTTGGATATTTCGGTAATAAACTGAGAGGGTGAACCAGATAAAAATGATTGGGTTGGATTAATAAGAGTTGAGCGATCTACTAGACCATAAGATTAATCATATCGGTTATTATGCAGAGAGAGATCTCATGTAGAATCGGTAGTTTATTAGAGGGCGTAAGATCTAATTAGAGTTGTGGGTCTTTTGTTAATTGAGAGAATGCAAATTCCATAATTCAATTAGGGTTTATGAATTAGGGTTCAATGATTATAACTTGAGAGAGAGTAATCTACCCTACGATAGTCTAGAACTGACACCACAATAACACATAATTGACTAAATTAGCATTGATGATAGGGAAAATCCCCTCTCTCATAATTTGGAAACTCTTTTTGGTTAATTTCCATTGTGACTTTTATATTTCTCAATTTCAATTTATTTTTACATTAAACTTGCGAATTAATTTCTTAATAATCACTTTCCTATATTTACTTTTCTTTGCAATTTTTACTTTATTAATTCTTCTGAGGCTTAGATAACATAGGATTAGATTAGTTCACCTCTCTCGTAGGATCGACCCTTCACATACTACAATTCACGACCTATGCATTTGTGATTTTTTGAAGGCTATAAATTGTAAAGCTTGCAAAACGATCAACAAGGATAGAGTGGTAAGAAACAATGGGAAAATCATTTGAAATTTTTTATATATTGCTTATGATTTGGTTAAGGTTGGTAAACATATTAAAATGTAATTTTATTGATTATTATATTCAATGCAAAGCACATAAGTTATGTCATCCTACTAGTTGGTAAGAAACACACACACATGTGAAAGACCATCTTTTCTTTTGTTCTTGCTACATGCTATCTTCTTCCTTATCTCATCATCGACACCCATACGCCACCTTTATAACCTTGAGATTTTGCTAAAATTCTGCAGTTTGTCGCTCCAAAATTTTGTTGTCTTCATCTTATTGCTGAAATCCCTTTCTATTTTCACCTTGTTCTTGGAGTTGTGTTGGTATGCTTGGAAGGCTAGGTTAGCTTGATCATTGAAGAGGCTTTGAGTTGAACAAGTAAGTGATTTATTGATCCATTATGATGTATGTTAGTATAACATTCATGATGACTAAATTGATATGGGATTCATATAGGGTTGATGACGAGTGGTGCTAGAATTTGATGGATGAATTGGTTTTGTTTTCATGTATGAAACCATAGGTTAGAGAGTGTTCAATGGGTGATTTTAGGTTGGGATTCAAAGTATAATGAAGGTGGATTTATGCTAAAGAAAGTTGTTATTGTAGTGTTCTTTAAATGGGAAAGAACTAGGACTACATGTAAGAAAATGAACGATAGTTCTGTTTTGATTTTTGATGCATGAAAGACTAGTTTATGAGCTACCAATTGAATGATTTTGAATTACAATTGGAGATGAAATTGATGAGGAAAATGAAGTATAATTAAGGTATAACTGAGGTATAATCAATGGACTATTATGATGGTGTTAGAATCTGGAAAAAAAATTGAAGGAAATGGAATGTGAACTTTCTATTCACCCATCCCACGATCGTGGGAAGGAGCTCCCACGATCATGGGCAATGTTTTGACAAGAGAAAACTTTTTTTGCATCTTTCCACGATTGTGGAAAGGTATCCCATGATCGTGGCAATGCTTTGAAGTGAAAAAAATTATGTTTTGTGTTCTTGTTGAATCATATAAGGATAAGGCACTATACATTGGTGTATTTGGACTTGATTGGGGTGACCTTATTTTGATGTTGAATCAATGGGTTAAGTATTTGATGAGTTTAGGTTGTTAATTGATGCTATAATTTAAGGAATGAATTGTTTGATAACAATGTATATGAATTTGGGAAGTATGAGTTGTTAATGGAATAAGGATGTTCTTATGACTACAATTGTGATCCAAAGGATATAAGCCATGAATTAGGTATGATTGAATGAGAATTGGGAAAATCATGTGAATATATAATGCTAAAAAAAGATAATCAAACTTACTTAAGGCAAAAACCTAATTGCAAACTAGATATATACAAGCTATAATGAATGAACGATCAAGACTTGTGAATAAGGATACATACTCGAGATAGTCAATTGAGCATGTATTGAACATAATACATATACATATGGATGATTGAGTACTCATTTGGTTGTACAAGTTAGTAACGTGTAATTATGTGTGTATTGCATTATATAAAAGCACAAATAGACCGACAACATCCAGACATTGCCGAATTGTTAAAGAAATAGCTATCTGGAGTATATTGTGAGTTAACTTAGATGTTTTCTCACTATATTTGAATTGTTTTTTATTAAATGTCAGATATTGAACTGTTATTGATATAATTGTGATAATTCCGGTCATTGTTGGTTCAAGAAGTTTGATATTCAGGATTGTATTAGAACCACTTTATAATTGTATGTGAATGTAGCAAATGTGTTCTCAATTGAAACTTGAATGTTGGACTCAGATCCAATGAATTTGATAAATGACTATGCACATTGAATGAAAGTTTTTGATAGCATATATATGTGAAATAATGCATTTCATTACATTGTTATGCATGATCAGATAAAAGAGTTGTGATCAAAGTGACTAGCGTAAAAAAGAGATTAAAGCTCAGGAAATTTGCATAAAGAACCACAAGCTCAGTTATTAATGAGTTTGATATCCACAATAGGTACGGAACAACAAATGAAATAAGCCCGATATCCACAACGGATACAGGACAGTATATAGGGGCTCTATCACAACAAAATAACGGTGAAAGTGGAGTCACATGTGTATTTGCATACACACACACACACACACACACACACACACACACACACACATATACACATATACACATATATACATATACATATATGTATATATATATGTATGTATGTATGTATATGTATCATATGAATGATTGAGGTGAGAAATGATGATATGAAATGTTTGTATTCATAATTTACTTGTTGAAATATGATGTATATTGTGATTGGCTACTTAATACTGAATGGTATGATACATAGGATTTGATTCTGAATAATGTGATATACTTGTGAATTTAGTTATATACTCATGATATTGTGTTCTAACTTGAGTGAGCATATCGATGATAATTCACTCACTAAGTTTGCAAACTCATCAAAATTGCAACGTTGATTTTCAGGTACTGAGGAGACCTAGCTTCTAAAGCAATCTAGTTGAAGTCTACTAGTATTAATTTTGGGGTCAAAATGTATCAAAAGTCTGGTCAGTTGATACTGAAGAGTCTAGCTAGGATATTTTGGTTTAGCATCCCATTTATTGTAGCACACTTTGTATGGAGTTGTAAACTCTCACATATTTTGAATGTATATATATAAGTTATGAATTTGTAATGACAATGTATGTTTATATTTGTGAATGAAATAGGAAAGTTTAATCTTTTGAAAATTTTATGATATGTGTGATGCCATAAATAAGTTAATGTGCCTGCTCTAACGTGCCATTCCCATTGGGTATATGCTCGGATATACTCTAGTAAGCCGGGTATATGCTCTATGGTAGTGATGTGTTACACAATATGCATTATCTCTTCTTTTATTTTCATTTTTTTTTCTTTAAAGAGAGACAATGCACATTGGATTTTCCTTTAGTATGTTTTATATATGTTAGTTATTTTTTTGGGACTTCATTTAGTGTTTATAGGAAATCGTTAAATTCTATGGACAAGTAATATCCCGTGTTTTATTGAAAAGTTTAATGAAAGATCTATTAGAGTATTTAACTTATACAAAGGATGTTTATGTACTTCATTCTGTTTTCAACATTTAGCCGGTTGTTTTCTCCTATCTTCCTCCTCTCTCTCTCTCTCTCTCTACATTCTCCAGGTAAGCTTCTTCTTCTCTTATATTTTCTACAAGTTTGTTATTATATATGTAACTTAAGCTCTCATATTATGTGTTCAATATACAAAGGATTTTCCTGAGTTTTGGTCAACATGATCACGTGTATTAAGAACAAGAGAATTGGTTCAAGTTTAACGTTGGACTTAAGCTTTGTTGTTTTTTATCATAATAAATAACAAGTTGCTAAGGAGAAGGTTGTTTTTAGTGTCGCTTAAAAGGAATGACCTTTTCTTTTTGTTGCTAGGATTTGTATGGTCAGCTCATTCCTCCCCTAAGAATTTATGGGATTTGATTACTAAAAGAATTTAAATAAACATAATGAATTTAATGATAAATTCAATTTTCAAAATTTGAACATTAATTCATCGCAGAATGTCAACATGGTAATAAGTTCCCGATGGCGAAAATGAGCTATGTTGGGAGGAATATGGCAAAATTTTCCATAATTAAGAACAAATGGATGCACAACAAATCTCCTCACTAAACACTAATCACCCCTTGCCTTTCATGGCCGATCTTTTTCCTCAAGGTTTTTAATATCATCCTAATTACTTCTCTTTCTTTATTATATGTATACCATTTTCTAGTAGGAAGCTATCAGATGAACATCTGATTGTATATACTATGTGTTGTGTAAACCTTCCTTAAATCTTCTAAGGAACATAGAAGAAAATGGAGGAGGTGGCAGTGTCTTAATGGTTAGTACATGATTAGGGAAATCAATTGTTTTGGAACAGTCGTCAATTCCAAAAGCTATGTTTATTCAATCAGGTATGTATGTGTTTGAATTTGGGTTCCTTATACCGTTTGACCTAATTAGCTGTTTAAGTTATATACTTTTTGTTTCTTAGACGGTTTATCTAATTTAGTGATCCATACTGCATCTATGGATTCGTTCGTTATATTTTCTGCTAGTTTAATTAAAGCCAAGAAGTTGTTAGAAGAGGGTGTTAATAAACTACACCAAAGAGAAGATCTTTAATTGTTTCAATTGATGCCTTCGAATGTACAAAGGGGAATCCAGACATAAGGAACTCCTTTACCTTTTCTATCGAGTCTTATGTCATTTGAAATTCAGAAAAATAATTATTTTTCCTTTTCGATGGAACAAGCATGAAACTTTATTTAATTTTTTGCTTTTAAGAATTGTTAAACTTCTAATCAAAATATTGTATTACTTAACATATATCAATATATTATATTGCTTATAATATTTCAATATTTATATGTATTATTATTTTGTTATTAATAAATATTAATGATTAAGAATAGTAATCAACTTAAAATAAAAATAAATATTTTGATCTTATTAATATTAAAATTTTAGGTATGTTCATCTTTCTATATCCAAATCATATTTATTTTCAAAATTTAAATTACCTACTATGTATTTTTCAACAATATGTTTAAAACTTTGAAAAGATTTTACAATTTTTAGCTACTCCATTCTATTTTCATGAAATATTTGTAAGAACGGAGGTGTACTATATACAATAGGCATCATTAAAGAATCATTTATGTATAAATCCATATATTTAAACAAATTTATAAAGTTTGAATGCATTAGCTATTTAAACACATTTATAAAAAAGGCAAATGAAAAAATGAAAAATCTTATAAATGCCAATTATAATTAACCTTAGGATTATTAAGCACAGTTAACATTAAAAGTTATTTGTTTAACATTATTAATTTTAAGAATACTATCACACATAAAAAATCCTTAAAATTCCCCTAAGAAATCCATAACATTTAAAATCTTTAATATCGACTTTTGACGACAATTTTAAATTTTCATCACCAAAAGTCCAACTTTTTGCAATGATAGGCTTTACATTTGGCAATGAAACATCTAAATTGTCACAAAAGGTGCCTTTTGTGACAATTCATATAAATTGTTGCTAAAGACATACCATTAGTGACAAACTATAAAATGTCGCGAAAACCTTGACTTTCGGCTACGAATTTGGAAATTGTCGCCAAAAGCTGACTTTTAGCAACAATTTTCAATTCATTGCCAAAAAAATCATAGCTAAAAGTCAGTTATGTTGTAGTGATAGCTAATTTAACAACTTTTAAAGAAGCTGCAAATCTAGAATACTGGCATAATACTATAAAAAAAGGAATTGCTACGATTAAAGAAATGAAACATAGTATTTGACAGATTTGTCAAATATGAATATTGAATTTTGGACTAAAATGGGTGCCCAAAACAAAGTATTAGGCAAATGAAGTATACAAAAACATTAAGCTGATTTAATGGAAAGGGTTACTAACAACAATAAGGTATTGTTATGATTCTGCTGGATGTTTGGAAGATAGGAAGATTATGTCACGCTATGTATTTAAGCTCTAATTAGGTGCCATATGTTAGAGCTAAAAGAAGTAAGCAATAATGTTATTGTCCATATCTTAAGTAGAATATGCAACACAAAGAAATAAGAATAATATGATTTTCCATATCTTAAGTAGAATAGGCAACAAAAAGAAATAAGAATAATATAATTGTCCATATCTTAAGTAGAATATGCAACAATAGTTCCATCAACTTGTCAATTGGTTTGATTGAGATGAACACTTGAAAAAATCAATAAAAAAAGAAAAGGATATAATTAAAACTTGTTACAAAAATAAAGCAATAATTTCAATATAAAAAATCTAGCTTGTCATAGTAGAGCCAAGCATGATTTTTCTTGAAAAATTAAATTGATTAATAATAATAAGAAAAGAAGAGAATGATGTTTGGAGAGCATTAACACTCTCCTACAACAAAAGCCTACACTATATAAACAACATCTTTTACAAAACACCAAGAGCCAACCCAGAGAAAACTATAGCGTATAACCAATCATCAAGATCTTAGCAATGTTTAAAGTTAAATCCCTTTAACCCGCATCATTATGTAAAAGGGGTAAAAAAAATCCCCAATGTTTCGAACAATTCTTTCTGTTGGCCCCTGAATTTTTTTTATTTTTTTTATTGACTAAGCATGATTAGATGATTATTCGGGTCTTGATTGATTAAATTGTGTTGAACTTAATTAGCATGTTAGCATTAATAAGATTTGGTGGCATGAGTAAATTGAATGATAGATGAAGTGTTAAGTTTGCTTAAGGGGTAGTATAGGAAGTTTACTTAAGTCTTTAATTGGCAAGGCTAATATGTAAGGGCATTTTGGACTTTTTAGCATTAATGAGGGTATAAAAGAGGAGAAATAAGGCTTGTCTTTCATTTAGAAGAGGAGAAAACGAAAATAGAGAGAAGGAGGGAGAGAGAGTGTCGTAGGTGGAGGAAAGAAAAGAGAAAGAAAGGAGAGCTTGCTTAGGTTTTGATTTTTCTAAGTCTTCAAGAGGAGTTTTGGAGAAATTTCAAGAAGGAAAAAGCTAGAGGAAGATTCAAGCTTTCATTTGAGCCAAGAAACACCTTGGTTGGGTGAAGATTAAAGGTAAGAAATTTTTGATGTTTGGATTTTTGGAGAGTTCTTGGTGCAAAAAGCTTAGGAAATGGATGGGTTTAGAGATTTTAAGATCAATTTTATGCTTTGGGTTCTTTAGGTTTTTCAATTTTGGGTTTCCTATTGATTTGGGGATTTTTATGTTATGGTTGAAGAAGAGCAAGGGAGGCAAGAGGAGCAAGGAGAGGGACACTCTTGAACAAGCTTTTAAGCAAGGAAAATCAGGTGGGTTACATTTTTATATTTGTGTTAATAAGTCATAAGTGCTTTTCAACTAAATGTAATTAATGATTTTCCAACTACCTTTGAAATGAGCTTTTATTATGCTTTAAATGCTTGAGAATTGCTCTATGTTTGTTGTTGTGTGAGAGTTTTGGAAATAAATTCAAATTGCTTTGAAATTGTTATAATGGTTGCTTTTGATTGAGTTGAATAAACATGGCTTTTATGCTTGGTTTGGGAATGTGATTGTTGAATTGTGGAATTATGACATGTGCATGAAAACAAGTTTTCAAGAATGTGCCATTTGGGCAAAATCTTTTAAGTGCATGGATTACATGTTATGTGGGTTCGGTATAGTCCATCCAAGAAATTGTCACGTGCACGTTGACCAAGTCAAGGCTTCTCCCGC
>JANITX010000212.1:44203974-44226673 GCA_027564395.1 Erythroxylum ulei | reverse complement strand
GTCTCAAACCTTTCAGACCTTGCTTGCTCATCAAAGAGCTCCCTAAGATGATAGACTATGGTATAAGCATCCATAGCCTTGTACTGCTTTTGCAACTCCAGTGACATAGTGGCTAGCAATACAACTAGTCATCTCGCTATCATCGAGATACTTCCTATATACCCTCTGATCATCATCAGAAGTATCAACAGCAGGGGGATTAGGAAGTGGTTCTTCTAAGACATAACTAAACTTCTCAGACTTGTGAACTATTCTCAAGTTCCTGGGCCAATCAAGGAAGTTTGGTCCAATCAACTTGTAGGCTTCCATTAATGATCTTAGATTCACACTAGTACTCATGATGTTGACTTGGGCAATATTAACCTTTTGTCAAAGAGAGAAAAATTAAAATGTACTTAAATGCATGTCCATAAGGAATTTAATAACACAAATTATGGCTCCCACTATTTTTCACGAATTCATAACCTTCAATATAAATCCGAGAGAACTTATAGAGAAATTTTTCTAGTGAATTGATATCCAAGATCCCTAAGAATGACCTTGGGTTTGCCCAACAAGCCGTATTAGTTCAATCGATTGGTATCGATCATACCAATTGCATCTCCAATGTCACTATTGAATCTAGTACTATCAATTGTTGATGTGTACACACTCATTGTGCTATCAACTCTTAACACGTGTACATCTAATGTACACTACCCTTGGCCTCTGTCCACGTTGATCTTGAGTTTGCCCAACAAACCAACACTTCTAGTTAAAACTGACCCATTAATCCGAAAATCCTATTTCTATGATTCAAACATATCTGTGTAAAGCGAGCTTAGGTTTGCTCAATAACCCTAACTTTAAAAGGACTCTGGTTCTTGTCATATTAAAGGAAGAAGTTAGTTTTAATATTTTAAGTGAGGGGTTTGACTAAGATCTCATCTAACTTAGATGATCTTATACACATATATATATATATATATATCTACTAACCAATCAAATTTGGCCTAAGCCCATAATCATCCATCATGCAAGCCCACACATTCTCCTAACCATGCATTCTCTAATGCATATATGTAAACACGTCAGTTTGGTTATGACATCTTATGGATCCTAACATGAAAGGCCCAATCCAACACTTAGATCTGCTATCTTCCTTTTATTAACTTGGCTAAAATTACTATTGTATGTTATTTCATTTGAAATTGATATTAATCTAATTAACATGAATTCCTAATTCCAGAAGTTAAATTCATAATTAATTTACCTTAAAATAATTATTTGATGTCTAAAATTAAACAACTTCAATTTTGTCACATATGTCAATTTTTCTAGTCTTACTAGAAAATCCATTGTTCTACTAAAATTAATTCAAAATTAATTTCTATAATTTCTCAAATTTTCCAGAACATCAAATCATCATTCCAAGCATCTCTAGGTCATTTTATGATGATCAAAATAATTTAGGAATCACCCAAAAATTATTATGATTACCGAACCACCGATAAGACACCAAAAATGACAAATATGAGTTCTAAAATTTTTCTAGAAATCAAATTTCGAGCAAAATCATTTAGGCATGCATAAAACATCAAATTAACACATTTTTATCACATAAAAATATTTTTAAGGTTCTGGAACTGAAATATAAACATACAAAAACATTAAACAAAACAGATCCTACAATTTCTGGAAAACTGTTTGATAAAATTATTAAAACATTTTTAATAATTCTACAAAATTACAAAGGCATAAACACATCCTAAATATGTTCACATAAGTTTTCCAAAATCAAATTTCACAAAAATCATGTGTAACCTCATCAATTTAGCCAATAGACATCACATGCCCAACAGAAAGACATATTTCATGCATGTTCTTGTAAATTCGAAATTAAATATTTTAATCATATTAAATATTTCCAATCACACTGAATGATTTACGTATATCTTATGAATAGATTGGCTAAAGAAAATTGTGAAAAACATTTTTCTATAATTAATTTCAAACAAAACATTACAGGACACTAAGCTGTCACAACCATGAAAACAGTTTTCACATGTCATGTATTCCACATGTAACAAGGCATAAGATGGCTCTGATACTACTGTAAGGTTCCGATCATGCATATCATACATAATATATATCAAATATACGTGGCAAAAAATAAAATGGAACCTCAAAAACCAGATCTACTCATGCATATAGATATAGAAAACAAAAACATGAAACGTAAGATGTTTACATACCTTTATGATAATCTCCTTCGTTCTTTAATCTTCTTCGCTTTGGGTTGTCATAAACCACAACAATCAATGTAGACCGTCTCTAATGAAAGTCCACATGAAGATAGAAGGATGAAACATTACTAGGAGATAGCTAGAATTCTTTCTTTGTGCTAGCAAAGACAAGAACTCTTATGAGAGTTAGAGAGAAAAAGAGTGTGTGTGTAAGAAAGAACCTTTCTTTCACTTGTGTCTTACACAAGATATACGATTCATTTGGTCTTCCATAACTCCCATCACTAATGGAGAGTTATGGGAAATTAATGGTCATGAATAGCATGCATTCATGGAAGTTAATGACTATGAATAACATGCATTAATGGAAGTTTTGGGAAGTTAATGACCAAATTGCTAGCGAACAATACTTGTTTCTAATACATTCTATGCAACGTTTTCTACCACGATCACATCGTGATACAATCTTGAAACACTCTCTCATTTCTTGAATAACCATTTAAGACCATTTAACTCATCTTTTGGATACCCTATATATGTTACCCATTAGGTTCCCAATTATGTTGGCTACTAGAATTAACACTTAATTCAAGTAAGTCAAGAGCGGTATCTAGCAATTAGTTATGATTCCCAATTAACCGAAAAGTCAGTGGTTTGTCGACGAACCCTTCCATACGCAATGTTGCCATGCAATTCGTCCTTTCACTATCTGTATACCTCACTTGGTTTATAGTATGGTCAAAGTGTCAACTCCCACTAGACTGACTACATTACATCAAATTCAAGTGATATTAGATCTTATCCTGAGGATCTCATTGCTCTATGTATCATTAAAGACTCTCTTCATGACACATATATGCTATGGCTAGAGTCTCCTAAGTAATTACCCCGATAAGAGGCCATGAGTATCATCTTCTTCTTTCAGGAGTGGCGAATCCTTTATTGGCTACTTAATTACCTCCGAATACCTCAAGTTGTACTCATTCACCACCCTATGAGTAAACTCTAAAAGGCACCAATGAATGGAGTCAAAGCACAGGATCAGTATCTGAGATATCTTTGAGCACCTCAAGTTCAAGAATACTTGCACCATTGCTATGATGAGACTATCATTGACACTGGAATATAATATCCATATGATTGTCTTATAGTAGGTCAATCTAATGTACTTATTACCCTTAATAAGCATCCACATATTAACTGTAAACAACTCATGTCTACAGCTTAAGAGATCTACTGCTTGATCCAATCAAGGAGTATAACATGTGCTAGTATATCCGGATTAATGATATCCCATCTCATTAATCTTATGAGTAGGAAAGTTTAGATACTAACATAATTACACATGATAGGAATCTCATTATCATAATCTCATCATGATTTCTTCCATGCTATGTTTTGTATCAAGGACTTCATTAAATCGATTTAAGATCAACATCAAATCCATAAATGTATCAACATCAAAATAATGAAAAATGTCTTTATTAATCATAAAATGATTTGTACTATAAGTGCTAAAGGTGATTGCCTTTAGAGCATTTCTCTAACAATCCTATTAACATGTATTCTCACATACTTTAGATCATCATAAGGTTCTTTACTAACCATATTCAACAACACAATCAGATTTAGCACCTTATCATCTGAAGATTCTCCCTCTTCTTTGGCTATTAGGGTGTTTAGCTTCTCTTTCCTCGGACAATCTCTTGCATAATTTGATCCACCGCACAAATAAAAAACAATCTTGCCCTTTTTCGAGGATGTCTCCCCACTCTCAGAGCCATCATTTTGGTTGCTTTTTCCCCTGAATTATCCTTTCTTGGAATCCTTCTTCTTCTTCCCCTCAGTATTCTCCTGTTGAGTATGGCCTTTGCCATTTGTAGAATTAGAGGAGCTTGCCTTAGTTTCCTTCATCGCTAGAAAGTCCACCAAGGCATCAGTGGCCCCGATTACACCAACCACGTCCTTCACATTTTGCCTCTGTAACTCCTTTTGTGCCAACGATTGTAACCTGGACAAAAAGTTGAAGAGCCTATCCTCACCTGACATGTTTTCAATATCAAGTAATAGAGAACTAAAAGACTTAACATAGTCTCTTACCGAACCTTCTTGTTTCAATTTCTTCAAGGCATCCCTCGCAAGCCATGAAGTATTCAACAGAAAAAATTGATCCTTCAACTCCTTCTTCATGAGCTCCCACATATCCACTGGAGTTTTGCCCGCACTGATCTCCACAAAGGTTCTCATCCTCCACCAGAGCTTGGCATCCCCATCCAAGTATATGGCTGTCACATTGACCTTCTCAATATTGGGCACCCTAGCAGCCATAAAGTATTGCTCCATTCCCAAGAGAAATTCTCAAGCACCTTGGCATCCTGCATACCTTCGAACACCTTAGGTTCACGTACCTTTACCGCTGAAGGTTTTGGTGATGAGCTTTCCGCACGACCAGCATTTGTTGCAATGGCACCTCTCAACACTGTGATCTCGAACTGAGCCTTCAACAAATCCACCATCTATTATTGCAACTATCAAATCTGATCCTCCATCACCTAGAATCGCAATTGATAGGAAAGGACATCCTCCTCTCCCGCAGGAATTAATCCAATGAGTACCTTTACCCTAGCCACTCGTTCTGTCAAGTTGTCTACTGCCATACCGAAATTAGGCTCTTATACCAGTTGTTACGAAGGTCACCTTGAGACTCAAACTTTTACCGAAGTTTCGCCAACACCTTTTCCACGACAGTCTCACTTAGGTTCACTTAAGCAAGACTTCAGCCTTTAACAACCCTTGAGGTGTTTACCTCACAACCTTGAAGAAACAATGCTACGAAGGTAATAAGAAAATAAAAGCAACCAGAAGATAAGAGAGATATGGTAAAAACAACCTTTATATTACTTTTCCTCAAAAGAATACAAGGAATGCTCTCTCTAACTGAATGAGAAGAGCAAGGCTTGAATGAGCTATATATAGGCACTCTAGATTGGAAGCTAAGTTATATTCAAAATCCTACTTAAACTGAACTGCCTAAGATCATGCTAAGATCATGTTTATATCTATCAGATTATATAACATGGACTAATTGGATGACACCTCTCATCCAAGTAGGACTTTAACTAATAAGGTAGAATCTACAAGATAACAAAAAGATAGAGTTTACATTCAAATAGGAAACTAACATCCTTATTCTCGAAGATCTTCGCTATCTTTAGATGTTGAGTCGCATTGCAACTCTAACTCCTTGTTGTTTATTAAAAAAAAAACTCCTTGTTGTTGCCACATCATCTAAGATCTCCCCACGATCTCTATCTGCTAATGATGTAGTGTGATCTTGCCGAAGCCCACATAGCACAATGGCCTGATCCAATGCTTCCAACAATAAGTCCGCTAGTCGTGGTCTATTCATCCGAGTATGGGCTAAGTCCTTAGCCTGGGTCGAGTTAATCTTTACAAGACTCTACCAAAATTTGCACCAAGTTTGATTCCACTCGCCCATGTTTGCTTTAGTATTTTCGCATGTCTCCCTCATATGTGTAAACCAGCTAACCTTCCGCCTATGACGCATCGTGAAGGTCGCTGAGAAGTGCCCCAAAGTTTAAGGGTCTAACACCAGCCTTGCTCTTGTAAATTGATATGTTCGATTTACTTCTATCTCTCTTTTTCTTGATTTTTTTTCTTTCTTTTACCGTTTCACCCTTTTGCTTCATCTTTTTGTTGCAAACCACAGTCGTTGTCGCCCTCCTTCACAATCGTCAATCACGATTTTTTGCTGGAGCAGTCATCAACAATCATTTCAAAAGACTTGAATCCTAAATTTATTGATACAATCAAAAGTTTCGATGACATAATTCCTGACCTTCTCACAGCCGATCTCGTCCAATGCTCCGTGTCTCCTCATCTTTCTTCGTCCTTCCCTTCATACTCGTAATTCAAATTAAAAAATCCTAATATTTGGTGGGAAAAAGTTGGTAAGATTTTTAGGTTTGAATGGAAAAAGGCATCCGATAAAAGTTTTATTAATAACATATAAGAGTAAATATTGAACTAAAAATTAGTCCAATTCGTTCTTAACTTAGTCGAGCTGATTGATTCGGTTCGATTTTTATATCATTAAAATCTTCATCCAAAGTATATCTATCAGATTTTCTATACATCGGAATTTCACTTAATAGTAATCTCAACCTTAGGACGATTTTAAGGGCTAAAGCACACTTTATTTCAATATTTGTCTTTATGTTTGATTACGGACAAAACTTGAAATACACAATGAGAAAAGAAATAAGTAAACGAATGATAATGGTGTAATTCAGTCAATTAACTGAGAAGGTAAAATTAATTAGAAAAGGCAGAGGCTCCGGTGCCAGAGTAAGGTTTCCAAGTTCTTCGATGCTTCTTTGTAGACTTTACGCGGCATCTTTCTTTATGTTTATGTTGCCTTCGTTTTAATTAATTTGTTTTAAATTAAATTAAACCCTAAACTGCTTATTTATTGTCCACAACAACTGACAGCCGCCAGCCACCTCTCGTCTCTCTGCTCGCAAAGAAACAGGTTACTTCTCTCTCACTTTCACCTGAATGTGCCATTTTGATGTAAGATACTAGAATAGCTCTTATTCTTTTAGCTTCTTTTTTTTTTTTTTAATTTCTGATACAGCACATGTCAACGGAAGACCAGGTACCACATTCCCAAGAGATGGAGTCTCTCTCCATCGACGCTTCTACTTCTTCCACCACTGTCAACGCCTCCTCCAAGTAAGTTCTCTACTTTGCATGCTGTTTCACTTGTTCTCAGTCGGGCTGTTTTTCTTTTTCTCTAATTTTAATTTTACTGTGTGGGCATTTGGTTGTTTTTGTTAGAGTCAGTGGTACGATAAGTGCAGAAGAGAGGTTTCAGATTGTGAGGAGCGTAGGTGAAGAGTGCATTCAAGAAGACGAGCTCTTCGACCTTCTTGCCAATAATCCTCAACCTATTTGCTACGATGGCTTTGAGCCTTCTGGTCGAATGCACATTGCTCAGGTATTCTTTTCCCTATTCCTTTGATAGTTTCATTTTCATCACTTGGATTCAAATTCTTGGAGTTTTCCCCCTTCTTTCTCTTTCTTTCTGTTTTTCCTAAATATCTGCGTGATGTACTGTGTATTCTTAATTCTTATTGAACAGGGCGTCATGAAGACCATAACCGTGAATAAACTGACTTCTGTTGGTTGCAACGTGAAACTTTGGATTGCTGATTGGTTTGCACAGCTAAACAACAAAATGGATGGGGACCTGAAAAAAATTCAAACAATTGGTCGTTATATGATTGAAATATGGAAAGCAGTTGGGATGGATCTTGGAGATGGTAAAGTAGAATTTCTGTGGTCATCTGAAGAAATCAACTCCAGGGCATTTGAGTACTGGCCTCTGGTCATGGATATTGCTCGCAGAAACAAGCTTCCTAGAATAATGAGGTACTCAAGGATAAGATTGAGGTCCCTACTTTTGTTACATGAGTGTATTCCGGAGTAGAAACAATTATGCAAATTCCTTTGCTTCTCAGATGTGTTCAAATTATGGGCCGTAGTGAGCAGGATGAATTGTCAGCTGCCCAGATTCTCTATCCTTGCATGCAATGTGCCGACATTTTTTTTCTCAAGGTACTTAGACTATTCATTGAAAGATTTTTTATGAAACCAAATCTTTATTTTTGATCATCTACTGAATTTTCCAAATTTCCTCAGCATCCCCAAGCCCCAGGATATGATATAGGTTTGGCTGATCCAATATCTAAAAAATGAAAATGTTACTTAGCTCTTTGTTGAGGATTTGAACTTTCATCATTACAAAAATGCTTTTATACATTATCCAAACACAATTGGAAATAAGTATGCTGTGTTTTAGTTTGACGATACCATTTTGTATGGCATGCTTTTTTAGCTTATCAGTAGAACTTTTCTGTATAAGAAGCCATTCTGTTTTGGATTATGTTTAGCCAATATTTGTGTACAATCTTTGACCAATATTGCTTTATTTTGATGCACTCTATTGATTTGGATGCATATCTGTTGTATTTCTCTTTCTTCTGTTTTCCATAATAAGGAGCAGTTCTATTTGCCGTTAGTGTTGAGTGAGTTTCCTCCTATAGGCCATATTATTTTTATTTAAAACTGTATGAGGTTTTAGTTTCAATAAAAATCAGATAGAAAGTCAATTGCTGGGGCTGTGTTGGATGTCTGATCCTATAGCTTCTCTGAAATTTGATTTTGGATATTTTAGCTAATATTCTTACCGCTGATTGTAATTCCCTATTCACCAGGCTGACATTTGTCAATTAGGCATGGATCAACGGAAGGTGAACATGCTTGCAAGAGAATATTGTGATGATGTCAAGAGGAAAAGGAAGCCCATCATTTTGTCCCATCGTATGGTTCCACTATTCTCTTACAAGCTTCTGCACAGCTTATTCCTCCCTTTTGTGGTGTATTTTACTATATTCCTCTTTTTTTGTTATTACAGACATGTTACCCGGCTTACAGGAAGGGCAGGAGAAGATGTCTAAAAGTGACCCATCTTCTGCCATCTTTATGGAGGATGATGAGGTGTGCTTTCATTTTATGTGAGGACACTTTTAAAAAATTAAGATGCTAGAAATTCTATTAGCATTATATCATACTTGCCTCTTTTTGACGATTTCATTTTGTTAACTATTAGTTTATGACATGCTATTGATTTTTGTTTCCCGATATGGTTTCATCACAGTCTCAAGTGAATTTGAAGATAAAGAGGGCCTACTGTCCCCCAAATATTGTTGAAGGGAATCCATGTCTAGAGTATGTCAAATATATTATTTTCCCGTGGTTCCACGAATTCAAGGTTGAACGAAGTGAAGCAAATGGTGGAGAAAAGTAAGTTATGGCTCCAGCCTCCTCCCAAAAATTCCCCTCTTTTTCCTTTTGGGATGACTGACCTTGTTCTTTCCTTCTATAGTTTGAAGATTGGCTACTTATTTGTAAATACGTTTTTAAATATCATGAATTGTCACTTCTGTATCATGATGAGGTTGACTATTTGCACTTTTGCATTGTTTTAGGGTCTTCAAAAGCTTTGAAGGAGTTGTTACAGACTATGAAGGTGGGCAATTGCATCCTGCTGACCTGAAACCAGCTTTAGCAAAAGCATTAAACAAGATACTGCAGGTAACCCTTCCATATTCATTTTTGGCATAAATCAGACATAGTGGTTTTGTGCAAAAATTTATAATTGTATACGAACATGTAATTCATGTGAAATGTGAAGAATCAATTTGCTAGTAGTGCCAATCATAACATGTCTACAGAAAGTCCATAAATCTTATCTCATTTCGATAAAGTGTCATGCAAAGAATATTTCTCGTTCTTGATTTTTGTCCTACTTTTATTGAATTATCCATACTAAAACAAGAATGGTAGATCTAAATCTGCAGTAATTTATCTGTCCATAAATTGACATAGGATGTTCAGAACTAGTTTTGTCTATGAGGTCACTGATTACTTACCAGACCCTTAATACATGATGGTTTACTGTAAAAATGAAAAAACAGAGTGTTTCTGCAAGTATTTCATAGAAGAAAAAGTTGTAACAAATTAGAAGTTCCCCATTTTGTTTGCATACTTTTTTAATATGAGGAACTTGAATGCAAGTCCTATTAGTTTGAAAATTTGACAAATACCATTGAGCTGCAAGGCATGCCGATGCTTTTTGGTTGATACTATTAGATAATGGTAAAATCAATGGAATTCACTACTCATTTTGTACATTTTTTTTAGCAATTTGCAATTCTTCTCTCCAGCCTTGTTTAGTACCCTTCAACAACAATTTATTGGGTATATTTTCTTTCTTGTTGCTGCAACTTGTAGCCGATTGTAAGTTATGCCAGACTACACTTTTCACCTGAGTAGCTTATGAAGTAATTGAGAAGCCAGATAAGGCCCATCAATGCGCTTTTATCTTTAAATACTATTTCACCTAGATATGTTTATATTTAACACACCCATGGCATCTACCACGAGTATACTAAATATAGAATTATGAAGAGTATGAGAATAGTTTCAATAGTTAGCCCCATACATGCGAATAACTATATGACCCATGAAGACGTTTTCATCTTTAAATACTGTTTCACCTAGATACATTAATATTTAACACACCAATAGCATCTATAAGTATGCTAACTATAGAATTACGAAGAGCTTGATAATAGTTTCAATAGTTAGCTCCATGCATTGTGAATAATTACTGCGACATGATAGATTGCCTACTGAAGAGCTGTGGAGAAGGATTCTGAAGGTGAATGGCTAGATGTATCTGGTCCATGTTCTGGTGTATGTTAAGTAAATAAATTGTTTGTCAAGTAAAAGAAGAGCGTGATGTGAAGAATTGAAGAGAATGTGCATCTTAATGAGTATTGGTTATTGTTCTTAAAAGCTTGAAGTTTCTTCCTGGATTTTCCTTTTGCTGTCATAGGTTTGGGTGGTGAAAGTGATCTACATTTTGAGTTCTACTGGACGCTACTGTGTAATTTAATGACTAATTTGCTAATATGTTTTACGTATGGTAGTATATGGTTCAGTTGACCATATTTGTGCATCCTGTGTAAAAAGCCAGTTGGTTCTGGACATGTAGGTTCAGTTGCAACCTGCAACTATATACATCCATTGCTTGCTTAATTTGGTCTGGCTTATTCCTGTGATTTGTTGAGATGTACATGATTGTCTCATTCTATACTGACTTGAAGTTGCAAATCATATTTTCTGCAGCCTGTACGTGATCATTTCAATACTGATGCCAACGCAAAAGACTTGCGGAATCGGATCTTGGTTTGTATTCTTAATTCTGCTTTGTTAATTTGCTTAACAAATAAAAAGAGTAGTGATGATAATCTTAGTTTTTCTCATACTAAGTTCTATCGTCTTGGTTGCAAGTGACAAAGAAGGTTTACTGGTTAGAAAAGAATAGGCTACAAGGGTCTGCTAATAACTGTCAAGAAATCTTTCAACCCAAAAGTTTTGAGGTAATGGATGAGATCCGTAAATGAATCATGTATTGTTTCAATACGCCTCCTTCACAATCTGGACAAATATGATATATCATACATCCACCAACAAGCACAATATATTCTAAGTTTATTAGAAATGAGGGTGACACAATTTGAATTCAAGATTTCCTGGTGACAAGAGACTCTGATACAATGTCAAAAAACCATTCAGTTTAAAAGCTTAAGCGGATGGGTGAGGCCCATCAACAGATAATATGTTGTTTTACAATAACCGGTTGCTGCTCATTTTCTTTTATGTCAAATTGATGGTTTTGTGTTTTCCAACGTGTAGAAGTACAAAGTGACCAGGTGAGGGATGGTCTGGAAGGAGTAGGCTCATCTGAACCTTGAAATGAGGGCTTGTCTCGCTTAAATTGCTGATCTATATACGTATAAAGTTGGTTTGATAGTATTCTACACATATTTAGATTTGCGAATTATTACTGATATATTAAGAAAGGTGTTAATATATCGACTGTATTTTTAGTTTGGGTATTGTTGCAAAAAGAAATATTGTACCTCTCAACTTAAGAAAAAGACAAGTCTTGGAATCATAGATCCAAGCATTGTCAATTATTCAGTTTCTTTTTTAGTTCTGTTATTATTAGGTGACCTCAGATCTGGCTAATATTGGGAGAGGAAGAAGCATCCGTCCTTTAGGCGTTGAAATGAACGGGGCAAGAGTGTGTGGTTTAGTGTTAGGAGTCTAGGATTACTTTTTTGCGGAAACATTTAAACTCCATTGATGGGTTGACGTTGATTTTACCAAGATTGCTGAGAAGCTGAGAATTGTATGATTTTGTATTTCTAAGGTCGCTCTTTAGGAGTAGCATAGGCTTGTTTGGATTTACTGCTATTTTGTATTTTTGGTTTTCATCTTAAAAAATTTATTTGGTTGACTTTTAAATTTTGATTTTTCACAATTTATAAAAATTATAAATTTGATTTTTTATTTTTATGTTTATTTTTATTTTTTCTGAATTCCGATTTTTTTAAAATAAATATATTATTTAATTATTTAATAGTATTTATTAATATTTTTTTGAAAATTGGAAATAAATTGATCTAGAAACCCCAATTGGTGAGTGCAAGTGTACAAAGAGTGGTCCTTGTCCCAATTCAACTAGAAAGCTTTTGCATTTCCTGCGTAAAGGCCATTCAAGAATTTAAGGCAATAAAATCCCCGAGCAAATTACACGGCAGAAATCGAGGGACCTCAGCTAAGAAGATTTTAGTTTCTCATATGCTGGCTAGGTTATCAGCATTTGGAATCATACGCTGGCTTCATTAAGTTATCAACATTTGGAATTATGTTTGAATTGGGCAGGTGTGGTCTGTCCATTAGTCCCATTCTCCTTGGCAGGTTATGTGAAAGTTGGGAATTACTTAAGCTTTTTGTGGGAATGAATACTTCTTTGAATAGATAGTATACAGTATTATATAAGAAATTACAAGAGAAAATATGAAACTAGATCATATAGAATATCTAATTAAATCCGTTAAATTAAGGGATTTCAAGCTTATTCTTCTAATATATTTACTGCTAATGTATATCTCAACACTCCCTTTTAAACTGAGGAATAAAATCTCCCAAACCATGCTAATCTAAACTTGAGGATTCATTCGGAGTAATATATACAAATGTCTAATAAGTACATGAACTCTAGGGCGAACTTTTGATAGATTAGGTCATAGTAGTTAAAGATGTTAGACCAACTATTAAAAGAAATAATCTTGTACACCCCATCAGTGAGATTCTCCTGTCTATAGACATCTTAATTGATGAATTGGGGTGCCTTAAACTATTTGGTATAGAAGGCTTGATATCTCTTCTATTAATCCTCCATCTCAAAATAAAGCAGTAGATAATCTGACTATTATTGAGTATCTATTGGAGGTTGTAACTCTAATTGAGATGGTGGTGGCAATAGGGACACAATTTTGGCATTTGCCGCATCCTCGAAGCATGTGCCCTTAAGGTAGTGGTGTGTGAAGAAGCGTTGGTGTTTACTCTAATCATCTTGCACGGAGGTGGTTGTATGAGTCTCTTAGGTGGCCTAGGTGATCCCCAATTCTCTCCATAGAGTGAGGTAGAGTGAGAAATGGCTCCTAGATCAAGAAAACTCTCCTCCTTCTCTATTCTCTTACCTTATGGCACCTTTACCTTTCAATATCCTTAACTCTTGGCCACTTGTCTTTACTCTCTTCCTTAATCCTCCCTTCTTCTCCTATATCATTCCTTCTTTGCTCACTTGGTTAGTTGCTTCCTTCACTACTTTTCTCCTTTGTTGGTAATTGACCTCCCCCACCCCCATTTGCACTCTCTAAGGGCATTTTATTCCTTAGTTATTTCATTTTCATTTATCTACTTTAGTTACTATTTTTACAAATGGTTTTTCAAAATTTCCTCTCCTAAAATACCAGTCTTTTCCTATTTTAGCTAAGATAAAATCCCAGTTCAGATGTTAGGCATACAAACATTCTAAGAGAACACTTTTGCCCTTCTTCTTCAAATTGCAAACATGCCTTCAAAAAAAGCTTCCTCTCTTGACCCCCTGACCCTAATCTCCCATTATTGCTTCCTTAACCTTTGTCTCAATCACCCCCTTTTGTAACTAATCCCTCAGCTTAGACCACTTCAAACTAAACTTTTAGTAAAAAGACTTGGTCATAAGTGGTAGGAGCTAATACCCCTAACACCAAGATCTCCTTTATACCTTAACCTTTAGAAGTCAAAGCTAGCATCATCTTCCCTTTAGTAGATGTACTCTAGACTAGAGCCTCAATGGGACTAGCACTCTACTTGGATACTTTGTAGAGAAAAGGCCTTTTTTCCCCTCAATGAAGTCGTAGGGAAAAGGAAATGGATTGAGCTTAGATTAGATAGAGTCCTCATTAACTAAGAGGACTTCTTCATATCTTCTTTTAGCTTGGAGAAAAATGCAAGCAAGGTACTCAAGCTAGGTCCTTGGCATTGTCATGGGAAACTCATCATACTTTATTATTAAAAGCTTGACATAAAGATAGTTAGGAACAAAATTACCAATTTTTACAACAATCCCTTGAAGTATTGGAGTACAACTAGCCTTAGTTACTTAGCAAGCTCCATTGTCGAAACATTACAATATTAAGCATAATTGTGTTAGGAATTGTATTGAATTTGAAATGAGTAAAGAGTTACCTAAAACCTTAAAAGATTACACTCTAGTGGAAGCTTGAAAATTTTTATAATCTCAATTACTTACCAATGGAACCCCAAACAAAAGCTAATCATGAAAAGAGGCCAACTAAGAGACTCTTTGAGAAAGGGGGCCATGAAAAAGCTGAGGCTAAGGAATGTGAAAGCAATTGGGATCTAATTATAGTAAAGCCAATAATGAGTTTATATACACAAACAAGGAATTCTTATAAAGAATTAAAGCTCATTGAATCTAATAAGGAAATATGGGAAATAGAACATATGGACTTAACATTTGTAGAGAAGACAAATGAAGCTCTAAAGTAAAGTATTGTACTATGTCATAAAGAAACGATCAAAGATGCTCTTAGAATCTTGAACATGCTGGAGCACTTTATGCCAGTGTTAATGAGATTAGGGAGGAAAAAAAGCCAAAGGGAGGAAGACTCCTTCCTAGCCTACCATGTATATCTTGCTTAAAATGTGAAGGGTTGTTTTTAACAAGCAAGAAGTTGTTTAGGATTACTTGTTAATAGTAAATCCATTAATCATTGGCCATTTGGGGGGAAAAAGGAACACAATTGTAAAAAATCTAGTCCATCTACAACAATTAGAGCTTACTTACCAACTATGATGCACATCATAATGAGAGGATCCTTGTAGCTATAACCTTAACTATGTTAAGATAAGAAAACAATCTCTTACTACTTAAGCAATTCATATCTTTGCTATTTTGAAAATGATTGCTTAGGAATTCTGTATTAGCTTTGTGTATGTAGCTAGCTTTGTTGTTAAAATCTTCCTCCAACCCTAAAAAATGACATTCTTAAGCAAAACTAACGCATAATAACTTGAAACATACTTCAAAGTTTTTCTCGGTTAAAGATCTGTTTCTTTTCTTTCTCCTATTTTTTTTAAAACCTTAAACCCTATCTTTTAATGAGCTAGATGGCCCTAAATATAGGTTTATGTAGCAGATCTTTTTTTTTTTTAAGATTCTTCGCAAATAATAATGCCAACATGGTTAGTTACTCAGGATTATATAAGATACCATATTCTTCATCCAGAGATGTGCAAGGTACACTATAGAAACAAAAGTGACCACTTTTAAGTACAACCCTCAATATAGCAACATATAGGATGCATATTCTAGATCCTTCTTCAGTTCTTTTAAAATTGGTTTAGTGTAATCTAATTCTTTCATTAATTTTACTAATTTTATATATATATAGACATAAATAATTCATGGAATGACATTACTTCTTAAATTAGGTATCAAATCCTTGAAATTTCCAAAATATAAGTAATATGCCATAAAATAATGCTAAAAATATTTTATGTCTAGCATACATCAATAAGTTAAAAAGGAATGGATTCACTAGAGAATCATCTATAATTCACATTTAATTTGGCATTTAATTGAGGGACGAAGACTCAACTTAGTAGAAGACACTTATTCAATGGTCATCATTCACTACTTTGAATTTCAAATTTTTAGGAAAGTTAAAGAAAAAGTGAAATACTAATAGAAAACTAGATGCCATCAACAAAAATAGAAAATTTGGATAAACAAGTTCATTAAAATTGTGAAAAGTTCATCCACATCTTATAAAATAGGAAAACAGTTTTAATATTTTTATTTTTATTTTGCCCTTAATTCATTGCTTTAAGCAACTTTTACTATAGTAATTTATCCTTTTCAAAGAATTTAAAAAATATATTTATCCTAAATCTTAAAGGTTATGAAAAATAAAGATGATTCCCATTTTCACTCTCTGAAACTGGTAATTAGTTCCAGTAAAATGAATACATTAAAGTGGTGGCTATAGTTTTTAAGGTTGATAATGGATATACTTCTTTTTATAATGCAAATATCTAGATTAGCTTTTAACACCCATTTGTTACAAATATTTCTAGATTTATCTACAAGATCTCCTAATTATTTGTTAATAGTTCAATTTATTTAAAAATAAATAACATAAAATCGAGCTTTTTAAAGAATTAGTCATATGTTTGGCTCATTGTTGCTCTGTAGATCGTTGGTCCTGACTTGGGACCAGCAGAGGAGAGATTGGCTGCATCACATGGCCGTTGCATATCTTCGGACATTGTGAGACATCAAAATTTAATGTAACGAGAGAGCACCGGTTTGGTTTGACGGTGGCAATACGGTCACGTGCTCTAATTCTGATTTCTCAGAGTGGGACGGGTCACAAATCTCAACAAGGCAGTTTCTATCTCGCCAGTCGCCAATGGTTAGGTGTTACACAGCTCATCAGTCAAGTTTCAAAGTCAAACTAACAGGTTGTTTGGACCCATTTAGCAAATCATGTCAGAAAGTGTGCAACTCGATTGGATCACAGCGGACATCTCTGTTACCACAAGGGCTTGACTACAAAGTGAAAATCTGTCTTTACTGGTTTGGTATTACAATCTTTCAACTTACAAATTATTACTTTCTCCAATTTGAACACAACAATAATCATAATCGTCCATTTTCATCACTGTCCACAAACATGGATGGCTAAGTATCATGAATAATTGAGAGGAATAATTATTAAAGAGAAAAAATTAAGCATTAGAATAAATATACAGAAGAACAAGAAAAGTCAAATTTGATTCCATATGGTAATCTTAATTTGAATCTTAGAGCTCAGGTCCTAGGCAGTCTCTTGTCATAACTAACCATCAAAACAAACATTCTCAATTTTTATTTCTGAGTTGAGTTTCTATCCATAAGCAGTGCTGTAGAACCGTTTAATGGTGCAAACATTGAGAATTCTTAAGATGACTTGGTCGTTGGTGCACCTTGGTGTCTTGAACTGGTTCAGAGCCGCACCATTGCCAATGAAGTGATCCAAGATCTTCTTGAACGTCCCTTTCTCCACAATACAAAGCTCCAGAGGTCCAATTGAATTGGATCTCCTCGACACCACATAGCCATGATCGACAAAAGATGCGTCCATTTCTGTGCAACACTCTCCTAGAATACCCTCCTCAACTTCTCCTTTAATTTCCCAATAGATAACATAGTGACCAGGTTGGCTTGTCACGTTCGCATGGCTCGTAAAGTCCACTAGCTCTGCTCTGGCCCTGCTTAGTACTTCAGACCCCCTCTCCACCACAACTTGAAGGTCTCTCTCCGTGTTCTTGTCAATGTTCACAGTTAATATTAACTTTCTCCTGCCTATATAGCTCAATTTGGGGGTTCCGTTGTGGAAACCAGCCACTTCCACTACATCACCTAGCCTGTATCTATAAAGCCCTGAAATGAAATTACACAAGTGGAAAGAGACGCCTACGGTCAAAGAAAATTGAAAAGTGGGTCTCAATTGACTCCCATATGCAAATGTTTGGAAGGAATGTTAGAGTTAAATATCAAAGAATCGGTATCAAAATCAAGGTTGATAAATTATCAGATTACAGATCACGCGAAGGAGTGAGCATAACTAAATTTATGAATAAGCAAAAGATGTCAAATTCATGCTATAAGAAACAAAGTCAGGCAGCAAAATTCAATAGTAAAAATTCATTATCTTGAAGTTCTGGATTTGGTAGAAGTGTGACTCTACCTTGTAGGTGAGTTCAATTTCTTCAAAAGATCCAAGTTACTCCAAAGACATGAGCATTTTGTTGGCATGTGGATTGCAGAGTAGACAGTTCACATTTGTGTCAGCTTTTTACAGTCGTGTAATTATAATATGAAATGATAAGTTAAGGTGGAATCAAATAGCATTTATGTGGATCTATACAAATGTCTAGATAAAATTGAGTAGATCAGAGTTGAAACACTCTTGTAAGCACAGAAGATTTGGTGTGAATCAAATATTATATTATATGCCTGCATAAACAAGACGCGGAAAAGTACTCGATTGAGTATTTAAGCATAAACTCAAACATGGACACTTTATATTTCGAATTGATCAAAACCATGTATTTGGAAACATAAAAATTTGCAACTTACCCGTAAAAGTGGTCAAGATAATTTCATATTCTTGTCCAACCCTCACTTTTGAGAGTGGAACCGGCTCATCTTCCACGAAGTCATCAATGTATTGCGATATCGAAATGTATAGTGGCATGAACTCAAAATAAGAAAATGTAGGGATTACAGCAAAAGTAACTTTCTCAGGAGGTAACCAAGGATCCACATTAGCCCCTATCCAACTTTCAGTAGATCCGTAGTCTGCACTAACTAGAGGCAAACCCCCAGCATAATGCCTTAGTTTCTTCAAGTAAGGTTGCATGGTCCCTGTCATTATAGAGTACACATACTTAGCATTTGGCCACAGCTTAGGAATCAGACCCTGCCAGTCTAGATTTTCCAGGTCGTTGAAGATTTCATCAATCCGAGAAGATAAACATGGTTTTGGAGACATGATATCCAACACGGCTTCCCTCATCTTGGGCACGGTTATTCTAGAATTAAGAGTTCCTTCTTTAATGTCGTCACGTAAGTCCTTCCACAGCTCTTCAAGGGACAAAAGGGCTTGCACTATGCTATAAGCAAAGGTGGAGGCTATAAACTCTACTTGATCAGAGAAAAAGAGACCTAGGAGCAGATGGCAATAAGTGGACTGCTTGTAATCTCCACCAGAAATAACCTCCTGAGGGCTGCAAGTGAATGCCTTAGTCTTCTGCTGCTTCGTCTTGAACTCTTCGCTTGCGTAATAATGGGTTGTGGCTGTTCCAACCGCCAGGCCCCCTTTTGTTTTAAATTGCTTGCTGCTATATATGAACTCAAGGATCTTCCCTCCTTCTCTCGTTGGATAAACCCTATTATTATCATATAGCAATAACAGAGAGAGAGATGTGAGCAAATAGCATTCACATGTCTGATCAACCCATGAAAAGATAAACGAGCTTACTGTGAAAAAGATGCAGAAATTGTCTAAAGCTTCCAAGCATAATCTAGTAGAGAAAGAGGGAGAAAAAGAGATGCTCAAATGGTCAAGTACCTTGATCTGTAAGCTGCTGCTAAAGTAAATATCTGAAGAGTAGTTTGGGAGCTATGGCGAGTGAACGGAACGTACTTCTGTCGACCATCGGTTGTTCCAGAGCTTCAGAAACATGTCAGTGAGAGGAATCATGAAGAAAGTGGAAATCAATAAAAAATCAAAACCCACGTGATGGAAACAAACGCTACCATCAAGATGAAAGGCTGTTGTTGATAGTTCTTATTTGCTAAGGTTCTTTAGTACCTACAGAACTTGATGTACAATAAGAATCATAAGAGTGAAGATAATAGAAGAGTCACCTACATCCCACATCCCATGTCCTAGATTCTGATTCCTTCACATGTTATTCCAAACTGATAAGTATGCCGTACAAACATGTCTAAGAGGGGAGACTAGAGAGAGAGAGAGAGGGTGAAGTCGTGCGAAATGAAAAGTGAGCTTCAAGAAATAATTCATTGTACCTCAAGGAGAGAGTGGTTAAAGGCTGTTGGGTGAGTAGAGGAGCTGTATCCCCATCTGCAATTCTAGAAATGTAAGGCTCCAAATCTGCATGGGAGGCAAGAGGCACCATGGAAGTGTAGAGAGACTCTAAGGCACATGAATCAAGGTCTTTGATTTTAATATCCCCTAACCATTTCTTGAGGTATTCAACGCCACAGTTAAGTTCAAGAATCCGGCGAAGTGTCTCTGTCTGAACAGCCGCAGCGTTTTCCGAGATGTCCTCAAACCAACCAATGATGTCGTATTCATGGCTTCCATTGCTCGCAGCTAATTCCATTAAGACGAGAGGATCACAAAATTTGACAGTATCATAAAATTGGTGGCAATGAAATGAGTATAATTATATAATGCGAGGTGTGGGCGTCACCACCTGTATCCCGAGAAAGACAGGAGAGCCCACTTCACGAAGCATCGTTCTCTCGGTACATGATAATTTCATCTTCTGTTTTGTCCCCTTTGGAAAAAGCTCAAAATAAAACTTATAGCTCTCTCTTAAGCGGGTACGATGGTTTATTATACAGACCACAAATGACATGATGTTATCGTATTTATACGTCAGAAAAAGAGATTCTTGAATTCAAAAGCTGGGGGACCAACATACAAATAGCCATCCAATTTATTAACAAACTTCTGTCGTTATTAGTTTCTTTCTTTGTTTTACTGTATGCCTGCTTCTATCTATCTTACGAGCACCTTCTTGCTCATCCCACGACACACATTATATAAAAGTCTTTTTAATTTAATGAAGGATTATTCAAATTTTAAAAGAGATGCAAATTTTAATTTTATTCAATATTTGCAAATTTTGTGTTATGAAGTCCTATTAATAATGGTTAGGCACTACACCAATTGTATATATCTGTTTGCAAGCCTGTGTGCTTGACTTATTGATGTTACCTCTACGTATGCTTCCTGGGTTCAGCTCTCTTTGACTCTCCATTCTAGCCATTTCAAAAGTTAAAGTGATGATCAAATAAGGATAATTACATTCAGATCAAATGAAAAAATATCAAAACCAAAAATAAAATTAGTTGACACACTAACAATTATGGTTTTTACAAATTTTGCAAAACTATGCCTCAAAACTTACATCACTTATTCTTTCAATACATATATACAAACTACATCTTCTGCCAATTTTTAAGCCTTTGTAGGCTATATTGTCAAGAAGGGACTTGGTCTCAAGTGATAAGTTGGTTCTTGATAGTTAAATATCTTTACAAACATGATTTAAATATCTTTAAACTTGGATTAATTTGTTGTGTATATGGAATTTTGAGAGAAACGCTTCAAGAAAATTAGGTATTAGCAATGGACAATTATTGACAGAAATGGAACTGTTGAAAATTATGTTTCGTCGGTACAATTGTTGCAAAAATTTTCAATTTTCAATGGAAAAAAACCGTCGGTAAATTTAGAGGGAAATCAACCCAGTAAATCTTTCAACGAAATATAGTGACGGTAAGAAATGTTCGTCGATAAAGCAAACGGGAATGCTTAGGGGAATAAATAAGTTTTGAGTTTACCGACAGTAGTCCGTCGATAAATTTTATTCGTAAACGTCGTCATTTGCTTTTGGTTCAGCATTTAAAAAAACGACGTAGTTTGGTGTCATTTTCGCTTAAGCTAAGTCGATTGCAACTTCCTCCCCCCTATTTCCCCTCACCCATCACAGCCCCATTTTTTTCTCTCCTGTCGTCACCGTCCAACCACGCCTCTTGTCATCCCACCGCGCATCCTCATCGTGCCACCGTGTGTCATCGTCGTGCCACTGTGCATCCTCAGCGTGCCACTGTCCTCGTCGAGCCAACATCGTCATCTCTGTCGCTACCGAAGGCCACCGCTCGTTGTGTCACCATACCTCGTCACCGCTCGTCCTCACCGTCGCCGTCACATCTACTTTAGGTATTGTATAATCGTATCTCGTGCACCACACCTCGTCGCCATCATGGTCTTGTAATTGTATAGGTTCATTACGATGTCGTTTGGTTATGTAAATGTGGAGTTGGTTCTGTAAATGTGTTGACAGTGAAATTTGTCTCTTTCGAACGAAGTCCATTGTTAAACTTCTTTGTTAGATACCTTTCAATCTTCATTTCTCATGTTTGCTCTTAGTTTTTTTTAATATATGTTTATTTGAATTTGAAAGTATTTCTTGAAGTTTTAGATAAGGTTTGTTGTTTGTTGAATTAAGAATAATTATTTAATTAGTAGTTAAGATTTTATGTTTAAAAATCTCTCTCATGTCTTGCGTTTAATTAGATTGATAAAATGAAATTCAATATATAGTTTAGAGGAAAATTCATTCTTTAGTTCTTCTCTTGTTACCATTTCTAATAAATGGTAGCAGAGCAACCCTTTTAAGAAAATGTGAGTTTTATTTCTGAGTGAATTTGTGAGCTTAAACACTTGATTCTTGTGACAAAATTTGCTTATGTCTGTGACTTCATTTCATTTATCAATGCTCATAGTAATAAAAGAATTTGATTTGTACTTGCAATGGATCGAGTTTAATTAAATGTTTGAAAGTTTGAGCTTAAATTTAATTGAAATTGAATACTTAAATTTAATGTTGATATACTAATATTTGAGTAATTTTTTAGGGTTCTTTGCTTAATTTAATACCTTCTTTTTGTTACTTGAATTGGAGTTCAAGAAAGAAGCTAAACTCTCCTATCATAATTTTCAAATTTCTTACTAATATGTTTGGACAAATCTTTCCATATACTCTTATTAGTGGCACCAAAAATAATGTCATTTCAACATAAATTTGAACAATTA
>JANITX010000212.1:43998052-44008817 GCA_027564395.1 Erythroxylum ulei | reverse complement strand
ACAGTTATTTCATGTGCACAAATTCACTGTTTGCAAATACCAGTATGCATGAACAATTCTAATTAATCCCAATCACTTTCATCCTTTGCTAATTTACTATTTTACCCTTCCTGTCGGGGGTGGGATGTTACATAGAGGGATAAAGTGAAAATGAAAGTAAATGAAAAATGAGGTTAGAAATGAATATATATGTGAAGGAAGGGTAAAATGGTAAAAAATTTAGTTAAAAGTCGCATGGGATAGATTTACCTTGTTGCAGGCCACGATCATTTCACCATTTCTGATTTTTTTTGTCTTTCATCCTCATACACCCTCTCCCCCCCTGAGATCCTTTCCTAACTTCTTTTTAGCACTGTCACCTCATTACACTTTCCTTCCTGATCATCTTTAGCAAAATCAATGCCCTAATCTTCCACGATATTTATTTGGATCTGAAACAATCTAACTACGGATTTCAAACTATCTAAAATCAAGGAAATAACTGATAATTTTTTTTAAAAACACAGGTTGCCTCCCATACAACGCATCTTTTAAAGTCATTAGCTTGACACTCTTTTTTACTCAAGGTGGTTTAAGAAAATTCTTTAGTAGTGACTCAGTTGTCAATCTCATAAAATGTATGTGCGGTTGCTTATGCCACCTCCTTCCTTTTCCTAATTCTTTCTTCTCCTTCTTTTGTGAGATTTATTCTTTTTTTTTTTTTTCCGGGAACACTTTTGATCATCATTCTTCTCTTTTTATCCACCAAAATTCGTTCCCTTCATGATGGTCATGGGTTATAGAGGATTTTTGTCATTCTTGGTTACAGTGAAAGACACATGATCCACTCCTGCCCTTAGAATTTGCTCACCCCCATCTATATCAATAATTGGTCGGGTAGTGGCCAAAAATGGCTGCTCGGGATAATTGTGGTTTTTGTGTCTTCTTTATGTCATTAAACTTTTCCACTCAAACATGTACATCATCTATGATACCCTTGACGATTAACTGATTTATCTGTCATTTTTACCAGTATCTTGTTGGGACTATCTCACCAAACACCAGCTTTTGATATAAGGGATACGACATCATGTTTATACTGGCTCCCAAATCAGCAAAGGTTCTCTCTATTTTGACGCCCTTAATAATGCAGGGATATAAAAATCTCCTAGATCCTCCTTCTTTGGTGGTGTCGTCAATTTCTTTTCTTCCTTCAATTTTTCCACCTTTCACCTTATTGATTCCATTAGTGTAAGCCGTGTTTCTAGTTACTTGATCATGTCTACAACTTCATTCAACTCAGATTCCTTAGATTTCCTCATGACTTTGATCGGGAATGGAATTGGGGTTGGTACTTCTTTATCTCAGGCAAATTATACCTTGCCAGCAGAGAGCCTTCCTTATTCTCTTCCACCTTTGCCTTCCCCTTGTCCCTGAATGGGTTTGGTTTTTGTTTTTCCAAAATGGGGTAGGGTTTTCATATTGATGTATCTGGGTTGTTTGTAATTCTGGTTCACTTCAAAAAACATATGTATCAACCTTATTCTTGTCCTTCCCTTCATTGTCTTCAGCTTGGTATGATTCCTTCTCTGGCACTTATGTAACAACCATGATTCGTTCTTTCATATTGGACCCGGTGTTACTTGGAAGGTTTCTTACATTTAGGGTCGCTATTGCTTCTGCCAATTGACTTACTTAGACCTCCAGGTTATGTATCGAGGAGGCGTGATTCTTTGTGACTTGTTCGAGCTTGTCTTCAAGCCTCTTATGTGCATCCTCCATACCTCCAATTGAATCTAAAATTTTGTCCAGTTTGGATTCCATCGAACTCGGTTTGTCTTACTGGAAACCTGATGGTCCTTGAGGTCTGAACTGTCCTCCAATATTGTTTGACCAAGAGATGTTTGGGTGATTTTTCCACCCAGGGTTGTATGTGTTAAAGTAGCGATTATTTCCCCCTCCTCAACCGTATTGGGGTCCCATGTAGTTTACTTGCTCTGATCCACCATCCTTCATCAATAAGTAATCGACTGTATTATGATCCATCTACCCAAAGAGCTCATACTTCAGCTGAAAATCTTTTACTGTGTTTGAGGATGAAGCCTTTATGTTGTTTAGCTGTCGAGTTAAATTATCAATTTTAGCATGCATTTTTGTCATTTGATTGACAGCTATAACTCCTTTTTATTCATGGAGAGTTATGGATTGTCTACTCTGCTCGTTCGTCCATAAACAACTATTACTCGTCATTTCTTCTAACAACTCTTTTGTTTCATCTATCATCTTTCTCATAAGTGATCCTCCTAAAGCCGGATCAATTATGCCTCTTATATGTGGGGTTATTCCGTTATAGAACATTTGACAATAAATTCTTTAGGTAGGTTATGGTGTGGACATATTCTTTGCAAGTCTTTGTATCTTTCCCACACTTTATAAATCAATTCCCCATCACGCTGCTGAAAGTTTATGATCTCTTTGATAATCTTTGTAGTTTTGGTAAGGGGAACTAATTAGTTCCAAATGGTGACATTAATCGGGTTGAGGGAATGGTACCACGCTTTTGCTCTATCCTTTAAGGTAAAAGGGAAGAGTCGCATTCTTACAGCACCTTTTGACATTTGATGATAACGGAAGGTATTGTAAATTTAAAGGAAATTGACAATATATGCGCTCGGGTCTTCATTTGTTAATTTATAAAATTACAGCCTTCATTCATTAATTTATAAAATTGCACATTTTTTTGAAGCATAATTAGAAGGGTTGGTTTGATTTCAAAGGAAGATGCTTGCACGGGTGGCCTAGCTACAGCTTGATTAGATGCATTGATGCCCGGTCTCATGAAGTCCCTAAGGGTTTTCGGTTGATGCCCTTGGTTCGCTCCTTGATCCAATTCTCGCTGAAACTCCTCAGCCATTATTGCTTTTATAGTTTCTTCTTCTTCTTCTTCATGTTGAGCTCTTCTAATTGAATGTTTTAGATGAGTGATGTCAAGTTCTACAGGTTCAGCTATGCGACTCGAACTTCTTTTAACTTTTGTGTTCATGCAAGAAAAACTTAAAACTAACTAAAACGCCTTAGACTAAGAGAACTAAATTATTCTTCATCCTCCTCGACAACGACGCCACAAACTTGATTGTATTCTTCAAGCTTTGAAATTTATAAGCCCTCAAATACTGCAAGCACACGGATTGCGATTGTAGTATAAGAGGTGTTGATCCTACAAGGAGGGGGACTAATTGTATGTTATCTAAGGCTAAGGAAATTGAAACAATGGAAATAAAGTTTCATAAGACAAGTAAATTTGAGAAATTGATTGGCAAGAGTTGTAATTTAGAAATTAACACAAAAAAAAATGAAATTTTAGCAATGCAGAAACACAATGGAATTAATAAAGATAAATTAACCAAGTTATGAGAAAGGAGATTTTACCTATCATTAATGCTAACTTAGTTGATTATGTGTTAATGGAATGTCGATTTTAGACGATCCTAGGGCTGATTACTCTTTCTCGAGTTATAACCATTAAACCCTAATTGGATTATGAAATTTGTAATATCTCAATTAACAAAAGACTTAGAATCATAATTAGATCTAAAGAACTCTAATAAATTATTAGGTCTTACACGAGATCTCTCTCCGCATAATTACTGATCTGATTAGTTACGGGTTCTATTGAATCACCTAACTCTCATTAATCCGATTCAATCATGTTTTATTCGATTCACTCTCTCAGCTTATTATCGAATTATGCAAGAAACGCAACAAATCACAATACCCTATTCAAATAACACAAAATCAATTCAGATAACATTAAATCAAAATAAAATCTCGAAGGAGAGTTTAGAAGAACATCAATATTCCAAATCATATTATCATACTATCCATCTCATTTCTATACATAAATAAAATCGAAATGAAAAGAAAATTACAACTTGGAATAGGCAATAGAAGGTAGCAACGTCGAAAAATCTCCTGATCCGGGAAGCACAGTGAGTCAGCTTCGTCTTCTTCCTCTTCCTTCTTCTTCTTTCTCTCTCTCGATATTCTTTCTTTAGGGTTCAAGTATGGCTGCATGAAAAAGCTCTCTTTTTCTTTTTACTTGTTGTTCTTTAAATAGTCTTTTATATTTTGGGTAACCTTAGAACTTTTCAAGGTTCGAAAGATCCAAAAAGTCCTCAAAACGTGAAGTTCGTAAGCATCTACGAGTTTGCCCGACGCAGGCCACAATCGTGGGCCATTCCTGGAGATTCTACCACGATCGTGGGCTTGTGTTATAGCCTAGGTTCCCTTCGAAACTCCTCCGTTCTTCGATATTAACCTTGAAATACTAGTAAACACATCATGGTACCTTAAAAACATAAAATTTAAGCTCAAAACTTATACTAACCCATAAAACACAAATAATTAAGAAACTAATACAATTCTAACCTAAACACATACTAAATGATCGAATTAATGGCTAAACACATATCAAACTATGCCCTAAAACACGATGCAATTTACACTTATCAAATTTCATAATTAAAATTGTCTTCTATCTTTCTCATGCTAATACTCTTCTAGCAAAGTCTTCATTAGCCATTTCATATGATGACTCACTTTTTTACAAGGCTCCACATCACCTTTGACCCTAGCTAAATGCTTATTTAACATGGTAATTCCTCCACCTTTCAAATGTTTGTTACAAAACAAACATATGGTATAATTATTCATTCCAGGAACCAATCTAACATGAGCCCAAGTTGGATAATTGAATCTTCCTAAAGTAGAGGAATTATCAGGAGTACTTGAACTTCCTTCCATTCATCTTAAAAAAAAAAGGCATATATCAAAATTAGCTTAATAACTTCGTATCAAAATAAAGTTGTGTAAAAAAACATAAATAAATAGATCAATAATAGTTTCTTAATTCTCATATTTCTTTCTAAGCCTAAATATCAAATATGAACATTGATTGCTACACTTTTACAATTATAATTCATTTTGTTTAATTGCATAATTCAAACATAAGATCACAACTATAAACTATTTTGTGTAATTATATAATTTAAAAATAAATTCAGAACTGTAACCTATTTTGTATGATTATATAATTCAATCGTAAACCCACAAGTCATAATTATAACTCTTTTTATGTTGTTATATAATTCAATTATAAGCTCACATCTATAATTCAACAATAAACTCTTAACTATACCATATTTTGTGATTCAACCATAAACTCTTAACTATAACTTATTTTGTATGATTATTGATTAGTTGATTAAATAATCCAACCATAGATATAAACTCACAACATCCACAGTTCTATTTGTATAATTACTAATCATATAATTCAACCACAAATTAACTAATCCATTTTGATGATTTCAAAATTTAATTTATAATACATAACCCAATTTATAATAAAGACTAATGTTTTATTCAATATATCTCAATCTGAAATTTTAAGCAAGAACAATCTTAAATTCATAATCCAATTCCAAATTTCAAACTCAAATTCACAATCCAATTCAAAATTTTAATTCCCTATCATCACAAAAAGTCATAAACACAATCAATTATAATTTCCAAGTGAACACCATGATAATTTTATGGATGACACAAATTCAAACTTTCATTCGCTGTTCCATAATCACAAATTCACAATTTACATTTTTCAAGTCATCCACAGTCACATCCTCAAGTCAACATATCCATAAGCCCTTAACACATTCAATCACACACACACAGTTCCACAATCCAGTGATCCACAGTTCCACACACACACGCTATAGAAAAATGCAACCTTTGGTTAAGCTGTCAACATTGTGATTTTGGAACACAACCGTGCAAAACAACACAAGAGGGTGATAATTGGCAACAATTGGGAAACGATTGGTGGCAAGCAGAGGAGAGGAGTTGGCGGGTTGAGACAGGGGCAATTGACAGAGGAGAGTAGCTGGCTGGTGACTCAAAGAGGCGAGCTATGGGCTATGACTGGTGACTAGAGGCCAAGGAGAGGATCTGGAGGGTTGTGACAGACGGCGAATGGCAGAGGAGAGGAGCTGAATGGCAAAGCTGATGGGGGCTGTGATGCAGGATTTGTTGTCTACCTTTATTTTCTTCAGATGCCAAATAACTAAAGTCTATCGGAGCTTATTTATATAATTTTTTTTTTTCCATTTTCCATGCTATGGAAATGTAAAATGGCTTATATACATAAATTCATATTAAATACCTATTTTGAATTCAATTACATCTGCTAGAAACCTTGGAAAGCTTAAAGAGAAGAACAGTAGGGGGAAGTTTCAGTTGACTAATGGGCTCAACGTTGTGATGAGTTTGGTTGTAAATTTTTTTAAAAACCCTGGTATGTGCTTTAGTTTATTGGTTTATAAGTAGTGCAAAAATAGTGATTAGTAATAAATTCATAAAAATACATACCTTATAATATTTTTCAATCTTATTTTGATAATTATCATTATCAAGTAAGCAAATTTAATTACGTATGCATACCAAGTTTGTAATGAATATAAGGGTAAGTATATATATAAATGATGATAAGTGCATAAATATGAGAGTAAAAGATATTAAGAGAAATATATATATAGAGAGAGAGAGAGAGAGTCTCACCCTTAAATTCAAACTCTAATTAAATATTTACGATGCTATTAATAAATTCAAAATTTTAAAACTAAAATCCTTACAAACTAGCATAATTCCGGAATATGAAAAAGACATCTAACATTTGGGAGAAAAAAATGAAAAACAAATTCAAACCCAAAATACTAATCATTGAGGGCTTGGTAAGTAGGAGGAGGTGAGTTGCGGCCGCCGAAAAAGAAAAACGTGGTAGTGAGATATTTGAATAATCAAATTCAAACCCAAAATATGAAACAGGTTGATTGGTTCAGCGTCTCTGTCAGTGGCCGCCATTTTGGATCGCCGGTTGCATTGGAAATAATAAAATTTTTCGTTCACATCACATTATACCCGGGATTGTTAATACGACAAACAGTGACACATTTTCTTTTATCTATTCAAAATCCAATCTTAAAAAATTTCAATCTACTATAATTACCATCCTGTTTCGGTGTGGAAATCATTTACAAGGCCTAACTTGTGCGAACAAATTTTTCTTTACCAAAAGCCTATAATTAATAGGCAGAATTTAGGATTGTCTGTCATATTATATTTCACAAGTTTACAAATAACCTCGTTGGTCATGACCTACCAACCCCATTGAAATTATTCATGTATAAGTATAAGCAGAAAACTTGGCAACTTTCCACTCCTTGTTTATGCTGTCATGAACTCTCTGGTCCGTAGCACCACCTCAACTTATAGCCATCGTCTCAATGGCTATGAGCCCCTTCACCGGCGACATGATGGATTGTCCAGCTTGGAAAGTCCCAGCCGGAAAATGTTTTCCAAGTCGAGAATTGAGCCTCAGGCCCTGCTCACATCTTTGAGTCGTAGACGAGCTAGAGCCAAACAAAGGCAGCTTTTCCTCAAATCCTACAGGTTATCATCGGGAAGCAAATTAAAGCGGTCGAAGTCGTCGAAACTAAAGAAGGTGGTGTTAAGGGTTAGGACAGTTGTGCTTTCACTTGGGTCCTTCATGCGATTTGGTGCTTTCAGGTGCTGCAACGCTAGACCTGCAATTCATGTGTCCTCTCCTATGCGACCTGCCAAGTGTTGCTGAGACACAATGACTACAAAATCCTGGTTTTGCTATTACGCTAATCACTAGCTCCTAAGAAACGTGAACAGCTGGCTGATTATTAATCAGCATCACTATACTAGAGTTTTCAATTATAAACCCTGAAAGGAGCAGGTCATGTTGGAGGTCTTGATATGAATCTGTATTCTGACTAGTCTAATGAATGACTAAAACTCATGCAATTAGTGATTTTACCTGATTGCAATGTTCTTGAATCAAATAAAGCCAGCCCCTGACTGCGGTTTTCTGTATATTTTGGAGCATGTATGCCTACTTGTCACTGTTGTAGTGTTGGAATGAAGCTTTAATTTCCTACTCTTTGTTACTAAAAGAGCGTGCTAGAATTGCCCAACTTATGATTAAATTGTTGAGTGTCTAGCCCTGTTCAAAGACAAAAGGGAGTTTCAGTCATCTTAGATATTATAAAGGATATCATCGAAATGATGAATGAGTACAGTCAAGATGGATAACTGTTGATTTGAAGCTATTATTGAGAGACAATTGTGTAGAGCACAACACACTTGTGTCCTTGACAATGTGTATAGGCTGTGTAAGAGCTGTGAACGTGTACAAGATAGATGATGACTTAAACAACCACCTAAGATTAGACATGTTGGTGTCCCTATCATGCACAATCATGTGTGAACTAGCATGTAAGTAACTGCTAATGTGTATGTGTGGATGGTAAGAGTCGAAGACGCACACGCCCATGTCCTATGTATACACAATCATGTAAGTGGACCTTGTGACTGATTGGGACCATGTATGTTTACAACAACATCTAGTATAAATCCTGCTGAAGTACGAGGTTTATGCAAGTTTAGTAATATGCAGCTTTACCCCACCATGTATGTTGAAATATGGTTGGGACAAAGTCACCTATACCATGGTAGGAGTGACTGTGTCCAATTGTTAAACCCAAATTTTTTAGCAGAAAGGGGCAAATGATGAAGTTTATCCTTATGAGTGAAAAGAACACCAAAAAGGAAAAAGAAAGAGAGTGAGAGTGCAAGTGAGTTAAGAAGTCTTGCTCATTCTATAATTGGTTATTTTTGCAACAAGTTGTCTTTTTTAGGATTAGATTGAGTGTTATTCACTTAAGGTATCAACTTGAACTCAAAATTGATACTTGGTGGGATAACTTGTAGTTGTTTCGTGGTCAGGTTCTGTGCAAGATTCAATAGCTTGGGACCTTTAAACTCTTGTAAGTTCTTATTTGAATTAGTGAATTTGCTTGTTGATTTGGCCACTGATTTTTTCTTTTATAATGGAAGGTTTTTCACATATATTTGATGCTCGTTTTATTTTTCTGTTATATATATTATTCGGTTGTTTATTTTTTGAATTTGAATATCTTGAGGCTAGTTGATTGTTATTGATTGACGTTGTGGGAATTGTGTATTGTGATTGGAGTCCAACACAAACCTAGTAGCATATAACTTTACGTGGATGTATTTTTCTATTCAAATGAGATCTGATCTAGTATACATTTTCTAAAAAAGCTTCAGTTTCTTGAATCTAAGTTGACTGAAGTATAGGGGCATGAATGCCTTTAGAAGTTCCTCAAAACAGGGACGTGATAGGATCCTACCTTTATTGATGCTAATTTCAGGATGGCAGATTACTCACGTTTTAGTCCCTGTTCATTTCCATGATATATGCTTTTAGCTAAAATACTACAATTCTGCCAAAACAACTATATATAGTTAGATTTTGTTATGTAAGTGTCTTTTCTGGTGGTCATATGTATTAACAAAATCCAAAATCAGGCGTACAATCTAAGTATGCTTTCAACAAAAACAATGCAAAATATATATCAGTTACAACCTTAACTGGTTTGGGTCTAAAATAGTAAAGCATATTTCTGTAGCAGCGAAGGGTAATATTCTATATTCCTCCAAATCCACACATTTACAACAATATCCATAACCAATGGAACCAACCAACCCAAATTGTACAAACCTTCCTCCCTCCCTCTGCCTCTCTCTCATCGTACTCGTCCAGAGATTTTGGGTGAGGAGGAGAAGAGCCTCTCGTTCATCTTGTTAAATCCCTTATGGACAATGGCCAACATAAGGTCCATCTCCGAGACGTCGAGACACCAATGGAAAATGGACACTACCAACCAAACTATGTCGTACTCAACTATACTAGTTCAACTGACCTGAAGCCTCCTCCACAACGGCGTAATGTTCCTGTGTACCATGGCAGGCAGAATTCAGGAGGACATTGTTGCATTAGACGCGTATGTTGCTGCTTCAGTTTCTGGTTTATGTTAATTCTCCTTCTATCAGGCATTGTTATCTTTCTCTTCACATCCTTGCAGCCCAAAATGCCTGTCTATAATGTTGAACATTTCGAGGTCAATGAATTCAATTTGCATCAAGACTTCAGCCTCTATTCAGAATTTCTTCTGTCCATGAGAGCTAACAATCCAAATGACCACATTGCATTTGTCTATGGCAAGGGCAGCTCAGTTGCTGTATTGTATTCAGGCTCCATTCTTTGCTCTGGCAAACTTCCTGACTATCGTCAACCCCACAACAACGTCAGTGTGATTAATGTTGTTTTGAAAGGAAAATCCGAGTTCGGATCAGGCCTTCAAGAGGCTTTGGCAGAGAACAAAAATTCAGGAACAATTCCTTTACTTGTTATGGTATACGTACCAATCTTGGTGGTGCTTAAACAATTCCCTATGAGAGAAGTTTTGGTTTATGTGAACTGCTCTTTGCTTGTTGATAATCTGTCCTCGAAGAAGGATGCTAGGATTTTATCAAGTACTTATAATTATAGTGTTGGGTTGTAAGTTGTGAATTTCTACTCTTTTCTTGCCTCTTCAATTCTCTTCCTTGTATCATCACCAACCGGGAAGGAAAGTGGAAAGCAGAATAGAAGGCCAACCACGGCCCTCGCCACTTGCTCCTTCACATGGAGAATTTTATCTTGATCGCAGTTGCTTTCAGGAAACAAGTGCCTTCATGTTGGGGTGAGCATTCGGGTAATTCGGGCCGAAATTTCACTGTTCGGGCCCGGCCCGAATTACCCGAATTTTTTCATCTTATCCGACCCGAATCCGAACTT
>JANITX010000212.1:43890407-43902781 GCA_027564395.1 Erythroxylum ulei | reverse complement strand
CTCTTATTACTTACTTGTTTTCTGAATTAAGCAATTTTTAAGGAAGAGGGTAAAACGAAAAAGTATACACAATTCAATCCCCCTTCTTGTGTGTTGATTATCATTGTATTAATTTGTGATTTACTTCAAAAGTATCCTCAAGCCACTAAGCCACTAACTTACTTGATGGTTGACATCTCCAACCACTTTAGGCACTACTTTAGTGGGTGGTTTATATAACTTACCACTATCCCACTTCTAAGTAAAAGAAATATGTGTAAAATGCTTATAAGACACCTCATCCATGTTCTTTGCCATGTCCTCCCACTTCTTTCATGATTCATCCCACTAACTTTGCTACATCACTAATGATCATTATCTAAAGGTAAAGGTTAGTCAAAGTTCCAAGCCAATTCGCGCATAGTCCGACCAATTTGTGCCCATGGTCTAGTCCATTCGTTCATGGTCCATCATTTGACCACCATTTCATCCTTAGTCCCACCAAAGACATCTTAAGCAAGTCCATCTCACATTATCCAAGCCAATCAATCCCTAAAGGTCCATCTAAGTTAGTCGCAGCTTGAACCGTGCTTGATCTTACTTAGTTAAGTTACATTGGTTTTTTTGACATGCCTAATTCATGCTAAACATTGGCCAAAGATCATCAGAGGCTAGCAAAAAGGGTCCTGCAATGTTAAATGGCTAACATAATCCCTTTAATCCTCAAGAAAGAAATATGATTGGCAAAGTCGCTCTATTTTAAAACTGGCGGACTAACCAAAAAAAATTGTGGCCTCTCAAACTCTTGTTCCCATTTTGACTCTTTAAACCTCCATTACATAAATAAATCTAGAAGAGTGGCTACTTATTTGCCTCTTTCTTTATTATTGCAATAAAGGTATTAATTGTTGATAAATGTGAATTGGATCATGTTTTAGGTCTTAGTTTGATATGCATTTAATTGTTAACTTAATCATTTAGTAAGTGTTTATATTAGAATTGTTTTATTTTGTTAATTAATTGTGTTTACGCGTTTTAAGGGGTTAGTACAAGTCTTTGAGCTTAAATATTATTTTTTTGAGGTACCTTGATGTGTTTGTTAGTATTTTAGGGTCAACATTGAAGAATGGAGAAGTTTCAGAGACACTCGGGCCAAAACAACGGGCCATGATGGTGGCACAACAGGCCATGATCATGACAGAAGCATTGGAGTCAGCCACAATCGTGGCCCATATGACATGATCGTGACAGACAGACGCACAAACACTCAAAAACATCAAGTTTCGAGAAATTTTTAGACCTTTCAGACCCCAAAAAATCCTAAGGCTGCCTATCTGTAATTTTTATACCTAACTGTAATTTAAACCTTAATAGAGAGGATACTATCATTTAGATGAGACATAAATCGAGAATATTCACAATGTCTCTTGCCTAACTCTTTTCAAGGATCCCGAGCAAATTATTTCTTAGAGAAATTCTATTTAGTTCAATAAAAACTTACTAATTATTCATCCCTTGGTTAGCAATTAAGTAAAGGCTCAAAATTATAGAAAAAATTAAATGGGATAACTCTAGTAACATATATTGTAAACTTTATAAATAAATGTTTGAGAATATGGATCCTATCTTATTCAAATGTAGTTATCTTAATATTATATGGAATCTGATCTTAAGGTTAAGTAGATTATATTGTCAAGCTGAGAGCCAGCCTCAGATTGTGAGCTAGTCTTTAGGAGTTAAATTTCAAAGAAAAAGTGATACCATAATCTTCAAATTAACGTTGATTTGCTATGCCTATATAGTTTGGAGAGAAAGAAACATAAGAGCTTTTTAAAATGTTGAAAAGGTATCCAAATCCTAAGTAGATTCATTGTCAACTAGATTAGGTGGATCATTATTGCGAAGAAGTTACATTTAGACTGCAGTGACAATATGAAAGCAAGATGGAACTTGCCACAAACGTCTTAATATAAAGGAGAACTAACTACTAGCTCTTATTTGCTCAAACTCCTCGAATGTTGCTATATCTCAATCCTCCATAAGATACAATTTGGAAGTTTATAAATGGAAACTGACAACAATATGTATATCTCATGAACTTCTTATCTCGAATTCTTTTAAAGGCTATTTAAAAAAGCTTTTATATACATTCTTCTTAGTTAGTGAATAGTACTACAATCTTTAAAATGTATTACTAGCTTAAAAGAGTGGCTTGTGATTAGTTTCTGTTTTAAATAATGGCATTGTAACCCTTTGAAGATAAGGATGGCAATGTAACCCAACTCTACCTAGCCAATTTTTTTTAAAAATTTAAGTGCAAAATGATATCGTTTTTTCTAAGCCCGACCGGGCTAGAGGTTGCCAGAACTCGAGCCAAGTCTGATTCGCCCCGACCAATTTTTTAATTTTAAATGCAAAACAACATCTTTTGTTAAAACAATTTCGTTTTGCTCAAAAGGTCGAGCCTCAGGTCGGGCTAAGCCTGGGCAGCCCGAAGCTGGATCGGGCCTGAGATCGATCAACCCAGGCTAGCCCATTGACTTTGAACAGGGCCGAGCTGGGTCCATTTGCCATTTTTATTTGGGGAAGAATATTTTTAATTTTATATTTAATTTAAAAAAAGAAAATATTTCTATTTTTATTTATATTTAAATGGATCTATATTTATTATTAAGAATAAAAGTTGTTTTTTTATATAAAGATGGTTGTTATGGATTTACATTACTTAAAAGTAGGTTGTATTAATTAGATCTTAAAACATTAATCTTTAACATAAATAATAAGAAAAGAATATTAAGTGAGACAAATTCATCTTATCTGTGGCATTGTAAATTAAGTCACATCAATAAAGAAATAACATAATTACATAAAGAAACATATTTGGATCTTTTTATTATGAATTATATGAATCTTATTTGTTAAGGAAAAATGATCAAATTATCCTTTAGTGGAAAAGGAGAATGTGCCAACAATTAATTAGAGATTATACATTTAGATGTATATGACCCTACATTTACACGCATTAAAGGTAGATGCACGCATTTAATAGGTGATCTTTCTAGAGATAGTTGTATATATTTAATGAAACAAAAGTTTGAATCATTTGAAGAAAAAATTATATTTAATGTTGAGAAATACATTGTTGGACCCGGGTGGAGGACCCACCAACTTCAGGTCCAGGTACCGGGTGGAGGACCCACCAACTTCAGTACCCCATTAATCAGTATTGTCCGCTTTGGTTGCGATTCGACCTCGCAACCTCACGGTTTTGTAGCGTTTGTCCAGGTACCGAGTGGAGGATTGTTTCTTCTATACAGTATGGCTGCCAGAATCAAGCAATTTCTCTTCCTCGGTTATGATTTCGTTCATCTGAAGCTGAACATTTCCCTTTGAAGTCATCTTGTTCCATTCATTTTCAACACGGAAGAAAATCCACTGGAAGCGGCGGAATATCTCTAAGGCAGCTATCATGAACACAGTGAGGTAATTGTGGCGGAGATGAGCTGATAACTTGTACGTCCAAGTGCAACGCAGAATTAGATTACTTCCTATCACCCAAAGGTAGACCTGCGGCTCCAGAGTTGAAGGATACTCAAAACATGGAAAGGCATGGCCATTAACCACAAGTCAAAAAAGGAAGTTGATTTACTTAAGACTTGGATGCATGGTAAAAGACGTGATAGTAATAACTTGAAAATAAATACCAAAGGTCTTGTCAAACAGATGCCCTTCAATCGAGAAACAAGGTCACTAGGTGAAAGACTGGTAAGTACCAGTGTGTCCTTTTGCGGAGCTTAAGACCCTAAATTTATTCTAGCAACACATTTCTCGTGGCAAATCAAAATCCATCCGTACAAATTCTTCTAACAATTCCAAATTGAACTGAGAACGACAAATGTGAATTTCCAATTTGTCTTTATTCTACCATGAAATATGAATTCTTACCCATTTCCTTCGTACAAGAGGTATGAGAAGAGATTTGGCCTGTTAAATTGGAAAATTCGAGTGAAGCCACTGGAAAACACAAATAACCACAGGTTAATTCACAAGCCCAACAGTAATTATCATCAAAGATTGAAGAAAGGCTTTAAATATGACCTAAGTTGCAGTAAACATTATTGTATCCTAGCAAATGAAAATTGCATACAATTGCAAATATAGATTGAAATTTATACTAAGTTCCAGCAAGCCAACTATCTTCTTTACAAAATTCTCTGAAAGTTGAAGAATAATGTGGACATTATGAACACACATTTATCAATGAATTAAGTTGCACGATCAGAAATTCCCACTTAAGAAAAAGTAAATCTGCATCATCATCTATGCCATAAAGGATCCTTTTTTTGGGGCTTGAAGGTGCAGAAAAATCCATAGAAATACATGTACAGAAATGAAACAATGGGGAGCAACAAATCTGACTACTGCATAGCATGTAAATCTGAAATGATTGGAACCTGTTTAATAGCTTACACAACAAATAAATTTAGAACCACAGCTCCGAAAAGTAAAAAGAATTTCAAATCAAGAAAATCTCAAATCGGCAGTCATCATGTTATTTTGTGAAACAGCACGAAGGCAATTGGCATACCTCAGGTCCCAATCTCGAGTCACATCCCAATAGAAGGAATAAAGTGAGTTCAAAACACTAGAGAGAAGCCACAGTGGCCGATAGAAGCTTGCCCACCTATCAGGGAAGACATGATATTTAAGGGCCGAAAGAAAAATCACTGGCACTGCAGTCGAATATTTTAAAGCTGAAACCATAAGCAAATGATGTCATTAAAGTTGCTACATTGTTCAGGTAACAGTAGCCTCAGAATCTCATAAAGCTAAAGTGATTAACACCATAATGAAAAGATTTCAGGAATCAATGTTACAAGATCATTAAGAAAAGAAAAAAAAGTTTAACACAATTAGCAGTAAGGAGCCCAATATCATGAAAACTGATAACAAGTCATGCTTAAAATTCTGTATGTCTACCTGGAGGAGACTTGCAACTTAGGATTTCTACTTTCTACATAAGACTTCTAACAGAAGACCTGAATTTTCCAGACTTTAGCATCCTTTCCCACTCTCGTTTTCCAAAAGTAGAACTTTGGAGTTTTGGATAAAAGAACATAGATTATAGGCCCTCAGAAAATTTCCAAACGCTAAGAACATAGCTAAAGATGACTTGTCTTGGTTAGAGTAATACCTCAAAATCATTAAACCATTGTAGCTTTAAGCTGGATAATCAAAACCACTGCCATCCAGAGGCAATAATAGGCCATAGCAGTTCTATTCAGGACAACCCCAGAACTAATAATATTTGAAGTAATACCAATTTGGCTTCAAGGACAATTGAATATAAGGTCATAAAGTTTCTAACAAACTTGGATAATGTGAGAAGAGAAAAAGTTGCAGTACACAAAAAATAAATGTAAAAAGATGATAAACGATCAATTGACTACCATTAAAAAGAGCTGTTTTTTCCTTGGTATCCTTATATTGTCGAAGACATTGAAAAAGTCGGAAAGCATAGGGCAAAACAAGAACAAGAGGAATTGCAACAGAGTGACTGCCACACACGGAATCAGCTTCAAACCATGCAATTGTGGCAACCTGCAGTATTTTTTAATATACATAAGCAATACAAGAGAAGCACATGGATTGAAAATCGCAAAATTAGCATTCATTCTATCCCATTGAAAGCAAAAAAACATATTACAAGTAAGATCCTAGATTCAACACCTCAAAGTGCCGAGTAATTGTTATGAAGGAATCAAACTACTTATACAGCACCTAATGCATTTTTCTCTTTGACAAAAAAATAGACTCCAAACCAAGGTCCATGATCTATTAAGTTTTCTTGACTGTAACGCCATTCAGAAAACTTAATCATGTACACAAAATATCACCCGACAATGTCCCCCTCCTATAATATCAGCTCAGGCAGGGGAATCACATTTAGAATGATGGAAGTGAATTAATTCCAGTCTCCAGTAAACCCTGTTGAGCCAAAGAATCTCATTTTTGCAAGAACCAAACAATTATTCAAAAAGATAAGCTTGATATATTATCTGGCTCCAACCCTTAAAAAAGATAATAGAAAGCTGATAAGTGGCATAATTTAAACACAATAATTACTCTGGATGATCAAGGTGAAGCTGGGTAAGTAACACACAGATCTACAAAAACAAAATCTTATCATCATGCTGAGGGAAATTATGTTTGTCCTTGTATTGAATTCCTTTCTATTCAAGATTTGAGCAAATCCAAATGAGCCTCAACATGTCTCTATATTTCAAAAGGAGAAGTATAGTTTTATGTTGGCAAAAAGAATAAAAATGCCTAACATCAGTTCTTGAGCAATTATATGGACAAGTAAGCATGATGAGGACATTAACCTGTCGATGCACCATCCGACATACTGAACGCTCCAAATCTGAAAACACCTGTAGGAAAATGAACATTCTTAGACAAAGAAAGTATAGCAGGGGTTATATATCTAGGAACCATAAAGAAAGAATTTTTTGGTTCTCAAAGTGTGTATAATGTTTACTATTTCCAAGTGTGCCAGCCATAAACGTAAAATAGAACTTCTGATATGAATGTTTCAGTCATTATTATTTAATCCAAATGGTAGAAGATATAAACCTCCTTTGTAGTTAAAAAAACCTTATTAAGACTCCCTGATCTTTAAAATTCTCAAAAAAAAAAAATCCTAGTTTTCAGTTCTCCAGAAAAAAAACTCCTTAGACTCGGTTAAAAAATAACAAAAAATACACGCATCATTAATATTACACTTGTACTAATCAAATATTATTTACATGACGATTCAACATAGCTCCTAAGTTTAAACTGAACTAATTAAATTTAACTCAAACTAATAATTTATTATAATTATCTTAAATTAATAATTTAAGTTGAATTCAATTGGTTCGGATCAAGTTTAAGAGCTGATTTGGACTACCATGTTAGTGACATATGATTAGTCCATGTCTGATATTCATACTGCATGTGTTTCATCATTATTTTTTGACTAGAGTCTGAAAACTAGGAGTTTTTTTTCGAGAATTTTAAAGATTATGGAGTTTTTTTAAGGATTCTTAAACTACAAGGGAGATCTATATCTTTTACCAAATAGATTAATATTTTATTACAGAAACAATTGAGTATTGGATATTCTTCAGCATTAAGCAGTCTTCAAATGCATGATAAGTTGACCAGTTTAAACATTGTACCATCAACCAAAATCGATGAGTCTCAAATTCTAGAATCAAACATAAAAAGGCACCTGAAGTCATCTACAAATTGAGGAGTCATCCAATATTCTTGACTGTTTGGTGCAGACTATTTGTCACAGTATTAATGTCATGGATGGGCTTAAGGGAAAATAATAATAAACCATGTTCATTATGTTTGAAATCAACGGTTTCACAAAAAATGACAATTAGAAACCTGAGATACCTTTGCCATGGATGTCAAAATATCAGCTATAAAGAAGTCAGAAAAAGTAATTGCATGTGAGAAGAGTAAAATGCAGATAAGACAACTGGAAAGTGCATATGAATTGCATCTAATATATAAAAATCAAGATACCAAATTATATGCTTCTATTTAGGCATTACACTATCATCTAGTGACCAGCCTAGTACAAAGTCCCTCCTAAGATTTTGGTGTTTAGAACTCAACCTCATCTTTACAATGGCCAATAGGCTGCTAAGGAAATCTAGCACACAAGACTTTCCAAGTTAACTTTTGCACATTAGAGACACTTACTTCACAGCACTATCCATAGTCCTTTTTTCAAATATGCACTTGATTATTTTACATTCAACAAATAATTTGTTTGACAAAAAGAAATTATAGCTCTATTTTCCTAGCAGCAAAGTAATGTTTATGGCATTGTGACCAACTTCTACAAAAGTTTAGAAATACAATGGATTCTACTTAACAGACAATTTTTGGCCAGTGTATCAATTCCTTAACGAAATTTGGCAAGAGTATCAGTTCCTTAATAGTAAAGAAACATAGTGAGTTCAACAAAAACTAAATAATTAAGTTGTTAAAATATATATCCTAATCAACTTTAAAGATAAAAAAGGTGAGAAAATTATACGATTTGTGGCAAAAGAAAAGAAGTAAACCACATATCATAAGGAGATGAACTTGCCTGTAGAGGGAAAACTATCCTCCAAAGAGTTCTCAAAAAGTAGTAACGTGAAGACAAATAAAAGATATCAAATGGAAATATTAAAACCATCACAACACCAACGTATAAGAGAACCTGCAATGAAATTAATTTAATTAGAGATCAATTTCCAACATTGTGACTGTGGGCATTATGCAGATTGGTTTTGACATTATCAAATCAAATTGAAACGATGCTATTGTATTATAAAGATGATACCACTATAATTTTAGAGAGACAATTTCAACATTCAAATGTACAGTTAGCAGCAGATTAACACTCATTTCTTATCTTTTCAAATTTTTAGTTAAATTGTTGTTCGCTTTTAAAGATCATTGTAAATTCACTGATTAAACAATTTTCAGTTTAGGAAATAATAATTGCAATGTTATAATCTAAGTAACAATCTAGCCTCTAAACATCAGAAAACCATTGTGTGTCTTCAAGGTAAAAGAGAGGGGACATGATGCTTCACAATCCAAAGAAATTTTTTTACAATAGGTAGCAATTAATAAGAGGATCCTATTGTGTTATATGTAAGACAAATATCTTGTACCATACAACTTCACAATCCATCCCTACTTGGCAAATCGCTGTACAAATATAATGATTTTTTACTTTTAAATGGTGCAACTTTTTCAGCACATATCTAAATCGCTTATTATTCAACAATCTAGAACATGTGGAGTCCACTATCACATTAGGATACAATAAAACTCTTTCATTGCACTTCCTTGAGTAGAAAGATTCAAAATAGAAAAGGAACTGTAACGAATAATAAGATTATTTGTATTTACTATAATCCTCTATTTTTATACACAACGAGTGCCTAAAGATGATAAGGAGATAATATCTCAATCCCTACAATCAAGCTATGATTCCTATAATATCCGTGCAGTAATTCATAATTTGTAATAGTAACACTCCCCCATATTGATCATGCCCAACTAGCTACAGATATTCAACCTGAGTCCCATTTAGATCCTTTGTATAGAGATCCTCTAGTTGTTTTCCAGTCTTCACATATCTTGCAGACGGTATATTTTGTTGCACCTTTTAACGAACAAAGTGACAATCAATTTCAATATGCTTAATTCGTTCATGAAACATAGGATTAGAAGCTATATGAAGAGTAGCTTGGTTATTGTACCACAATTTTGCTCGCATTGAGACTTTAAGCCCAATTGCGGACAAAAGTTGATATATCCACATTATTTCACAAACAGATTGTGCCATAACTCTGAATTCTAATTCTGCATTCAGGTGAGATGCAACATTCTATTTCCTACTTTTACACGAAAGCAAATTTCCCCCAAAAAAAAACACAATGGCTTGTGGTAGATTTTTTATCAATCTTGGACATTGCCCAATTTGCATTTGAGAAGCATTCATACGAGTATGACCATGGTTTTTATATAATATACCTCATTCGAGTGCTCCTTTCAAGTAACACAAGATTTGCTCCCAAGCGGCCCAGTGATGAACTGTTGGAGAAGACACAAATTGACTCACAATATTAACTGAGTAAGCAATATCAAGATGAGTTACCTTAAGATAATTCAATTTCCCAACTTGTCTCCTATAATTCTCAGGATCTTCAAACAAATCTCCATCTTTTGTGAGTTGCACATTAGGTTAACATAGGAGCACTACATGGTTTAGCCCCTAATTTCCTTGTTTCATATAACAAATCAAGCACATATTTTCTTTGAGATAAGATGTCACTTGTATTCCTTGTTATCTCAACTATTAAGAACTATTTTAAAACCCCCAAATCCTTTGCTAAAAATGGTTGCGAAGAAATTTTTTCAAGGATGAGATTTCCATGGCGTCATTGCTACTGATAACAATATTGTCTACTTACATAACAAGAATAATAATGCTAGATGCAAAAAGCTTCTAGAAGATTGAATGACCAAACTTGCTCTTGTTCATTCCAAACTGTTCAATAGCTTGACTAAAATTTTCAAACCAAGCATGAGAAACCCAGGTAGTTGCTCCATGTAAACTTCCTCTTGTAACTCTCCACATAGGAGGGCAATTCTTTTATGTCTAATTGATGCAAAGGTCAACCATGAGTAGCTACCATAGAAACAAATAAACAAACAGATGTCAACTTAGCCATAGGACAGAAGGTATCAGAGTATTCTACACCATATGTCTAAGCATAGCCTTTGGCAACAAAACGAGCTTTAAGTCGAGCTATTGAGCCGTCAAGATTGACTTTAACAGCAAATACCTACTTACATCCGATCGCCTTTTTCCCTATAGATAAATTCACTCAATTCCAAGTACCATTAGCATCTAGACCATTTATCTCCTCTATCATTGCCACTCGCCAATTAGAATGAGGATAAGGCCTCATAAATAGTTTTAAGAAGAGATACAAAATCAAAAGAGGCAACAAAGAAACACGAAGAGGATGACAAATGGTCATATGAAACAAAAGATGAAATTGGATATGCATTGATGTTTACCTTTTTGAAGAGTAATTAGAATGTCAAGATTAGCATCCATAGGATCTAATGCCAGAGAAGGAATTTGTGTTTGACATGTATCAATAACATGTAGAGTAGACATGATGAACGGGTGGAGGTGGTAGTGTAAAAATAGTAGGTTTAGAAGCAACATTTGGTGACTGTTAGGTAATTTAGTATACTAACAAATCATCATTCTCCACTTGAGTATTAAAAGTGGTTGAAGAAATAGGCAAGTAAAGAAGATTTTCCATAAACATGACATCAATAGACACAAGGTATTTATTAACACTGGAACAATAATATCAATACCCTTTTTGAAGGCGAGAATAACCCAAGAAGACACATTTTATAGATTTGGGATCTAATTTGGTGATTTGAGGACAAACACCACAGACAAAACATGTACTTTGAAATATAAGAGACTCAATGGGGAATAAGAGTTTAGTAGGAAAGAGATTGTGATAAGGAATCTCACTAAGAAGGACACATGATGCCATACAACTATATAGACCTCAACAGCCCAAAAACACTTCGGGACATGTGCATGGAACATAAGTGCTCTGACTGTTTCGAAGAGATGTCTATCTTTTCATTTTAGCTATAACATTTTGAGATAATGTAACTACACATGAACCTTGGTAAATGAAGCCATTTTTAAGCATTTAACCATTCTTTGCCAATATGACTTCGCAATGTATGTAAAGAAACACTAAATGTGTTTTCATTTCAGCACAGAAAGCGGTAAAATAGGAAAATAGCCCAGAACAATTTTTCAATAAATAAAGTCAAGTCATTAAAAAAAATCATCAATAGAGATGACAAAATATTGAAACTCAATTTTAAATTCAATGTTCTTAATGAACTAACTCAAATGAAAAACTGACTGTTTTATTGACTCAAGAAACAGTAGGCAAACGCTGATGTTTTGCAAATTGACATGATTCACAATCTAAGAATGAAACATTTTGAAATTTTGGATATAATTTCTTTAATACAAACAGAGATGGATAGCCTAATGGACAATGTGCTTCAAAAGGGGTTAAGACCATGAAGTTCATGGATTTTTAAAACGCAAAGTACTAATAATCTTTGTCATCATAAAATCCTGAAAAAGAAAGTAATTTGGAAAAAAAAACACAATAATTTATAGCTCAAGTAATTTTGCTAACTGATATTAAGTTGAACGAAAATCCTGATAGGCCCAAAACATATGATAGGAAAAGTAAAGGAATAGGATGAACAGTACCAGAACCAAGAGCAAATAAGGTAGAACCATTAGCTAAAATGACTTTGGGAGGAGAGTTGTAAGGTGTAAAGTTAATAAGGAAATTAAAATTACTTGTCATATGATCATTAACACTAGAATCAATGACCACTGGGTGTTAGAGGAAGAAAGGAAATACTTATCAAGATTACATGTTTCAGCAATGGCAGTAATAGAGTTAGATGAGCTTCGCATAGTTTCTTGTTATTGACAAAATTTAACAAATTCGTCTGCAAAGACTAAGACTATTTGCTCTAAAGAGTGCAAGGTGTGGTAGAAATGCCTACAACACGAGTTGAGTGAGATTTTTTGAACTGTTTTGCAGTTTTGGACATGTGCATTTGATAGGACCGGACTCATGATGGTAGTTTGATAGGTTGTCGTTAGCCTACAAATTTAACCCCCTACTTAAATTGATTTGTAGTATAGTGAAGTAAGGGTATCGTCCCACAGAGATCAAAACACAAGGAAGATTTTT
>JANITX010000212.1:43773260-43783834 GCA_027564395.1 Erythroxylum ulei | reverse complement strand
AGATGATCTAATCATCACAGGGAAGGACTTGAATAAAATTCAAGAGGTTAAGGCAGAATTATGCTCTCATTTTGAAAAGAAAGACCTAGGAGAAGCACAGAAGCTTCTAGGAATGCAGATTATCAAAAAGAGGAGGGAAGGAAACCTTTGGCTAGTTCAAAGGAACTACATAAGGAAGGTCCTAACTCAATTCAATATGGATCAAGTCAAACCTAGTTCAGTACCCCTAGGATGTCATCTACAGATGGTCTTTGACAAATGTCCTAAAATAGAGGAGGAACAGAGGGCAATGGCTCTCTACCCCTATGATGTAGGTGTTGGAAGATTAATGTACTTGATGCTTTGCACAAGGCTAGACCTAGCCTATGCTATTAGTATCCTAAGTAAGTTCATGGCCAATCCAGGTCTAGAACACTGGCAAGGGCTCAAGGTTGTTCTCAGATACATATCTGGAACAATTAACTATGGTTTATGTTTCACAAAAACAGAACTAACAAAATGCAAATATTTGTCTTTATGTGGTTATGTGGATGCAGATTATGCAGCAGATAAGGACTCAAGAAAGTCAATTTCAGCATACATTCTCACACTTTCAGCAAACACAATCAGCTGGAAATCACAGCAGCAATCAGTTGTAAGCCTATCTACCACAGAAGCAGAATATTATGCAATTACTGAAGGAGTAAAGGAGCTAGCATGGCTATCAGGCATAATTAAGGAAATCAACACAGACATCACAACACCAATTGTACACACGGACAGTCAAAGTATTTTGTACCTTGGTCGGGATCCAGTCCTCCAGGAGAGATCCAAGCACATCGACGTGCGTCTGCACTTTGTAAGGGATCAAATCACCAAGGGGATTTTCAACCTGGAGAAGATCATAGGATTAAATAATCCATATGAATTCGGTACAAAAATTCTAACACAAAAGAAGTTTAATTTTTGCAGGGACTACTTACAGATTGAGGAAGCCCCATGATACCGAAGTCAGATCCAGCAGAATCTCACAAGGGGTGAAGATTAGGGTTTCGGGATTTGGGGATTTTTGCTTAGGGTTTTTTCAATTTCAGCTAGGATAGGTGAAATAGAAGGGAAACCACATGAAATCAAAGATGATTTCAGTAGATCTCACGAATTTTTGGGAAAAATAGGGCTTTGGGTTTTTTCCTAACACTCTCAGGTTGATTGCTCTGAGCTGAAGATGATGGAGTAGGAGGGAAATTTGTGACAAACTCGCGAATACTCCAACATCCCAGCACAGACACTACAAGAATGCAAGAAGAATGAAAAACAGAAGAAACTTAAGATGTGTCTGAAGAGCTGTCGAAGAGTGAAGGAGAAGACAAAATATCAGTTGACGTAAGTGACTAATGCATAAAGACAACCCACGTCAACAATAAGCAGCAAGTCAAAACACAACCGTATCATTTATTAATCAAGCTCAATATTACAAATACACTGAAGCACTTCAGAAGCTTTAAATGGGGCGACCAAAACGCAGACACAATTAAAGGAGTTACCAAAATGCAGCTGATAACAACATGATGCGCAAACAAAGTAAGGACACTTAAAACTCACGTGATAGGCACATGAGGGGAGCAAGCTCTTCCAAGTCTTCACCGTACTCTTCATCCTCTTCTTCAGCAATTATAAAAGGCCAGAACACAAGCATCAGTCAACGAGAGACATTCAACACATACACAAAAATTCAGTCTTCAATTGTTCTTTGTATTTTCAATCTTAGAGAGTGAAAAGAAAGTGGAAAAAGTTCAGAGAATGCTAGAGTACACCTGTGGGTGCTAGGAGAGTTTTGGGAAAAACTCTTGCAAGTGTAGAAAATACACTCCATCTCTGTATCACTTTTTCTTGTTCTCCTTCTTCAGATTAGTGAAAAATTTACCACTACATGTGGGAACCTTGGATGTCGATAGTTTCAAACTATCGAACCAAGTAAAAACTCTTGTCTTCTTTATTTTCTGCACATTACATACCTGCAAAATAACAAAGTTTATCAGTCTTGTGTTTAAAAGAGAGCAGAGAATCAGTAGAATACCCAAGATTTTTGCCTTAAATGTTCTACTTTATCAGTTTTAGCTTCCTAAACAGCTAAGTGAGGATTATATGCAATATTCGGCTTCGTATCCTAGAATAGTGATTCTGCGGTAGCATTCAGTTCTCTTGCATGGTTGCTTTTCGTTTACTTTCCAGCGGGTCTTCGATCAGTTATCATTGTACTCGTTTGATTTTTTGGCTTTAATGCATTTTTTATTTTCAAAAGGAAAAAAAAACTACTAATATATTGGCTAATGTGCAGGCGAAAGATTGAACTTTACGCGCAATACTGGCCAGGACCTATAGTGACTTCGAGTTTAGGTCACGCGGTGGAGATGAGCGTCCAAGTATGGCCCAGAAGATGGGAACTAAAATAAACAACAGTAAAATCATTTTGACTTAAATTAGAATAATTGGAAGTCACGAAACAATAATCAATAGGAAAAATGAAAAGTTATAATCAGCGCCAGCGAGCATGTTTTGCCATGTCATAAGCTTTCCTCACCACAAAATTAAAAATACATTACCCATTACTTTACCAGAGATCTCGAGAAATGAAACTACAAACTCACTTCAATTTCCCACGATCTTAGGGATGACTTGACAATCAGTTTGTGATCATCTCTTGCCCTTAACCGAAAAGTGAGCCGAGCGATGAGGCTGGCCATACCAAAATCGCCCTACTGCATGTTATGCTCGTCCATATCAGCACAGTATCAAATACACAGCCCACCTTTTGCCATTTGGCGATCACAAAGTAATCCGAGGGAAAACATGAATTAATAATGTACTCTTTTTTTCGCGTTAAATAGAGTGTCACAAATTGACAGAATAGTTAAAAAGCCCTGTACTCCCATCTCTTGCCGTATCTAGGTTTCTTTTTCTCTCGTTTTAAGTACTTGGTTTTGTTTTTCTGTTTCTGTCTTTTGATTACTTGCAACAATATCCATTCTCGTTCCTTTTGTTAATGGCCAACTTATTACTTCATATTAGCTGATTCTATTTTCATCATTCTCTTAGTTGTAATTGATGTTCTCATGAACATGTGAAATGAGGGCCCTCCATGGATTTTGAAGCTGCCAGTGGCTTTGTTGTGATCCAAGCATTCGCATTTGAATCTTGAACAAAGCCGTTTATCTTCTAGCTAGAACTATGGGCATGAATAATCCAATGGTGATGAGATTAGAGGAGGGTAATAAGGAAAGGGCGGAACCCGTTTGTGAGTTTTGTGGAGTAGCAAGAGCGGTGGTTTATTGTAAGTCAGACTTGGCGAGATTATGCTTGGATTGTGATGGACAAGTGCATTCTGCCAACTCTTTGTCGCGTAAACATCCTCGTTCACTGTTGTGCGATAAGTGCATGTCATATCCTGCCGTGACTCGTTGTTTTGATGACAATTTGTCAATTTGTCAAGGCTGTGATTGTAGCCCAAATGGGTGTTCAAGTTTGGGTCATCGACTCAAGGCGTTGAATTATTATATTGGGTGCCCTTCTATGGCCGATTTTTCAAAGATTTGGTCATCTATTCTTGGGATACCTTCCCCAGGTGATTACGATCCAGGATGGGAGACGGTTTCCGCCATTCCTACGCGTGAGAATTGTCTTGAGAATTGTCTGAACCAGAATAACAATGATGGTTTGCCTGGTCTGGTTAATAGTAAGATGAATGACGTAGAAGCTTGTTCCGACTTTGAATCATGGCTTAGTTCACCTACTGTCATTTCACCGAATCCAAATTACACTCTTCACAATATTGAACAGGCATTGATAACAGAAGAGACAAACCTATCAAAGGTGATGCTTTAAGCTTCTTATATTTGTAGTATATTTAGGGAACACTGACAGTTGCGTTTAAGATATGTTTTGCTATAACACATTTCTATAGCGACTTTGGTTGTTCATTTCTGATAATTTATCAAATCCTTTTTCAACTTCGTATGTGTACTCCATGTTTTTACTAGGTTTCCAGTTGAGTTTTGACAACGATAAGGACATCCAGTAGAGTACTATTTTCGCTGATGTTACGAGATTTTGACACTCTTTTATTTCTTTTGCCTTAGAATCATACAAAATAGCATTAAATATAACTATCTGTACCAAATAATTACTTTGTATTGAAGTTATTTAAAATAACTGCGAATCGGAAAAAGAGTATATAATGATATATTATGTCTTTAGTTTTCTTTGTTTTTTGAAGTGGTATAACTACTGCTGCGTCATGCATGGTTTTGTTATTTGTTCTTATTATTAATCAAACTTTGTGGAGAGTAGGCAACATCATCAGGACATCATGAATCGATCCCTTTTCAATCATCGCCTGCTGTAAGGCCAGCTCATGTGAATATTGGTTGCCTTACTAATTGCAATAAAAGCATCAACTTTGGCTTTCCCATTGGCAGTCGACAACTGCATTCAAGCATATCTCTTTCACTATCCAATATTACTGGCGAAAGTAGTGCTACTGACTATCAAGACTGTGGATTATCACCCGTTTTTCTAACTGGGGAATCTCCATGGGAATCTAATTTGGAGGCTAGTTGCCCACAGGCAAGGCACAAGGCAAAAATGAGATACAACGAAAAGAAAAAGACACGCACGTAAGTCCTAAAATTCATATTATGTAAACATCCCTGCTTCGTCATTCATTTCCTGATGAAAGACTTCAATTATTTGTAGAAAATAAAATAAAATATTATGATGAAAAGATAGCATTAATTTTTTTGATATTTTTAAGGAAATTTTCATGCAACATCTGTTATTTAAAGAAGATTGGCGACGTTATTTATATCTTCGTGAGCCTCGACGGGACAATCCTTTTCCATTCGCTATGATGTTTTTTAATGTTTTCTTATGCTTTTTATATTTTCTATTCTTGTCACGCAGGTTTGGTAAACAAATAAGGTATGCTTCTCGTAAAGCCAGGGCAGATACAAGAAAACGTGTGAAAGGTAGATTTGTTAAAGCTGGTGAAGCCGATGACCATGGTCCTCTGCCGACAGGAAATTTTTGTACCTGATTATCAAATTTCTGTCTTGTTTTAGCAAGCAAGATTCAGACATCGATCAGTTAACCACTACGATTCTCTTACATTGATGACTAAAGTGTTTGGAAATCGTGACGAATAATTACGAAAAACTTTTTATTTTGATTTCCTGAAAATTAAGGTAACTTTAATTTTATAAAATAATTAACATATAAATCATAATAAAACATAAATCTTAATTCATATGTTATTACGAAGCTTGATCATTTTTTTACCTTATCACATGAACTGTTTTCAAAATTAGCTCATATCAACCACTATAATTGCACAAATTTTTAATATCCACATAATAGATTGTGAACTATGTAACTCTTAAAGACAGAATTAACCAAGAAGTGCTAACTCTATTAAACCTTAAGTTTATTTATAATAAGTTTAGGACATTTCAGTAATTTAATTGAAATTAAATTATTAAACTTTAATTATAATGACAAATAATTCTAACTAAATATTAATTACGTCCAACTAAGAACCCATATCTTATAATGATCCTTATTTATTAAATATCTCATATATATTTAATCATAAAGTTTCTTAAACTTTATATAAAATCTAATTTGATTAAAATATCTTTGCTCTCTTTAATTCGTTCTTTATATGAGACTCATTAGGTTCCCAAATATTTTGGTAATAAAAATAAATTATAACCTTAAATCTTATTTAAGATTAGATAAATTAAATTTCTTTAATTTATCTTTAATTATCTAATCAAACAATTATATCTATAGATCAAGATTGATGTTTAACAACACATCATGACCTCCTAAATATTTAAGAATGTCAAAGCGATTATGACTAATCTTTTATTGCATGATTTTTTTTATATTTTACTCGTTTCATCATACAATGTTCCCATTAGACGTAGAATATAAAAGTAATGTCTACTCTATTTTGAGTCCAACTTGCTACATCATATCATTCTACCTTCGCCAAGGATTTCCTGAATCATTACTAATCGAAAACACCAAAGCATTATCCCTAATTACTTTATAGTGATGAATCCTATCTTAATTACTCAACTACTTCCATATAGTTCATGTTATATCTAATGACTATCGAATGAGTTATCCATGATTGGAATAGGTCATTAGTATCAAAACATAACAATCCTTATACAAGATAACTTTAGAAACTTCTAATCAAAAAATCACTTATACAATCATCATAATGAGAATTTTCATAGAAATATAAGTAATGTTTCAAATAGATTTCTTATATCGGATTAGATTAGTGAACTTATTCTCTAACAAACACCCACATGTTTGTTTAAGTATCTTTATACTTTAGTCTATTAGATCGACTACTTCTATCATAAGGAAAAACATATCGCGTGTTAGTATTTTTACATTCTATTAATCTCCAATCTTAATAGAATAATGACTAAAAACAATTTAGGGATAATGCATAAATGCAATATGATTCTCATAATTATAATCTCATTATAATTTTATTTACAATGTATAATTATCCCATGGACTTTATTATATACATCTAAACATATAAAAGATAAATAACTCCTTTAAATTATTTTGTTACTAACACTACAAGAAAAATTAGTTTTAGCAATGGAAATTACTGACTAAAAATATTGATTTTTTATTAGTAACAAATTTGACGATGGAAATTACCGACGAAAAAGGTTGTAGGAAAAACGGTCATAAGTAAAATTTAGAGATGGATATTGTAAATCCGTCGCTAAATTTTCTGATGGAATCATAATTTTTGTAGGTAAATTTATCAACAGAATCATACCGATGGAATTACAATTTTCGTCGCTAAAAAATTCTATCTCTAAATTTACTGACGGAATAATAATATCTGTCGCTAAATTTAACAATTGAATTACAATATCCGTAGGTAATTTTGGCGACGGATAAGCATTATTTATCGCTAAATTTACCTATGGAATATAGCATTCTGTCGGTAATTGACCTATGAAATATTGTAATTTCTTTGGGAAATCTAACTATGGTAATTTTAGATACCATTTCTCATTTCCCACCCAAATTTTCTATTGATAATCCATTGATTTTTTTCTACATTTAATTTCTCTAAATAATATAATCTTCAGTGATAATATAATGTAAAATTTATCCTGATTGATAATATAATATAAAAATTATAATGTACAATAATAAGTATCTTGAAAATAACTATGAATGAAGAATTCATAAAAAACTTAAGAGTAGAAAATTATCAAATACATTCACTTAAGTACCGAAATGATATAAATCTAAGCTATGCAGTTGGTGAAAGAGGATGATCTAACTGCTGCGATAAGATGCTGCCCCTCCCCTTCAACTCATTCATCTCATTACGGAGCTAGGCTATGTACTCCATCAACTATCCCAACTAAGTTGTCAGCATCTCCACTTTGCTCTTAAACTGAATGACTCTTTCACTGGATGCGAATTGCCTAAGATCCAACTGTATTGGATGTAGAGGATTGTGAATAACATGTGTTTGCAAATAAACCTAAGTCAAAAATTCTTCCACGATGGTCCCTAGCACCAACCACATTAAGATTTGTCTGACTCTCATCAATAGTTTCAGAGTTCTGAGACAATCGTTCAATGCTTTCTTGTATTTGATCGTATTATTATAATTGTTTATGTTAATAAGTTATAATTTCTAACTAATATCATTTATCAAATTAATATTAAAATATAAAATTTACATACATTAAGTTGTCTGCATTGGGTGTTGATGAAGGTCACACCATCATATTTCTTAGTATGAGTGTGCAAAAAGAGTTGACATAATGTAGGCTTCATGCCATAGACATTTCCTGCATCAGAATAAAGTGTTATAAGTGAACTACAATTTACAAAAATTTTGGCAGAGTTTCCTCTATTTTATGTTATTTACCCCTTGTTAAACAAAAATTTTTTCTTAATAATTCATAGCAACATACATTTATAAAATTATCATTCTCCATAATATACATATATTTTCATTCTAAATTTCATACATCAAATTACATTGAAGTTAAATTTCGTTCACCGAAGTACAAAAATCAGAATATAAATGCAAAGTTTAGATACTTACGAGTTTCTTTGCATGCTCCTAGTAGGTTATAAATCGTCCAATGTGTACTGATAAAGTCTCTCCCTCCGGTCCTCCCCATCTGTTTATAAAGTTGCACTCTAAAATGGGGATTGCCTCAAGTGTTGCCCAGGACTGCTGCCAACGACTCCATATTTCTTCAGATGTATAAGGAGGTCGTACATCATTCTTGTATATCAAACTCTATAACATGCACGGGCTCTCATCTTCCATACAACATAAATGACAGCATCGAATTTTGAATCCTAAAAAAAAATTATTTTGAAAAAATAAAAAAGAAAAACATACTATAAATAATTATAAAGTACAATATTTATCCAACTAATGTATAAAGTTAGATAAAATAAAAAAGATTAGAAAAATTATTTTTTGTACCTAAAACTCCTGATAATAAAAATCATTCGTCTCTTGAGAAATATTATTCCATATATGACCCTTAAGTTGTGTATGCTGCTAACTAGGAATTCAAGATCGTTAGATTATGGAAGGTCATATAGGAAATTAAGGAGAATGTTACAACCCCTAGGAGATTTCAATTGTTACAACCCCTAGGGGATTTCAATTGCTTGCTCTCACATTCTAAATCTAATGGAAGAGGTACCTCACAAACTAATATAAGAGAACTAAGCTCCCTCACCTCCTCACTTGGACTAGTGGATCTTAGATTTCATGGTGCTCTATTCACTTAGAGAAATCACCAAAGTGGAGGAATATTCCCATGAAGGAAATTAGATGTTTAGTTAATAGCAAGTGGTTAGCAAGGCTAAGTGAGAGCTATGCTATCTTTGAGGAACCTCTCTTTTCATATCACTTTCCTATCACTATCCATATCTACAACAATTCAGGTAGAAAGAAGTGTCCGTTTAGATTATTTGGCTATCTACTAAGCATCCATACATTAACTCAATCATTTTTGGTGCAGTAGCGAAGAATTATTAGGGATCAAAAGCCTTTCAATGCATTCAATTATTAAAAATTTATAAAAATAAATTTTGTAAATCACTATTATTTTTGGTAATTCAGTAAGTAGATTGAAATAAAAGAATAATAATGTACAAGCTACGTGGAGACCTCGAGTCAGATCAAAAACCACAGTCGAAAATAGCCCTTCCTGTGCGAAGAGCCTAACTACCCAACATCAACACGCTAATAAGACTACTAAGAATAGGGACTGAAAGGAGAAACACCTAACCAACAACAAACCTAATCATCCATAACCATAAGCTAATCACATAAGGGACTCAGCTTGTTCCCGAGGGTGAGAAGAGACTCCCATATGGCAAGTTACTTGCACTCAAGTGCTCCTGCTTATAAGTTATACTTACAAAAGCTGGAATCATTAGACAACTACTGTTGGATTACCCAAGTAAGAGAAAGTTGCTTGGTGAGATACCATGCTCTTCAAATCACTGTTGAAATACAATACTAATATAATGAAAGTCGACAAAGTGCAGGACTTAGAGAACTTCTTAACTACTGATAAGGCTCTTGCCATCACCCCTAAGGACTCAACTTTGATTGAAAAGGAAAAGCTTATTTGAAAAAGTATTTTGAAGCTCTAGAAGCTTACGTATCCTAACAAAAACAAAAATATAGAATCCTGTGGCTCTAGGAAGGAGATAGGAATTCCAAATTTGTTTACAATGTTATCCAAGGAAGGATAAATAGAAACAAAATTGTATAAAGAACTAAGAATACAAAGATAAAAGAAAATAATAATAATAATAATAATAATAATAATAATAATAACAACAACAACAACAACAACAACAACAACAACGACGACGACGACGACGATGACGACCACAACGACGACAACGACGACAACAATAACAACAATAACAACAACAACAAAAATAAAAATAATATCAACAACAACAATAATAAAAAAAACATGGAAATAATCTAACATGAAATAATGTCCTATGTTAATTAAAAAAAATGGAAACCAAATGAAAAAAAACCTATCTTAATTCTTGGGTTACCTTTTAAGTAGTGTTTGTTTAACATTGTTAGCTCAATGTACCTATCATGCTTAAGGTGGCTTATAAAGTCCTATGCTAATATAAAAAAATGGAAACCAAAGGAAATAAAAATGAAACCTATCATAATTCTTGGTTACCTCTCAAGTGGTGCTTGTTTAACATTGTTATCTCAATGTACCTATCAAGCTTAAGGTGACTTATAAAGATTTAGTTTTTGTAGTCTAACCGTAGGTTCGATAACCTCTAAGCATGCTACTTGTTAGTTCCTATTGTTAGCCCCTATAATTTTTTTTTATTATAAGCATGATGAGACAAGTTTTGGGGTCTTGCAAGATTTATATATGTTGAAATTAATTAGCATGTTATTATTATTAAGATTTTGTGACATGGGTGTAGTGAATTAAAGTTAAAGTGATAAGTTGCAT
>JANITX010000212.1:43741919-43752311 GCA_027564395.1 Erythroxylum ulei | reverse complement strand
AAAACAATTTAGGCAAAACAAAATAAAAGTAATTAAAGGAAACGAATAAATAATAAATCCATAATAACAATAATAAAGAAAAAATGATCGGGGCCCAACAGATTATGGCTTAATGGCGCAAACGACTGTGGAGGCAGAACAGGTGTGAGTGAAACGCATCCGATGGGCATTGTACGCTACGTTAAATGCAGCGTCCCAAACACACAGAAGAGTAGGTTTTAAAGGAGCTAGCAAGTTTTATTTGTCTAATCAATATACAAGGGCAGCGTGAAGTAGTACATTGGAGGTGCAGCAGCTAGGTGTGGGCATAGGGAGCTGCAGCTGGTCTAGAGAATAGAAGTGTATGAACAGTAGAAAAACACATCTTATTTGTCTCATCCAAGCTACAGTAGACGTAGGGAGATGCGGCATTGAGCTTGTGGAGCATATGGAGAAGACCTACGGTTGGAGCATGAAAATAGGGATGGAAGGCTAGTTTTTCGACACGGATTCAACGGGATTATCAACGCCAAGTCACGGTTAAGATAATTTTTATATTATAAAGTTGTAATTTTTTTAAGATTGTTGTGTTATTGGTATTGACTTGATTTGTTTTAGGATGAATGATCTTAATATGTTATTTTCATTATTTTATTTCGAACCTATTGCTAAAACATTAATTGTAATCCGTGATTGTTACTTTTGATGTTTGTAAGTAACATCTAATGATTGTTAATCGTTAAGAATAACATAATTTAGGTTAGATAACTTGAACATGTGAGGTTACTGCCTCTATTAATCGTTTTCAAATTCATAATGCGACTGTCAAATTAAATTTAAAGATCGTATCTTAGGTTATTTGGTAGATAGGTTTAATTAATGATCATATCTTGATTAAATATAACCTAAGGGAAAACTGAGATTTGTATAGCGTTCTATTAGTCTTAGATTAATAGTTCGAAAAGAGTTGTAAAGACGTCAGAATGAAGGAAAAAGTTTAATCGTGTTTAGGCCAAGATTGATCCTAAAACCAGACCTTACTTTTATTCGACATTTTTATCATTTTCGATTGTTTGTTTTAATTTGTTTCCAATAATTTACTTTTACTTTAATTTCTAAATTGTTTAAAATCCAAAAAATCCCCATATACTTTCCTTGTATCAATTAATTTCATTTTCGTTACGGAAAGTAACCAAACATTTCCTGTGGATTCGATCCCGACTCACCATAACTACAAATTTTAGTATGCAGAGTTAGGTAAATTTTATAGTGTACCCGACATATGATGTCAAATTTTGGGGCCGTTGTTGAGAAATGTGGTAGCTTAATTTTTGAATTTGATTTTAGTTGGTGTTTTGTGAATATATTTGTTTATAATCATTGCTTTTGTTACTTGTTAATTTTTAATTGTCCATTAGTATTAGTGCATGGTAGTGACCAAATCTCCTCGTAAAGAAATTGAGCAACTTAATTTGGAGATCGAGAAAACATTGCGAAGATTGCGTAGGGAAGCAAGGTCAACTTTGGTTGACGAATTGGAATCAAAATCTGAAGATACGATGGCAAATCCAAGAACTCTAAGGGAGTCGGTTGCACCCGATTTAACTCATAAACCATTATGCATAACATTTCTGAATTTCACTAAACATGTTACCTTTGAGTTAAATTCTAGATTAATTCAGTTATTGCCTAACTTTTATGGCCTTACAGGTGAGGATGAACATAAGCATCTTAAGGAACTCGATGCGGCGCGTTTGAGCATGAAGTCTCACGGGGTGACGGACGTGCAGATCATGTTAAAGGCCTTCCCGTTCTCACTCAAAGATGCAGCAAAGGATTGGCTATTTGATTTATCAACTGGAAGCGTGAATACTTGGTTAGAGATGAAGAGATTATTCTTAGAAAAATATTTTCTGATCTTAAAGACAACAAGTATTCGGAAGGAGATATGTGATATTAAGCAACACAATGAGGAATCTCTTTACGAGTACTGGAAGCGATTTAAGAAGTTATGTGCCAGTTTTCCACACCACAACATACCAAAGCAATTTCTCATCTAATATTTTTATAAAGGATTGCTACCAATGGAGAGGAGTTTGGTAGATGCGGCGAGCAGTGGGGCACTTTGCGAGAAGACTCCCATTGAAGCTAGGATATTACTTGAGTGGATGGCCGTTAACACCCAACAATTCGGCACTCGCAATGATCTTCGACGAGTAAATGAGGTAAGCACTTCATCCATTGAATATCATTTAGATAAACTAACATCTTTTGTGAGACAGATTACAGTTGGACATGCACAAGTGAAAGTGTGCGGGATATGTTCAAACACAAATCATCCAACTGATGAGTGTCTAGCATTGCAAGAGGAGAGTATTGAGTATGTGAATGCTACAGGAGGAAACTTCCCGAACCAGTACAACCCATACTCGCAGACGTATAACCCAAGTTGGAAAGATCACCCCAACATGAGTTATGGAGGGAACCGACAACAAAAGTACTACCAAAATCAGCCGCAAGGGGCGCCAGGATTTCAACCAAGGCAACAAGGAGCACAGGGAGCTTCTTCTTCCAGTACAGGTTCATCTTTAGAAAAACTTGTCAAGAATCTTGCTGCCAATAATTTGCAATTTCAACAGGATATGCAGCAATATCAACAAAATATGCAGTAGTAGTTGCAACAATTCCGACGGGAGATAAAAGCAAGCCAACAGAGCATAGAACACCAAATGGGTCAGATGGCAATAAGGCTCAATTGCCTAGAATCGCACGGTGAAGAATGTCAGTGCCATAATCCTGAGGGGCAGAAAGGAGATCGAAGGTCACAAAAGAACCCCATCAAAATTGCTATCGAGGAATAGATTGAGAAGGAATTAGAAAAGGAAGAAAATTTGCATCGAGTATAATTTCGAAAGTCCTAATATTACTAAAACTAATCCTCCACCTTTTCCGAGTAGATTAACAAGACCAAACAAGGAGTACAAGGACAAATAGATAGTGGAGACTTTCCAAAAGGTAGAAGTCAATATATCTTTGCTCCAAGCAATCAAGCAAGTGCCAAGGTATGTCAAATTTCTCAAAGAATTATGTACACATAAGAGGAAATTGAGGGGTGATGAGAAAGTGATGATGGGTGAGAATGTGTCAGCAGTATTCAGAAAGAAGATGCCTCCAAAATGCCGGGATCCAAGTATGTTCACTATTCCTTACAAAATTGGTAATACTGTGATCAGTAAAGCAATGTTGGATTTGAGTGCTTCTATTAATGTGATGCCTCATTCAATTTATGCTTCTTTGAATTTGGGCCCTTTGAAAAAACAAATGTAGTCATCCAATTGGCTGATTGCATTAATGCTTATCCTGATGGTGTGGTTGAGGATGTTTTGGTGCAGGTGAATGAGTTAGTATTTCCTGCAGATTTTTATGTTGTGGATATGAATGATGACACCTCATACAATCTGATACCTATCCTACTGGGGAGACCATTTCTTAATACGGCTCAAACTAAAATAGATGTTCGTAAAGGCACCCTCACAATGGAATTTGATGAGGAAGTAATGCATTTCAATATTTTTGATGCCATAAAACATCCTCCTAATCATCATTGTGTTTTTTTTTTTCTGTTGATGTGATCGATCCTTTGGTGCATGAAATGTTTAAATTAGGTTACAGGGATCATTTGGAAATAGCTTTAACCGAGGATATGGAAGTAAAAGCCAACACTGATGTTGAGATGGGAGAGGAGCTTGTGGAAACAATAGTTGCCTTGGACTCATTGGAAAGCTCTCTAAAAAGGTATGATTTGGCTTCTATACAAATACCTGAAGCTCACCAGAAGTTGTTACCTTCTGATGTGCAAGCACCGGAATTAGAATTGAAGCCACTCCCTACACTTTTAAAGTATGCCTATTTGGGAGATAAACAAACTTTCCCAGTTATCATTTCGGCGGAGCTGACTTCAACTCAAGAGGAGAGGCTGGTTCGACAGTTGAGGGAGCATAAGAAGGCCATCGGGTGGACCATTGCAGATATCTAAGGGATAAGCCCTTCTACATGCATGCACCGCATTTTGTTGGAGGATGATGCAAAAACTACAAGGCAAGCTCAACGTAGGTTGAATCCTCCAATGATGGAAGTTGTGAAAAAGGAGGTATTGAAGCTTTTTAATGCTGGGGTTATTTACCCTATTTCTGATAGTAAGTGGGTAAGTCTTGTCCAGGTGGTTCCAAAAAAGTCTGGAATCACTGTTGTGACAAACTAAGAAGGTGAATTAATTCCCACCCAAGTACAAACCGAGTGGCAAGTATTTATTGATTATAGAAAGTTAAATTCTGCTACTCGTAAAGACCACTTTCCCTTTCCTCTTATTGATCAGATGCTTAAGAGATTGGCTGGTTATGACTATTATTGCTTTTTAGATGGCTTTTCGGGTTATCTTCAGATCTTAATTGCACTGGAAGATCAAGAGAATACCATATTTACACGCCCTTTTGGTACGTTTGCTTACTGAAGGATGTCATTCGGATTATGTAACGCACCTGCCACGTTCTAACGGTGTATTTTTCTGAATATGTTGAGAAGATTCTCGAGGTATGCATGGATGATTTTAGTGTGTATAGATATTCTTTTGATGAATGTCTTGAGAATCTTGCCATTATCTTGGAACGATGTATAGAAACTAACCTTGTGTTGAACTAGGAAAAATGTCATTTTATGGTGGATCAAGGTTTAGTTTTAGGTCATGCGATATTTGCTAAGGGTATTGAAGTAAACAAGTCTAAAGTTGATTTTATTTCTTCTTTACCGTACCCATCTACTGTGAGGGAAGTACGTTCTTTTCTTGGTCATGCAGGTTTTTTATTGAAGGTTCATTAAGGACTTTTTGAAGATAGCCACACCACTACGCAAACTTCTTCAACAAGATGTCTCCTTTGAGTTCGAAGAGAGGTGCAAGGAAGCATTTAACAAACTTAAGGAGCATTTGACATCCCCACAGATGATTCAATAGCCAGATTGGAACCTCCCTTTCGAGATCATGTATGATGCAAGCAATTATGTAATAGGGACGGTTCTCAGACAAAGAGTGGGAAAAGCTTTCCATGCCAAAGGCTTTAAACCCAACTCAATTGAATTATTTCACTACTGAAAAGGAACTATTATCTATGGTTTTTGCTTTGGAAAAATTTTGATCGTATTTGTTTGGTGCTAAAGTGACAGTTTATTCTAACCATGTGGCTTTATAATACTTGCTCACAAAGAAAGAAGCAAAACTGAGGCTAATAAGATGGATATTCCTCCTTCAAGAATTTGACTTGGAGATCAGGGATAAGAAGGGGGCAAAAAATGCGGTGGCAGACCATCTCAGCCATTTGATAAAGGAAGAAGATGATATCCCTCTATAAGAAAACTTTCTGGATGAGCAATTATTTTCTGCCGATGCGACACCACCACGGTATGTAGACACTGTTAATTTTTTAGTAACTAACAAATTACCTGTTGGTTTGTCAAAGGCTCAGAGGGATAAACTACGAAGTAGAGCGAAGTATTATGTATGGGATGACCCATATCTTTAGAGGCACAGTGCAGATCAAGTTATCAGGAGGTGTGTTCCAAAAAATGAATAATCACTAATTTTAACGTTCTGCTATTCTTACACTTGCGAAGGACATTTTGGAATGAAAAGGACAGCTCATAAAGTTCTAGCTAGCGGTTTTTACTAGCCAACATTGTTCAAAGATGCATATACGTTCCATAAATCTTGTAATAGATGCCAACAGTCAGGTAACCTGTCTCGTAATGATCAATTGCCACAAACTCCTTTGCTTTTTGTGAAATTTTTGACATTTAGGGCATTGATTTTATAGGACCTTTCCCTTCGTCTTTTGGCTACTTACATATTGCTTACAGTTGATTATGTTTCTAAATGGGTGGAAGCTAAAGCCACTAGGACTAACGATGCCAAGGCTGTTGCAGATTTTGTTAAGGTAAACATTATTTCTAGGTTCGGGATACCAAAAGCCATCATTAACGATAAAGGAACCCACTTCTACAACATGGTGATGGAAGCAATGTTCAAAAAATATCACATTATGTGCAAAGTTTCTACTGCTTACCATCCCTAAACCAATAGGCAAGCTGAAGTCTTAAATCGAGAAATCAAGTTAATCCTAGAGAAAATCGTGCAACCTAATAGGAAAGTTTGGAGTGTAAGATTGGAAGATGCATTGGGGGCCTATAAGACGGCTTATAAAACACCAATTGGAATGTCGCCGTATAGGCTAGTGTTTGGAAAGCATGTCATCTTCTATTGGAATTACAACATAAGGCATATTGGGCTATCAGAAGATGCAACATACACTTGGATGGTGCGGGAGTGTATAGGAAGTTGCAGCTTCAAAAGTTGGAAGAGATGAGGAATGATTCATATCAAAATGTAGTGATATGTAAGGAGAGGACGAAATCTTTTCATGATAAGATGATTTCAAGGAAAAGCTTCTCGGTCGGCCAGAAAGTGTTACTATATCATTCCAAACTCAAACTCTTTCCTGGTTTTCTTATTAGGTTGGTCCATTTGTTATCACTCATGCCTTTCCTTTTGGTGCAATGGAGATACAGAGCCTCAAAATTGACAAGACATTTCGAGTGAATGGTCATCGCTTGAAGCTGTATTATAAAGGCTTTCAAATAGAGGATTTGGACGTGTTGATGCTGGTAGATGTGACTGGTGTCACTTAAAGCACCCAACTAGAGGTTGAGCCAATGACATTAAACAAAGGCGCTACTTGGGACGCAACCCAAAGGAAGTTAATTTCTGTCTTTTACGTTTTCGCATTTGCTATTTTTGTTAACTACTCCATTTCTTGCATTTGTTTTTACATTGAGGACAATACAATTTTTAAGTGTGGAGGTGGGTACATTAGTTTTAATGCATGTTTTTTAGCTTAATTGTAGCTTATGTGACTTCTTAGGTGGTTTCCAAAATTAAACGAACAAAATCAATAATTTTCTTTTTTTATTGCTTTTAAGATTATTTAGTCATAATTAGAGTGTTAATTGATTAGTAACATCTATAGCAAAGCTAATGAGATTTTGAACCTTAATAGACAAAGACAGTGAGATTTTAAGCCTTATTAAACTAACACCTTCATTTCAGTCTCATTGTCTTTTGATAGTGTGTGACCTTCATGGCATGTACATCCTGATTTTGCTTTGAATTTCTATTCGAGACCACATTTTTATCACATGTGTTAACATAGAAATGATTAGGCATTCTTTTTTTAACTACATTAGCCAAATAGCCTACCCTATTGACATGTTTTTTCCCTTGTTAACCCCCATTGAGCTTTATACCTTTGTTTTTGTATCAACCATATTACATGCTTTATACTTAACCAAATGTCCTACCTAAGCCATAAAGCTAGTGGAACATTTATGATTGGTGAGTTTGTGGATGTACAAAAGTGTAAGTGTGGGGGTGTATATATGTGTTGGTTGGTTAATGTTGGGATGTTTTGTTATGTCTTATCATTGAAAGTCCCATGTTAATGTAGTTTCTTTTAATGTTAAAAAAAAGAAAAGAAAATGAAAAAGAAAGAAAGAATGAAAAGAAGAAGAAGTTTTGTTTAAATAAATTTATCAAGGAGGAAGTGCATATGAGTTTGCAAAGTCATTCATGATTAATGCACCTTCCTAGAGTTGTAATGAATGTGTTATTTAAGTATATTGAACATGAGGCAGATGTTGGCTTGCAAGGTTCACTCTTGTGGTTTTAATGTATTGTTGGCATAAATTGTATGAGTGATTCCTTCGAATTGGTATATGGTTCATGTGGTTGGTGTGTGAGAGTTGAATGGGGCTATGAAATATAAATGTTGCATTGATTATTTGGTATATGCTTCAAACTGACAGTACCCAGTTTTTAATTGAGTGTTACTTTTGTTTCATTAGCTTTGATGGCTTTCATGCTACTTGACCCAAACACATCTCACCTTACCTTTACCTACATTAAAACCTTGAAAAGTCTTTTGATTCATAATTATGCATGTGACTTTTAGTGGTGGAGAAATGAAATGAAATGTAAAGTTATGGACTGTTGTGATCATGAATGGAGTTTGAGTGTACCTATGAAAATATCTTGCTTAAACACATTATGTCCAAGTCTACCTCTAGATTACTCAATTTCTAACGATAGTGAATATTGATTGATCATGAGATGAAGCTTTGAATGTTGAGTTTGTGCTTAGGTTTTGAAAGTCATTCACCATTACCTATGGTTATCTATTCTTAAGAAATGTGGAAAATGAGTGAAAGTTTTGGTTTGTGATTTTGATTCTTGATATGTGCTTAAATTTTGATTCATGTGATATGCTACACTTAGTGATTAATATCTTAGAAATGCTTAAGATACTCACTTTAACTCATGTATGATTTTAGGCACAATTTGGAAGTAAAGAAATTAAAGTGAGTCGAAAGCACCACATTTGGGTCGTTTTCTGAAGAATCACATTCTTTTGTCGTCATGGAGCAAGTAATTAATGCCAAGAAAAATGGGGGATATGTTAAAAATATAAAGAAGATTAAAGATGAAGCATGCGTTTAAGAGGAAAACAACCTGTGCTTCATGTAAGCAAAACAACATGGAAGAGGAGCAGAAGCATGAGTGAAATGACTCATAAGCCAAGTGAGGAAAATAGCCAAAACGATACTACAAATGAGACGTAGAAGTAGCAAAAATGTAAACGTTTAACACCAAGATGCCACGTTACGAGATAGTAGAAGGACATGCGTTAAACGAATGCATGCGTGGCGTTAACATGCGTTAAACACATGTTAACATGCATTTAATGCATGCATACATGACGTTAAATGCATGCATATGCTGCAATGGGAATTAAATGCATGTGTACGTTGTGTGAAACGTATGTGTTAGGCATTAAACGTAGCATTTAAGAACAGTAAGGGGGAGGTTTTAAACCAAGCGTGAATAGGAGGGTGGTCCATCATCTTTATACGTCATATCAAAGCTACAGTGAGAGAGGGGCGTAGGAGGGTGGCAAAAGAGAGAAGCCATAAAGGGGAGTGAAAACGTGAATATTAGCATGTCCCAAGAGTTTATTTGTCACATCAATGAATAGTGAGAGCAAATAGAGAAGAGAGTAGCATGAAAGATAATAGAGATAGAGGCTCTACACCATCGAAGCACACAGAGAAGATGCTCACACTTGGAGGAAAAAAATAAAGATGGAAGGCTAGGTTCCTGACATTGTTCAACAGGAATATAGACACGAAGTCATGGTTAAGCTATTTTTATCATTTTAAAGTTGATACTGCCTATATTGATCATTTTCCAATTTATAAGGTGGCTGCCAAATTGAATCTATAGATCATATCCTAGATTATTTGGTAGTTAGGTTTAATTAATGATTGTATCTTAATTAATCATCACATAAGGGAAAATCGAGATTTGTAGTGCATTTTATTAGTCTCAGATCAATAGTCCAAAAAGAGTTGTAAAAAAGTTAGAATAATGGAATATGTTTGATCGTGTTTAGGCTGAGATTGACCCTAGAATTGGACCTTACTTATATCTGACACTTTTCTCATTTTTGATTGCTTGTTTTAATTTGTTTTCGATAGTCTAAATTGCTTAAAATCCAAAAATCCCCCATTATATTTTTCATTGCTTCAATTAATTTTGTTACGGACATTAACTGAACATTCTCTGTGGATTCGATCCCGACTCACCATAACTACAAATTGTAGTGTGTAGAGTCAAGTAAATTTGGTAGTGCACTCGACAAGCACTATCAATCCTCTCAAGAACAAGGTGGGAGTATGATGGTTTCAGCAAAGACAAGAAGATGACAACAAATTCAACAATGTTCTACTTCTAAAACTATCTTTATGAAGGATCTTTTGCATGGATTTTGGTGTAGCTATTGAACATGATTTAGGCAAAACACAAAGATGTGAAAGGAAGTAAATTTTAGTAGTGAGAGGGAAAAGAAGGAGAGAGTACAACAGAAACGTGAAGATGGTGCTAAAAGTGTCAATGTTGGTATAGGTGTAAGATTAGTAGAAGGACACTTGTCAAGAAAACAAACAAGACATATGTCCACTCTTTAAGCTGCCAAATGTCACTTAGTTCCTTCGCCATTTACAAATCAATTCTCTAGGCCATCTGTCACTCATTTCATAGGCTTAATGATTGGCTCTTCATTTCGATCTAAAGATCAAACCCTTGGAAATTGAGTAAAAAATTTAATTCCAAGGATTGCAATATAGGGTGCAACCTCAGGTCGTCTCTCTTAATTGAAACCTAATGAAATGGACCTAAGCTAGCCTATATATCATAAAGTGCAAGTGAAATTAATAAGGAAAGGGGGTTTTGATTTTTCGAAACATTAACTACAC
>JANITX010000212.1:43414310-43427182 GCA_027564395.1 Erythroxylum ulei | reverse complement strand
TATTTATTCATTCTAATTTCCTCATTTTCATGTCACTTGACACTTCAAAATTTCAAGGAAAGTTCAGGGTCCAACATGTAGTGCTCGCGAACTTGCGCGTCCACGCCGCACTTCGCGATCGCGACCTTGCTGATTTCCTGATCTGAACATCTTTCACTCTTTTGGCTATAACTTTTTCGTCCGACCTCCAAATGACTTGATTTTTGAAGCACTGGATTTGTAACACATTCTTCTTCCTCTCCATAAAATTCTAGAGCATTTGGTATTAATTTCAAAAAGTTTTATGGAATCAAAGTGAGGGGTTCGTTAGGAAGAGTATGAATTGGATATTTCAATGAATATGCTTCAGTATTTTGATGATATCTTGATCTGTAGAGCTTCAAATGAGATTATTCTTGTCTCTAAATAAACTAGAGACATAGAGCTACAAATTATCTGAAGGAATTGAAATTTAATTTAGTCTCTAATACTTTTAATTTCAGGACGGAAGTTGAGAATAGTGTGCTGGTTTTTCTTAGAACAGTCTGAAAATGGTTAGGCTATAACTTTTAGATGTTTGCTCCAAATTGAATGATTTTGGTGTCATTGGAAACGTAAGACAAAGGGGAACAAATATTCTAAAGAAGTCTTGTTGAAATTCTAATTTGTGGTTTCCCAAAATCTGTTCGAAAATAGGAGAAATGAGTCTGTTTTTGAGGTTTAACTTGGTATGGGCACGCCATCCTTATGGGATGCGCGTCCAGATGTCACGTAAGACGTCAGGCACGTGTCTCACAATGGCGGGGTCCCAACAAAATTGGTGTTGTAATGTTTGTCTTGTAAAACATATTTATAGGCTCAGTTACGAGTTTATTTATACACTTGAGTTGTAGACTTAAAGAACGTTAGTTTTCATTGTTTTGTTTGTCCATTTCTAAGTCACTGTTCTTTATCTTTTTTTTTGTTAATTTTTAAAATTTGGTATCAGAGCCAATTTATTCTATTAGACGTTTTGATCTTTGTCAAACAAAATGGCAGCAAATGCAAGTTCTCTCAATATATCGCAACCACAGATACTCATTTAAAGGTGACTTGTACGAATTCTGAAGTATTAGGATGAAAACACTATTTACGTCCTAGGATCTTTGGGACTTCGTTGAGTTTGGCTATGTAACAACAAGTGATGACAATACTTCCCATAAAGACAATTTGAAGCGCGATGCAAAGGCCCTTTTTTTTATTTAGCAAGTAGTAAATGAGGCCATTTTATCAAGGATAGTTGTAATGACAACCGCAAAGCAAGCATGGTCAATTTTGAAAATCGAGTATCAGGGATCCACAAATGTAATTGCCGTCCAATTGCAATCACTTACGAGGGATTTTGAAACATTTTGCATGAAGAACAAAGAGTTAGTTCAAGAATATTTGCCGAGAGTTTCTACAGTTATGAGCCAAATGTGTTCGTACGTTGATAAAATTAGTGATGAAATTGTGGTGGCTAAAGTTCTAAGAAATTTGACTCCTAAATTTAATCATATGTTGCAACTATTGAAAAATCTAAGGATTTATCAATTTTTTCGTTTCATGAACTAATGGGGTCTTTACAAACCCACGAAAGAAGGCCTTCTACTGGAGAAGAAGAAAAGACGTTTCAGACTAAAAGAAAGCCAGATTCCTCTATTATAGAAATAATTAAATTAAAATAATTTGAATAGAAAACGCAATAAAATATTAGGAAAAGTATATACAAATTTCGTACACATTAATTTTTCCATTAAATAATCAAAGTTACATACTTCTAGTTCTTTTTTTTTCCTGATATCATCTTTCATTGCTAAACTTGATAATTTCAAATTTTCTTAGTAGGGCTGTAAAGAACCATGTAATATAATATATGTTTTTAATCAAGTACAATTTATATAATGATTTTTTTTGTTGGAGTTAAAGTACCATCGACCATAAAAACTTAATTACGATTGAATAGAGTCTATGCCTCCACTTTTTGCCTCTCAGTGTAACCATTACCTTTATTTTTCCTTTTCACGATAACTTCGGGTTAATTTTATGCCTTTTTTGTGATGGGTGTGCAAAGTTTTAAATTGTAGTCAGCAATCGTAATTACATCCATAAAATTGCATTTATGATCCTAATCATTACTTCATGTTATAGTAATTATAATCACCTTATTCTGTAATATATATAGATATATATGGGAGATATCATGATCCCCATATGAACGGGATTTATCACAACAAATTATTGAATAAAGAACGAGAAGATAGTGTTCGAAACCAACATTCATTTCGTCTTCTCGGGGAAATCAAATAGTGGTCACTAAATTTCAGTGCAACTGTACTATTGTAAGGGTAATTCTAATTGTGTTCTATAATTTAAGACAATAGTTTTGACTACTGATAATCCCAATTGTGGGACTTCCATTATCATAACACTTCTGCAATTGCTAAGTAGTATGAAGTATGGTTGGCGAAGTAGCCCTTCTCCCGTTAATTGGTCCCTGCATGAAGCTAGATAAACATCACGACTTCCGATGCCCTAATGAAGAGCACTATATTTAATAGTCCTTATTTTTCAAAAGACATTTCCAGTGGGAAGATGCAAGCCATCATTTATCCCAACTGCAATATCGATCTGCATCTGCTCCTTATTTTAGCATTCCCTTTCAACGATGTATAAGGAAACAAAGGTTTTTTTTTGTATCACCAGAACCTAACTATCATCGAAACAAAGGTATAGGGTTTCAGTTTTGATGCTTCCGTATATTAATTATGATTGACGCACGTAAATAATGGGGAAATAGTAAACATATTTATTAAAATGGTTAAAATATACCTCTTACTAAGTCTCATCTCTATCCTATCCGGACTGAGATAAGTCCTACGGTAAAAAACACAAGCTCTTATCTTCTTCAAAAAGAAACGTGATTGGATTATAGTTGAAACAGCAAGAGATAGTTGAAATAAAATTGACAGACATATCAATTTATACGTAGCATTTTATTGTATGTATTTTATTGTGATCAATGGAAGTGGTAAATTAGCTACATAATCTAATTAAGCGACAGAATATCGAGTTCTTGGAAAACGAAAGTGCAGGAAAAGTTAACTAATGCGAGTATTAATTATATACATATATCATGATCCACTCTCAAAGATGCTAACCTAGGTGAAGTTGATACAACGTTAAAAATAGGTTATATATATGCGTAATTCTTGATAGAGCTGAAGTGAATTCCGATAAACCAAATATATATTGTTGGAACAAGTCAAAACAAGGATCGGAACATCCCAACAATCAAAAGATAATACTGAAATAAAAAAAGATAATTAGGAGTAATTTCTAGCTCTATTTAACGGCCACTCTCTCTCTACACCAACTTCACTCTCATCTCCGTATCCTGATCCCTCATCCAGTTTCAACTGGATACATCCTAAAACGTTCCATACATACATAATAGCTTCAGAAACTAGCTTCATTCCTATACAGCATCACATATTTTATAGAGGAGAATGGCCAATCCAAAAACGCTCAGAATATGCTGTGGTGTGACGACCACACTCTTCATTGCTATTGCCATTACCATCACAACCTTGGCTTTCACCGTATTCAAGCCTAGGAATCCAATAATTGAGGCGTACCCTGTTGGACTGAAAAAGGTTAGTTGGGATTTGACTGCTAATGAAACCATAATACCCATGATTATCACCGTTCAAAACAGAAATTACGGGAGCTTCCAGTTTAAGAGCACAGCTGCAACAATTGAATATCATGGACTCTCAGTAGGAAGAGTACCGATTCCACAAAATTTGGTCCCTGCGCGAAGCAAGATCAAAATCTCAACATCTGCGGATCTGATTACACCCATTGTGGTGAACAGTTCTTATTTTTATGATGACCTTGCGGGAGGGAACCTGACCTTGGTGTCAATTGCCAGAATTCCCGGTATGGTTCATATGTTCAAGATCTTGAATCTGCATGCGACCACGTATAGCACCTGCGAAATCGACGTGTTCATTTTAACGCAGACTGCCAAGTCTAGCTGCATTTCTAGACTCAAACTGTAGGTGTCAGTAGTATAATTAAATAACTAGAATGTTTGTTTTTGTTTTAGTTATTATTCATTTGTTGTGAGAACATTTAGGTCGCCCTTGTTATGCTTATTTTAATTTTCTTATTCTTTTTGAGGAAATAATTAAGGAAGTTCTTTCCGATTAGTTTTTTTCAATAGCCTTTTTTAGCTTTCCACTGTTTCCTTAATTTGGTGGCCAACATCTAACTTTGGACGATATATACCTACAACTTAAATAATGAGAATTGAAAATGTATCATATGAAGTATTAGGCTATTAGCTCGCCTTACAAGTTCTACTTAGACTTTGGAACATGTATTAGCTGGATGTCAAAAGTACCGTCATATGTAACTTGGTAAATATTTTCTTCTGATAGTTGTCATCAAAGATTTGAGGTTAGCTGATTTTCATTTGAAAGTAATACTTCATTAATTGAATTTGGCTGTAAATCATATTGGCCGTCAACTTTTGGGAGTTTGTTGTCTACTAAAGATCAGATTCTGAACAATTTTAGAAACTTTGTTGATTAGCACCTCTACTTTGTATGCCAATCATGCTTCTATCTTTAAATAAAAGGCATATAAAAATGTAATAATTATCCTTTTCAAAAAAAAAGTAATAATTATGAAATGATCAATGCGAGAAAATTTCAGCATATTAAATTTTGAACTGGCCTCAATATTGCTCATACAAACATTGTTTATCGTATTTTCTAATAAAATAACTTCAAAATCAAGATCCATGACTAATTCGCTTCTTAAATCACTTGATAAATGGGGAAGATATTGTGCAAGATTGAATTTTGTTAATAAGATGTTAAATTGATCAAAATATGGTGTTGACAAAAAAATACATCCGTTGACCCCAAAAAAATCAATTCTCAAGAATAAATTCTTTGTTTGATCAGCCATCCAATTCAATTGATCACTTTCTACGATTTATCTTCCATTTCTAATTTATTTTTATTTTGAAAAATTAAATCCTTTGTATTAGTGAGAAAATCTGATCAAGTGGGCAAGTTTTATGATTTCTTATCCCTTAATATACTACAAGTACACAGGTCGTGAATGTAGTATATGAGGTGTTGATCCCTCAAGTAGTTAGTGAATTAATCAAATTCTAAGTTGTCTAAGGTCTAAAAGGATAATTAAAATGAAAATAAAATAAATAGAAACGTAAACAATCGGATATCTATTGATTGAAAATGAATTCATAAAATTAACACAAGAAATCAAAATTGAGCACCACCAAATGACAATTGGAATTGAAACAAGGAAGATTAACAAATTATGAGAAAGGAGATTTATTCTATCATTAATGCTAACTTAGTCACTTTTGAGTTAATGTAGTGTCGGTCCTAAACTTTCAAATGGTGAATTACTCTCTCTCAAGTTATAATCATTAAGCTCTAAATTATAAAATCTAATTGAATTATGAAATTTGTAACCTCTCAATTAACAAAAAGTTCACACATCTAATTAGATCTTAAGTCCTCTAATAGACTATCAGTCCTCACACAAGATCTCTCTTCGAATAAATTACCGATTTGATTTATTATATGATTTAACTCTTATTACCCAATCTAATCATTTTACTATTCGTTCAGTTTCTCGATTTGTTACCAAAGTATGCTCATACAATAAATAATCACAACATCACCCATCATCATTAACAACAAAAGCAACTAGATTAACATTAAATCAAGTATAAATCCATACAAGAAGTTAGAACCTCCTTAACCCAACATTCATCATAATTAATCCCATCTCATTTATCAAATACATGAAATAAAAGATGGACAGAAAGAAAATAACTTGGAAGATTGGAGGTTGAAGAAGTTGAAGCTCCACCTTCTTCTTTCTCTTCTTCTCTCTCTCCCTTCTTCCTCTTCTTTGGATCTTTCCTAATATAGCAAATGTAGCCACACCAAAATTAGGGTTCTCCCCCTCTCTCTGTAGTCTTTTCTCTTTAGAGTAATAACTAGGTTTTAATTAGGCCCAATAAGTTCGAAATGTCCTTGAAAAGTTGAGTTTTAAAAGTCGATCTGCGTCTGCTATCTCACATGCCTATGATCATGGGTCTTCTTCTGGGCTTCCTCTGAATCTCCTCCATTTTTTAATATCTACTCTCAAACACTAATAAATGCATCAAGACACTTCAAATATACAAAATTAAAGTTCAATAGCATGCTCTAACCCACATAATACTCAAAACACAAATATCTAACTAACTAATATAATTCTCAACCTAAACATGCATGACTCAATTAATTAACAAATAAAAACATACTAAATGCCTATTAAAACATCATGCAACCTGCAATTATCACATCCCCACACTTAAACTTTTGCTTGTCTTTAAGAAAAAAACAAAACAATCAAAATACAACACATAAAACCACAACACGCACATATGCAATAATGGTATAATGACGTTGAACTTTATGAAGTAAATTTAACTACAAACAAAATCCGTCAAGTTAACTACAAATAAAATCTGTCAAGTTGTTTTAACTTAGTAACCTACGAAATTTGAGTCTAGGCACTTCAAACTAATATAAATACTAATTAAGACTTTAATGTCAAATTCATTCACTCCCATCACTTCCACACAGACATTAATAATTATTTGGTCAATAAAAATTATAACTATCGCTAAGTAGCTATTCACAAAGATCGGTAGGATTTATTAAACAATGCACTATTTTTGATAATTTTCATGAACATGAACCTAGCTTTTTGACGTGAAAGCAAACATTTATAATTAATGTCCCCCGGTTACTCAACTAGGTCATATTTTTATTAAGCAACTTGGTTAGAATGTCATTATAGTCTTTTGACGCGAAGGTAAATATTTGTGATGAATGTCCTCTAGTTACTTAGCTAAATCACATTCTCAACTAACTACTAGCTTTATTCATAACCCAATTTGTTTTAAAAAGGGTTATTGGAATAGTTATTTATTAAATAAAAAAACATTTTTATTTTATATTTCTCTTGCCTATCTCATTTCTTTAGCTAATCGTTCTTATAAAAAGATACTAATAATGCTACTTATTCGATTGACCTAAAATTATAAATGAATGTGTCAGATTCCTAGGGTGAACGAACTAACATGACATCCTAATTGACATGCATATTTAACCAAAGCAACCTAGAACACTAATTTCATAAGCTGATAAATCTTAGCAACTTAAAAGACTATGTTTAAAGCTAAATCGATTTCGTTTAATCCTAGCCATTGACATATTCAAACGAGTCACATCATGCAAACCTAAACAAAACTAACTTATAATATGCAAAATTCACAATTAAAATAAAACATAGAATGCATATAATGCAACCTTTCTCACACTTGGACAACACATTGTTCTTAATGTGAGAAGAGCAGATGACATACAAGGTGGGAATCAAAATAAACTAATACTAAACATAAGAACAAAATAAAGTCAGAAACGAAAAGATAAGGGTCAAAGCATAAGAATCTATCATGCGATTGAGGTCGTGATGAAGACGGTGTTGGAGACCAAATGCAGTTGGCGCTCAAGATTGTTGCCCTATCTTATAATTACTTTAAAAGAAATAAAAGAGTTAACAGTTCAAACCATTCCAAATCATTAAAAATTTATTTTCAAATTTTAAAATAAATCGAACTACTAAATGTGCTAAGTTATGGTCATTAGGTTGACTTTGCATCTTTGGAAGCGTGTTCAATTTTTTGAAAGAAAAGAAATTACTTCTTTTTCCTTCGAGATCATTCTGCCGAGATACAGTTTGTAGTGATGCCTGTTCACCTTAATGTTTCCTAGTTTGCATTTTCCAATTCAAGGGCTTCATGGTCTAAAACTTAAGTGACTATAAAAGGTCCACTCCATCTCGATTTCAACTTCCCCAAAAATAGCCTCAGTCTTGAATTGTATAGCGAAACTACATCTCTTACCTTGAATTCCTTTTACTTAAGCTGAGATTCGTGCCAGCTCTTCACCTTCTTTTTATAAAATTTGGCATTTTTGTATGCATTGTTGTGAAACTCTTCAATTTGCCCAATATGCTCGATGCTTTAGGTGTAAACTATTTCATCAAGATGTGCAAGAAAAGTTCTGATTTCATACACGTCTCGGGTTGATTTTGAATGGTCCAGACCAAAATGCTTAGAATGAGTAAAGGCAGTCTACGAGGAAATTTAGCAGAAGGAAGGAATTTCGACCTAGAGGGAGTGAGTGGGAACTAGAAGGTAGCAATTGCTAGTTGTTTGCAAACCACATTGTATCATTTGATAGGTTAGAACTCATACATAAACTTTAACACCCCCGAAGCAATCAAATGCAAAAGTAGCCAGTGATCTATAGAATTTTAAATAACGAACTAACCAACGGAAAGTAACCAACATGGGTCGGGCGTACGAACAAGCCCAGGCCTAAACCTACGTATTACCAGACTAGGCCTTGTTGAACCCAACCTAGAGTGGTGTTAATAAGTTTCAATTAAGATATATAATAAATTACAAATTATGAGAGAGAGAGACGAAAATGAGTGAGACGAGGCCAGTGCCGAGGAGAGAGAGTCCATGGGGCATAACAGGATCCCACCATCCTCAACCTAAGGCTCACCGTTGCAATGATCGTGCTGAGGACGTTATTCAAGTATTTTCTCTTCTTGTTTTAAATTTTCTTTTGGGTAGAATCAATCGGTCCATGATCATTTCTGACGATGAAGATTTGTCGGACATTTTTGGCGATTTGTACTGATTATTTGGACGGTTTTTTTCGTTTCTTTCTTTTATAATTTGTTCATGATTTGGGAGTTTATAGTTTGTTAGATATCTAATGTTGGAAAAAGTGTTTGCTTTTCATGATTTGGTCTTTGGGGAATATAATTCCTTTTCCTCTCTTCTGTAGGCTTGTTTTGAGGGGAACCCATTTAAGACAGTTCCTGGACCTTTTAAGCTCTTCTGGCAGTGCATGCGCTCCAAGCCCGGGTGATAAAAATGTTACTTTCTGATTATTTCTGGTCATGTTCTGTTCTTCCATTTAACGAATTTTACGGATTATCATATGGATGCTTAATAGCGGATGTTCATGAAGAGCACCAGCTATATCTTTTATGTTGTTCATTGCGTATGACTATCTACAGCATAGAACTGCAAAACTTGCACTATTTCACTTCAGTTTTTTTTCCCTCCGAGTCCAATTTGGATGGTATGCTTATATAGGTTTATCATATTGCATATTCTGGAAGAGTATCTGTTCCGGATTACCTGACATTTGGATACAATTATGTTTATTTTGATACAGTGAGGAGCCAGCAGAGCCTTACACTTATTTGCAGATAGATCCCCCCGAGAGAAAGGTGACTCTTGAGTGAAAAAGCTTGTTAAATCGTCTCATGGTAGTTCATCTGGTTCAATCATATTATGTTGGTACTTTGTTGTTCTTACACGTTAGCATGAGAAATATTTATCAGGTGCCATAGAGCATCATCCAACTTTTACCCTTTGGTTCTTTCTCTGTTCTTCTAATAATTCATATTTGAATAGAAAAGGTCTGAGACAACATCCATGAGCTGCTTCTAGGACTTTCGACGTTAATGGTCTAGTTTTTGCAACTATTCTCCAACGTGAATCAGATGCCAACTACAGAAAAGTATCTCTGTCCATCAGATTCATTGGCTTTCCTTTAGACTTCAAACCTATTCATTATTCAAAACTGAAAATGGTTCTGAATGTAATATGGACATAAAATGCTCAGCATACGCTATTTTCCTTTTCTATTTTTGGGCTGTGTACATCTAAAATTTGTGGATCTGAACTCTACATTTACGTAATTATTTGTTGGTTGATCAAACACTTCGTTTGTTTTAGGGAGAATTGGAATGTCAATAATCTTTGAAAGGAAAAGAATGCATACTTTGTTCTTTTCTTTTTCTCCTGTCCTTCGTCTTGTTATTTGGTTCCATGTCAAACCTTTCTATCTGCACCTGCAGAATGCCTATAAAAGATGTCGTATCTGAGTTTCTTTTTCTTTGCCGCCCTCCATTATAGTCCAAAGTAAAAAAACTCTTTTTCCTAGATGCAATCGCAGCGCAAAACATAAGGTGGACTTTGATATTGTTTCCAAGGTGAAATAGTGAACTAAGTCTCTGACTCTGTCTTTCTGAACAAAGTCTCAAAAGTCAATAATAGACTTTTTAACTTTGAGATTATGCTTGATGGTCCTTGGTAGGCCAAAGAACATTTCAGTGTGAATTTTAAAAACCTTATTTACATTGATGTTTGAGGTTGCAGTATAGAAAAAGAGTTGCGTTCAACGCCTTAGCATATGATCTTACCTGTCACACAGTGTAAGGTAGACCCTTCAAATCTCAGCCGTGAATGATAAAATATATAATTGTGATCCTTGGTACATGTGACGAACCTATAAATAGTGAGTCATATGCGGATCGTATGATTTGCTTTTGGAGCAGAACAACATTTGGTATGTCAAGGAGGAACTGAAAATATGATACCTGACTTGAAATTGTCTTTTGCAGATCTATGGAGTGTTAAAGAAACTTGTCGATTCAAGGGCATTTTTAACCTGAAAATATTTTATTGACAATTAATTGAACACTTAATTTGTGTACATTCAAACGTATTATTTATTCAATGCCAATCACAAAATATGCACAAATAAGATCACAATATAAAAGTAATACTTAATATATGGTGTCAATATTAAAATATCGACTCCTTTGGTTAGAAGTCTTATAGTTTCCTGTGTGTAGTCGATATACTAATATATAATCAACAGTGATTCAGGCAATGTGAAGATACGTTGCAAAATCAATAACAATCTGATAAAAGCAGTAAATGATAGTCGAAAGAGTCGGGGAAGAGATGAGCACTAGGGTTTATAATGATTTGGTTCTTCTTCACTTGAGTTTTACTTGAGAATTTTACTATTGATTTTTGAAGCAAGACTTAAGCTAAGAACAACCCAATCATTATAAATCGCTATGCTGTTTTATTTAAGCAAAGGAAAGCCGTGCAAGTTTCAAGTGTTTTATAATTCTCTCTGAAACACTTTCAAGGCTGCTCAATTCTCACAATCTATCCCAAGGTATCGTTAACACTTTCACTGCATGAAGATGTAGTGATATTTATAGGTGTATATATTGGGTGATGGAGGAATGTTAAAGTGCTCAAACGTAGGAGATATGATGATTACACAATAAGGAGTCGATGTATTTCTTTTGGCCCTGTGGAAGTAAGACATTATGTTGAAATGAGGTCACAAAGATGAATTTTCTTTCTACGGATGACTGAAGAGAAATAAACATCAAATCATTGGACATCACTCTTATTTCCATCATAAAAAGGAAGCTATAAGTCATTTCATGAAGTGAAATTTGATGAACTCTTTAAGCTGTTTTGGTTCCCTTTAATTTTACAACTCGAACAAAGTTTGGGCCATTAAGCACAGAACAAAGTTGCTTACTTAAAGTAAAAGGAATGATATTCCAATGATTAATAAGAATGGAAGAGTACGAATTTGAGTGAGTTGGAACACAATCTCAATTCATGGGAGGAGGGATGAATTTGATAACTTAACCATTAATATTTGAAAGAATGTCTGGCTCGGTCATTGATGTTGTCTTGTAGGCAAAAATAAAAGAGTTGAACATGGATAAACTAGCCATTAAGACACAACAATGGTTCTCAGCTTTGATTAATAACGTTTTGTAGACAAGATCCTTTTCCTTGAACTATTCATATCTATTGTCTAAGAAAATTTTGTTAGACATAAGAGTTCGCCTTATACAAGGCCTAAACCATTCGAATCAAAATGGTGAAACTTCCAACTTGGAAAGTTATATTGGGAGTCTTTCAATTTTAGGGGTTCAAGAAATGATATGTTTGAACATTTTTTTGGCATTTTGGAAAAGGAAAAGTTTGGTGGGTTTAGGAATATGAATTGGCTATAAAACAATTTAAAAAGGATTGATTCTAAAAATGATACGTAACTTTACTCAATTTTGTAATATTAGCTAAAACTTTAAAAATGAAATTGAAACATTCTAACTTTCTATTTTAGCAAAAATTGTCTTCGCTATTGTGGATGATATTATTAGTCTATGTCAGATTAGTATTTTTGTCATATGGCAGCCACATATTATATTTGTGACTCGTGTGAATTTTATTATTTAATAAATAAAAAAAACTTTAAAATAATTATACACTCCTTCATATGTTTTATTTCATAATTATTTTAAAGTGTTTAATATTTTAAATTTATTAAATAAAAAAATTCATACGTAACAAAAGGATAATATCTGGCAGTCATATGGCAAAAAAAATTATTCTTACATGGCTTGCCACATCACTCACATTAGCAAAGAACTTAATATCAGTCTTTTTTTGCTAAAATTTGAAAATTGAAGATTTTAATGTCATTTTTAAAGCTCGGACTAGTATTAGAAATTTGAGTAAAGTTTGAGATTTTTATATAATTAACCCCTAAAAACAATTTAAAAATAAATTTCATCCTCAATTAATTATGTCTCATCCATGAAATCAACCTTAACAACAATATTAATCATCCCAAAGGAGCTATTATTTAATGAATGTACTAGGAATAAGTTGTTGGAGTTATGTAAATATAGTGCCCTGGAAAGCAAGTATATTTACATGTAACTTGATTTTCTTCAGTTACAGTTTTGTAATGAAAATATTTATTATTAATAAAACAAAAAAGTTTGGTTTTATTCGTATAAGCATTATATATCTGGTCAAAAAGGTACCAAGATTCTTTTGTAAATAATATACATAT
>JANITX010000212.1:43379012-43390213 GCA_027564395.1 Erythroxylum ulei | reverse complement strand
GATATGATTGGAATGGATTTTTACAGAGTATTAATCCAGTGTCTACATGTTGGAATTATTAATTGAAACATGTATCATGGAACATTCACTCAAATAAAGAGTTTATAGTGTTATCATCACTTCTAGATGTTTTAAGGAGATTTGTTGATTAATCTGGCGCCAATAGTTTGATGGACTAGCTACCCATCAAGTCTTAACACTAAGATGATATCTTATGTGTTAATCACCATATAATGTAAAACAGGAGATCTAGAAGGAAAAACCAACATATGGGGAAAACGGTAATTTTACCTTTTGTTGTGCGGATGGCTATAATAAGGTTTTAAAAAGGGTTTGCAATTGGATATAAAATATGTGTTCTCATAATATTTAATAATTAAAGAGTTCAACTAATTGTCTTTAGTGGAATAACATTTAGTTAATAAGCTAGAATTAATTCTAATGAGACTAAATTAATTCTAGGCTTATTAGAGCTTGAATTATCAAAGTCAAATAAGATTCCCCACTTGGCTTTAAGGAAGGTTATCAAGCTAAGTAAGAAATGTAAATGGAGGTTTTAAAAGCCCATAATTGAATATTGGGCTTACTCTAATTAATGGTTAATTAGAAGCCAAAATGTACATTTAAAAATGGGCTAGGTTTTGGTTTAATGTGATTGATTAGATTAATTATATTAAAACAAATTTTTTGAAGGGAGAAGTAGCTTTTTCAATTTTCTTAGGTTAAATGCGCAGCTTCACATTTGACATTAAAATGCTAAATAAAGATGGTCTTTATTATGGTTTATCATTATTAAATGGATTTATGAACTTACCATTAAATGGTTTAATGGTTATCTTTTAATGTTAGCATGTAACCGATTAGCATTCATTAGATTAAAGAAGAAAGATGTACATTGGATGGACCATCTTCCTTCTTTCTTCTTACAAAAACTGAAATTGGTAATTCAATTTTAGGTTATGGTCTTTTCATATAGCCATTTTAAAGATAAATGAAGAGAGTCTCATTTATTGGCTACTTTATGATTGATTAATGAAAGAAGTGATGCATTGGATGCCTCTCTCTTCTTCCATTCCATGCATAACTGAATTTGATAGGGTAAGAAATAGTTCTTGCATGTTTTTGACACACTCTCTCCTTTCATGCAAGTGTGAACCGAAATTACCAAGTGAAAGAGTTTCATTTTTGGTTCATCTTCTTCTAAGAAAATCTCCTCCAAACATTTCTTCTCCTTTCGCACCAAAGGATTTTGTTAACCTAGTTGTCCTTGAAGAACAAAAGGTAAATCAAATTGGTTGAGGATACAAAAACAAGGAGAAGATAGATTGTTAAAAGAAAAGATTCAAAAGCAAAGGATTTGGAAACAAGAAGAATGAGAGGATAGCATAGCGAGGATTTAAAGCTGTAGCAAAGGAGTCAGTAATAATCTTCATCTTGTTTATATTTTATATTATCCTTATACCATATCATGTATGGATTGGCATGATGATTTGGATATGTTGCTTCTGTTGCAAAAGTGATTTCTTAAAAGTTTTGAAATCTACCGTTTCTCCAAATATAGCATGCTTTATTTTTCCGATCCAACACCACCACTCCTACATCATCCACTACCCCTATAGCGGATGAAGGAGACGACCACCAGCCTAGAGTTGAGCGACCTGATGGAAGAAAGTACATAACAATTGTCAATAATCTGTAAGTGAAATTGTATGAAACACTATATATGTTTATAATTAAGTTATAGGTTTAAATTTTTGCAAATGGTATAAAATTATCTGTTCTTATATTAGGTTGATTCCGTCTGGACCATATTCTAGAAATATGACATTTAAATTTAAGGAGAGGATTGATCCTAAGGGTTATGTATGGAAGAATATCTCTCATGCCATAAAGACATTTTACTTTCAGGAGTTTGAGGTACAATATAATTCATTTTTCTTTTTTAATTAATTTGTATACATTAATTAGATAAATATTAATACATTATAAGTTATCGAATTTTTTTCATTTTATTTCAGAAAGAATTTTTCTGGGATTCTGGAATCGACGTGGTCATACATAAAGTATGGGAGAGGCAAGCTCGTACACATTATCACAACTTTATTGGTGCGATACACAAGGCTGGTGTACGACCGCCTTATATTTCCGAGCAAATATGGACTCATTGGCAGGAATATTTGACATCACCTAAGGCAATGTCCATTTTAAGGCGTAACTCAAGCAACAGACATGGAGGCCCAGGGGGAGACAACCTTCCCGTATATACGGGAGGATCAATTACCTACCACAAGAATGCAGAGAGACTTGTAAGTATCTAAACTTTACACTTATATTCTAATTGGTTTACTTTACTGTATTTCATTTTATATTAATGTGTGAATGTTGGAATGAAAATATGTGTATTATGTCTGGTGCCATATATGGCTGGGTTGAGTTATTTTCTTTGTTTCAATAGGGGGTAAATATCATAAAAATAAAGGAGACTCTGCCGAAATATAACATTTTATTATTATGCAGGAAAAGTCTATTGGCATGAGGCCTACACCCCATCAATTGTTTTTGCACACTCACACTAAAAAGTATAATGGTGTGACATTCGTCAACAGTCGATGTAGAGAACTGAATGTATGTAAAATTTATTTTTTAATATTCATTCCTAATAATTATCACTTAGTAATATAAACATTACCTCCTAATTGGACTAAATACAAGAAAGCATTCAACGACAGTCTCAACACTCTCAAGTTGTTGATGAGAGTCAGACATATCTTGATGTAGTGCGTAGTAGGGGCCGTCGTGGAAGGATCTTCGGGCTAGGTTCATTTGCGACTACATGTTATTCACAATCCTCCACGTCTAGTATAGCAGCATCTAGTAGACGGCCGACAATGCAACAATACCATCATCTTGAGAGCACAGTGCAGACATTAGCAAGTCAGTTGCAAAAAATGATGGAGTATATGGCTAAGCTCCAAAATGACATGGAGCAGTTGAAGGGGAGGGTTAGCAGCTCAGACCATCCACGGTCACCAGACAATAGGATTGTTGTAGTCATTTGGTTTGGATTACCAAAGACTTATTATGTACAATTTAATGCTTTTATTATCAATGAAGAAAATTTTAACTTTATATGATCAATCAACTTTCTGTTTAAACAAATTAAATATATAAACAAATTAAAAAATTATGCATTGATGATTCATAACTACTAAAATTATGTATTAATCATAAGATTACGAAATAAAATTTAATGTTAGGATTTTAAAAAAAAGTTAATACCTATACCGACAGAATTTTATTTTCCATCGGTAAAATGAGTTATATTTACCGACAGTTTATCATAAACCATTGGGAAAATGTAACATATTTACGGTAGACTTACCGACGGATTCATCTAACCGTCTGTATATTTACCAACGGATAATAGTTGCCGTCGGTAAATATACAGACGGATTACTCTTTCCGTCGGTAATTTTACTGACGATGAACACTTTTGATCGTTAGTAAATATACTGACGAAAAGAGTAATTCATTGGCAAATTTACTGATGACCTCTTTAACGATGCCTTTGTTCGTCGGTAAATTTCATCGCTAATTTATATTTCCGACGGAATATTAATGTTTTCCGTCGATAATTTCCGTCGTAAACAACCTTTTTCTTGTAATGTTTGGAAGGTCATTTATACAGACTAATAAAAAATTGATGTAGATGAGAGCACTATTTCTGTTCGGTTTGATGGAGAGATAGTGAAATGAAATATTCTTGAAATAATGAAGTATCCTATCAAATTTCACTCTATTTATCTTGCAGATATTATTAGTTTAATTGTGCGTGATATTTTTTAGGAAGAAAGCATTGGCAATTAATCAAAGTTTAATGCAAAATTAGAAGTAAATGAGCAAGTTGATAAAACTCTAAAAGTTATAGAATCATTATCAAAAATGGTGACAAAGTTTATTCACAAGAAAATCTGCCTTTTGTTTTGCAGGATCCAAAGCTAAAATTAAAATTTGATAAGTGTATATTATAATATGTTTTCTAGATGCTTAAGTGTGTTTGTGTTTTCTTAGATGATAATCATGTATTTTGGACTTAGAATTGTGTTGTTATTAGTATTTTTGTGTGCATTATTTGTTTAATTTTGTTAGGGCAAGGATTTGAACTTAATATTATGTTTCAAGGGTTGTTTGAGGTGTTTGTTAGTAAGTGGAAATAGGAAAAATAAGAAAAGATGAATAAAAGATTGAATTAATTGCAAATTAAAGATGGATAACAAAACTTGATGATTGAGCAAGTAAATGATAAAAATGAAATTAAAGTTACTTATTGAAGGAAATTTAAAGATTATTCTATTGAAGGAACTTAAGAATATTCTACCTTTGTTTTGTCTTCCCTTCACCTTATGAATTAAAACTATGCTTGAACCTAGATGTCTACAGATTTGAATACCCTCTCTTAAGATCTAATCAAGTAATACCAATTTAAATAGATAACATTTGAGCTTAGACAACAGAAATACCAGATCAAGCAAAGTAAATGAAAATTAAGCATTAATACAATTTAAGGAAATCAGGAAAAACGGGGGAAAAGAAGTAATCTTTATCTTACACTTGTGCATGAAAAGAAATATTTACAGGTTCCTCATAAATACATATCTTGACTACAAGAACCTCCACGCGTTCCTACGTTACATCAATAGCAGAATTCTGCTTTCGGGAAAACCAAAAGGGTAAATAGACTTCAACCTGCCAAGCTTGCCGGAGGTTGAGGATTCTCATGCTGATTAAACATTCTCTTGATAGCTTCTTCTCTCTCATCAATGAAGTCAAGAAAGTTAAAGACAATCTGAGAGCAACGAGTATGAGATTTAATTGTGGATGACAATGAAGTTTGCATCTGTTGGCGTTTGTACCTGGCATATTGGCGGATCATTCTTAGCAGAAAAACCAGAAGAGCAATGAGAGAAATGACACCACACAAAAGATAGAGACCCCAGAAGCTGATTAGATGGAGTTCACTAGGGTCATTCTTGTCTCCATTGCTTCCAAGACAGCCCATTTTGCAGAACCACCTCTCATGGATTTTTTGAAGCTCCCCATTCTCAGAGAGTTTCAAAATTGCAGAAGAGATATCAACTGCTAGCGGAGATTCTCTTTGAAAAGCCTGATTTATGACAAGAAAAATAGTTAGGTGAAACTTCCATCTGATCATGACATCTGGAACCAGAAAAGGTTTTAATGAGCATCACTATGTTTAAATGTTGAAGCTGCAACTAGTTTTAAATTATGGTTCGCCAAAGCATTTGCACTAGCAGGCCTCAACAAAAACAATCTAGGTTGTAAAAACTGAAAAAATGACAATAATTTGTGGTAGAAAAATGCCTACAAATTTAATTATCCCAGCCATCTCATTGCTTGGAAAGAAAGGAAAAGACACTCTTCCCATCTCATCTTCAACATTTTTTTTTTCTCATGGTACACAAAAGGGGCTACTTTTCCACAAGTCAGCTAAATTACAGTTTTTACCAGCAGACTATTAATCAGCAACATGCCTAGCACAACAAAAGAAAACTTGCATGCATTTGCTTGTAGAGTTACTTACAAATCCCCATCCACCCCTGGTAAATTGCTGCCCAATTATCCCAAAGTCTGGTTGATCTCTAAGGAACAACTGAACATATGGAAGCTCATCTACTATTGCAGCGACCCCTCCATTACTTGGTCCTTGTCGCAATGCTGTTTCATACTCTTCTGGTGACCCTAGAGCTCTAAGTCTTGAACGAGGTATGAGAAGGTTTTCTGATAGATAATCATATGCAAATGACCCAACTTGGTATCCAATAGGCCAATTGTTTGTAATTAAGCTATTGATTCCAGTGATGGGCGAAGAAAGCTGTTGAATTGTAAGGATTGAAGTCAAGCTTGCTGTATAGCTTGCCGTTATAACCATCAATAGGAAGAGCCATATTACCATGACCATCTTTCCAAGTGGGGTGATGGTTCTTTCTTCTGTGATAATTAACAAAAAATCGAATGAACTAATTCTATATTCAGGTGGATCCCTAAAATTGAGAGATTCTCAGTGTCAGCACCAGCATAGTTAACAAACCAATCAAAGCATGGATCGCATAGCATGATGAACAAATTTATATGCAGCTTGGCAATTTCAGAAAAGGAATGAGGCTAGTGCTAAAGCCATGTAAACTAGTATGTTAAATCCTGTTAGCAGCAAGCAATCAGGCTGCAAGTTAATCTTTGGGCTAGCAGTACTGAAATCATTTTCCAAAACATGTTTTCTCTACAATGAAAAATCGAAAACTAACCTATCCCAAAATAACCTGCATGAGTACTTACACATCAACATCAGGTAAAATCAATATTAATAGTTTGAAAAGTACTTCCACGTTTTCACTAATGCATCCATTTTGATCGGAATTGTGAAATTGCATCCTATAAGAATATTATAAGAAATCATAGAGAAACAGTATATGCACTTCTTACGAACGTGTGTCCTTGTAGCCTTATTTTGTCAAAGAGTTCTTAGTCGTAGATGAATGGTTTAAACCAAGAAAGACAAAAAATATTAGTACAAACCAGTAACAAAAGTACTACTTACGATTCGTCTTGAATAATGTTGAGAAGCTGAACCTGCCACGTAGACATGTTCCTTAAGGTTAGAGGTTAATACCTTGTTCAGAAACAAAGATTCATGTACTTCAACATCAATGATGAAGAAGGTAAAGTGGCTATATTACACAGGAAAACTTTCAATTCGTTGAAGAACTTAAGGGAGCCTTGGTTTGAAGATTGAAAGAGCTTACATGCACACAGTTATAAGTTGCCTTTTGGGAGGACCTCTGAAATCATCATTGACTCGATGTTCAAGTAACCAAATAACCACACCTATAAACAGGAAAGAAACTGCCGTGGCACACCACATCTCCACTGTAAATGGCTTAAGAAACACCCAAGCACCTTGCTTTAAATCGTTGATGGGAGCCAAAATAACAAGACCAGTGGAAACAAAAGGCTGAGAAAAATCCACCATTTTCGTCCGATTTGTTACAATTGCAATGTCTCCAACAGCTCCATCCAACACCTGGTACCAAACTAAGATAAGCCATAAAATAATTTGTTCAACTGCTATCTGCTAATAACGTACATAAGAAAATGTCAGTCCAGCGCAGGATCCACCATTCATGAATCTCTACAAAACTAATGTCTAGAGAAAGCAATGATGACAAGAAACCATCACAATCTGCCCTGTATTTTTCATTTTGGAATGAAAATGTTCCGTAGTTTAATTATCCATAACAAGAACATTTGTGGCATGAACTTTGAGTTCCTGCATATCGTAAACTGAGTGATGGCTTTTTTTTTCTCCTAAACATTAGTAAGGCATTCCTATCACAAATTTTCTCCAAATTGAACAGTTTCTTTATCCTCACCATGTAAAAATAAATAAGAAAAAGAGCAGGATGTACTTACATCTTCTGCTACCATTTTCACAATCCCGTCATAGCTAGGATTGGAATGGCCATCACCAACAAGCACAAACCTGTAAGGTACATCATAAGGGACTAATTTCTTTGCCTCAACGAAAACATCTATGCAATATCCTTGGATTCTGTGGCTGGTGTGCACCTGGGAAATAAATTCAAGGAAACTGACTCTGTTTGGCACTCCAATTCTCAAAGGTCTTTCATTATCAGCAATGACCCAACCACGTGGTCTTTCGGTCTTTCCACTAGGCCAGGTGATGCTTCCAAGCCTCTGAACATGGTGGGAATAGCTATCTTTTTTCCCCATGTGTCTTTCTGGAGTTTCAATTGAGAACCCTGAACTATTGGACCAATAGCCAACTGTCTGAACAGAGATATTATTGATATTAATGACATCATAACCACCATTCACAATGTTTCGTTCCTGATTAATTTGAATACGACCAGTTAAACCAATGAAGTCTGTCTGCAATATTTTGTTAAGTAGATTAGTGCCATTGTTGAAGACTTTGAGCTTCCCCATTTGTAATCCAGTTGTTTGCTTGTCAAGTAACTTTTCAATTGAAGAAAATGTGAAATTGTTGAATTCATTAATAAAACTATGAATAGCATATGCAACAAGCCAAACTGTATCATAAGCTTGAAGTCCATAGGTATTCAGCTCTGTAGTCACTGACCCATTCTGCTTCATTTTCCTCCACCTAGACAAAAATTTTCTCTTTTGGATTGACCATGGCGTGTGTTGACGAAGGCCAACTACACCTTGAATGACACTAAGTAAGGATCCTTTCATTGGGACAATTGAATCTAAGGTGGTTGAAAGCCAATCTGTTGCAAGCCACACATAATTATCATTCATCATCTCAAGTTTCTCTGCAACAGCAAAGATTCTTAGCCTGGGATCTGGATTAACATGAACAACATAAACACGAGGACCAAGGGACTTTGATTTTTTGAGCAAATCTGTAGCCTCACTTTCACCAAACTGGACAGGCAGAGCTAATTTGTATGAAAGTTTGCCCATTTTCTTCTCAAGATGATTCTCCAAGACATTGATTCCATTCCTCCCATAATCATCATCCAAAAAAATGGCAATAACCTCTCTCCATCCATAAAATTCAACTAGATCAGCTATGGCATTCATCTGATAAAAGTCACTTTGTGTAGTTCGTATGAAGAAAGGAAATTGGAGGGCAGAGAGCGTAGGATCAGTGGCAGCAAATGAAACAAGAGGCACCTGAAGACTGTCTGCAACCTGAGAAATCATGTGAGCTATTCCTGAAGACTGCGGCCCAATTATGGCCACTACCTCTTTTTCAATCACCTTAAAAGCTGCAAGAAATTGTGGTTATTAACAAAGGGTTCTCCAAAGCATCTTAATGAAAAATAGAGACAACTCTTGAAGAAAGAAACAAGGGAATGTAAATATTGCTAATCAGCAAGCAAAGCAGAATTGGGGACGCGGATAGAAATCATGAAAGGCTCTGATTAGAGAGATTTATTATGCTATAGAAAAGCGTGTGTGGTCACAAGTGGATATGAGCTAAAATGATACTGTATGCAACAGAAAGAAACATAGTTTAAAACCCAAATATTCAATTCCGAGAAGCATATTAAATATACAAATAGAGACAGCTTTAGAAGACAGCAAACGGACAGTAAATATTGTTTATCAGAAAGCCAAGCAAAACTCACATCATGAAAGATTCTGACTAGGGAGCTCTAATTGTGCTACGGAAAAAAGCATGTGCGATCATAAGTGGATATTAGCTAAATGATTTAGCATATAATTGAAAGAAACACCAAAATTTCCAAAGCTATGTTACAGGATTATTAATCTTTCACAGAATATCTTTGGCTGTAGATGGCTATGAAATCTTTTATCATACACAGAATATATGTTGGACAATGTTCAGCAAATATGCTTAGGCCTTAGGAAGCTCCTCACAAGTCAAGTAGCGAATAATTTATTCGTAATCTTCAGAGGCAGATCAAGATTATCTTGCTCAGTAATCGTGGTAGTTGCTGAAGCCAGCCTAAAAGAGAACAATATTCAAGATGGATGAATTGCAGCTTACCTTCAATAGAACCTAAGAAGACACTACAATTTGCGTCTTCCATCATCAACCTCAACTCGGTCCCATTCAGTATCCTAGGATTGTTATTAATATCAAACACAGCAGCCTCCATTGCTGGCCTTGCAGCTCTACCAATAACGGAATCAAAAGTGAAAATTGCTCCTATGTTCACAACAGCAGGCCTTTGACAGCACGCGAAACTATTAAAAACTACCCATATTGAAATAAACAGTAGTGAAGGAAAAAGTTTCATTTTTCAACAACACCAAACCCAACAATGGAAAGACCGCCTTAACCTGAAAGCCAACCTTTGAAAGATTGAAGAAAGTGCGATTAAGACTGGATTTTACAGGAAACCCAAGGTAGTATAAGTTGAAGAATGGGCAGAAAGGATTGAATTTGAAGAACTTTAAATGAAGATAAGCACTACTTCTCGATCATTGAAGAATTCGGCAAAAGAACAGAAGCGATACTAATGGAAAAAGAACATTAGATAGTACAAATAATAGGAATAGCTCATTTGAAGTAAAGTTCCGTCTGCAACTTAGTGGAACAGAAAAGCAAAAGGGTGTAATAGAAAGAAACGTTCAGGGTGAGAATGATAGTTGCGTGAGAATTTAAGAACATGTCCAAGTCAACATTTGTTAGTGTACCACGCTTAAAAGAGAGAGGCAAGATGAAACGAGTTTCACATTCTGGAACACTGTGGGTGGGGTAGAGGACGTTCCTGCATGACATCAGGTTCTCGTCAGCTCCGATTTTTTATTAGTTCCAACTTTTACATTATCATTAAAAATGAAATCTCTGTAATTGATCTAATTAAGAAACTTTACGGAAAGACTAAATGATCATCAATAGAAATAATTTCCATTTATGCTTTTTTAGCATGACTTGTGAAGGAGAGCCTTAATTGAAAAGTTGAGACCATTTAGGCCACTCCTACTTGTCAAAAGAACAGCTTCTTTGACTTTGTTCCACACTGACTTGCCGGCAGCTTACATTGGTCCTGCCTCACGCGCATCAATATGTTCAATTTCCGCTTCCTGGTGTCAGATTTTGTTATTGCTACCAGACAACAGCTTTGCCTTTTGAATTGTGGGTTCTTACCAGACAATCTTTGCCTATCTACAAACCCTAGCCTGCATTGCCTGATGCAATACATATACGTTTCATTTTTTAACTACTAAGGCTGATAAGTCGGAACTTCTCATCGGAAGTTATACTGGACAAATATGGACGTCAACCTTAAGCAAGCAAAAGAAGCACGTTTTTAATTCTCATTTATAATTCATAAAACTGATGATTAAATCGATAAATTTTACTATCAACAAAAAAATAATAAACCTTCTTATTTTTAAGTTATTATATCTATATGTCATAACTTTTATTAAATTATATCAAAATTTAATATTAATTCATTTTACTAGGAATAAATAATATATTAAATAATCATATTTATTAAAATTAATAATATCTATTAGTTTAATGCGATAATAAATTAATTCTTTCATCAAATTTTTATTTATTATATAACAATACAATTAGTAATGTAATTAGGAATTGTTTAGTTTCACTTTTTTTTTTCCTTATGTGTTTTTCTATTTTTGTTTTTTATTAGATC
>JANITX010000212.1:43215161-43230702 GCA_027564395.1 Erythroxylum ulei | reverse complement strand
TCAAGACCCTGGACTTAGAGATAGTTCTTTAAGGTTTACCATTCATACTTAGTTTTAAACTGTGATAGCTAAAGCTCGTTTTCAAGAGGATTTCATCTTTTGTTTTAACCTTTTTATTTTCTATCTTCAAAAATCCAAAAAATACTTTTTACATGCTTTTTAGTTAATTAGTGTTTTCAAAATCAACCCCCCATTTTCTTGCTGATTTCGCTTGCATTTTATGACATATAAGCTAGCTTAGGTCCATTTCATTCGGTTCCGATAGAGAGACGACCCGAGGTTGCATCCTATGCTGCAATCCTTGGCATAAATTATTTTTGACCGGTTTCCAAGGATCGATCCTAGATCTAACGACGAGCTGCGATCATTATCCATTTGAGATGATGAATCAAATGAGTTGAAAGTAAGAGTTGAGAGTTAATGAAATCTAATTGGTGTTTGAGTTGTTATGAAGTGATATTTCATTAGAAGAGGTGAATTTAGGAAGACCATGAGTAAAGTGATGCTAGGATGGACATAGGATCAATGGGAGATGTCTAAGTGGGAGTTTTGATTGTAAAAACCCATAGTTTACACAGTCAGGCCATGTAAATGGACACTGACCGTGTATTCCAAGTGTAAAAAGGCCACAGACCCATGGGTTACACGGTCTAACCTTGTATATCCACACGGTCTGTGTGTTTTTCTCTAAATGGAAAATTCTCTCCTCATATTCTTCATGAAAGTTGTATATTTAGAAGTCCTCTTTGAAACCGTACTAATACAACTTTAATCTGATATCTCTAGTGAAAGTTATGCTAATTGTCCTAAAATAGGTTCAATATGACTGAGGACAAAATCATGTTTGATTCTTTTGGCCATAACTTCGTCATCAGACCTCCAAATGAAGTGATTCTTGAACAAATAGATTCCTATCACATTGTTTATCTCTCCATAAAAATTGGTAGCATTATGAATTGATTTGAAAAAGTTTGATTGAAGGAAAGTTAGAGAATCTTTTGGAATAGTATGAACTGGTATGATTTCACCGAACATGCTTGGGTATTTTAGTTATATCTTGTTCTGTAGATTTCCAAATAAGATGATTCTTTAATTAGAGTAAACAAGAAACATAGGGTTACAAAATTTCTGAAGAGATCGAATTTTAATTCCATTTCTAAGAGTTTCAATTTTTTGGATTGAAATCAAGTACAACATACTGTTATAGTTAAAAATAGTCTGAATTATTTGGAGAATATCTTTCCAAATACTGTACCAATTTGTATGATTTTAGTGTCATTAGAAACTGTTATCGTTAAAAATAGTCCGAATTATTTGGAGAATATCTTTCAAAATATTGTACCAATTTGTATGATTTTAGTGTCATTAGAAACTTAAGACAGGGAAACATGTTTATGGAGAAAGTGTTGCCAAATGGCTTCATGATCAGGGTCATAAAGAATATGTAAAGTTGACCCGCATTCAGATGTTTCCAGGTCATGGAACCTAATGCTAATTTTGAGCATACTACGAGTCGACCTAGATGGCCTCATGTCATTGTTCGTTTTGATTTCAATTTCTACCTTGATGACTGTTGATCCGATTATTATGCAATATAAGTATGATTGATGTGATTATGTTGATTCTGGAAATTGAAGGTCCAAGATTTTTGATGCGTGAATGCAATATTGAAGTGCTACTTGAATGTGAATTGGGTGGAATTTGTGATTTCTTAAATTGATTGTTAAATGTCGGACCTAGTGCCGAAGGAATAAATGTGAATATGCATATGAATAAAAAGGTGATTCTCAACTTAAAAGTTGAATGCCGGACTAAGGTCCGATGACATGTGAAAGTAACTAATTGATCCATTGTGATTGATGCATTCCATTACATGAATGCATGAAAGATAAAGGTTGTTGTACCTAGAGTCGCCGGTGAAAAAGAGCTTAAAGCTCGATATGTTACAAGAGTCTCAGGCTTAGTTGTGAATGTACCTGGTATCCACTGAGGGATATGGGACATTATCTGACTCAACTCAGTATCCACAATGGATATGAGCCAGCTAGGTATCCACTAAGAGATATGGGCCAGTGAAAAAGACACTCGGTCACAACAAAATAACAAATTGAATATGATCATAAGCATTGCATATGAATGCGATATATATGATTTAGATAGTTTGAATGATTTTTGAATTTGAAATATGTCTGAAGTGAATCTAAAATGAATGTGTATGTGTTATGTGACTGAGTGGGCCATCGAGGATGGTCACTCACTGAGTTTGCAAAACTCACCCAAAATTTGCATTTATTTTTCAGGATCAGACGATTACCCCGCTAGATAAACGAGAGTATACCTACAACATTCAAGTGAGAGATAGAGGTAAGGATCAGATTACGTCTACATTTGTTGGGATTAGATTGCGTCTGCATTTATATTTGCCTATTTTTGTGTAAATTTGTATATTACACGATCTCTGTACAATGTGTATCCAAATATTTCTGTGTGCAATAACTGGTGAAACTTGGAAATGCTTTGTAAAAGAGATGGATCAAAGTGTAATGAAAATTTTGATTTCAACTTTTATAAAATAAAGTATGAGCCTGATTTGATTACTGATTTCTACATATGCATATGATAAATGAAAAAAATTTATACTGAGTTTCAATAAGTTTTGACTGTTCTAGCATGTTGCCCTTGTGGGATTCGCACTTGGACATCACTCAGGATGTTGGGCACGTGTCTTGCGAGGGTGGGGTGTTGCAGATGGTAGCTACTCTTTTGGAGTGTTTTCACATTCATAAATAGTCTCAAGGTTTCTACCCTTTGTTCGGTTTAAAAAATGTCCCCGAGCCCTAAAATATATGAAAACATGCTCTAAACCACACTAACACTTAGAATATAAATAAACACGTACATTAATATAATTATAAGCCTATACATGGAACAATCATCTACAAACCATCTATACACACACTCAAACACCTATCAAAACATAGTCTAAACTAAACCTATCAACATCCCCACACTTAAACTTTTTCTTGTCCTCAAACAAAAACAAACCACAATATCATCAAACCAAATGTAAACATAAACATATGCATTAATGTAATAAGCAATAATAAGACAATGACATCTAACATCGTAAAATCAATTTAATCACAAACATCAATCATTCAAGTTGTGCCAACATACTAACCTATGCATATTATGGCTAAACATTTTGGATTGAATATACATATTAGTCAAAACATTAACATCATATTCATTCACTTATGGTACTTGTACACATACAATGATACTCAGTAATAAATCAAAATTGCAACTATCACTAAGTATCTCTTTATACAAATTCTTTCTATTTTCAAAGATTAGTAGAATTTATTTACCGAAACGCCTTTTTTTAATTTTATTTAACGTTAACCTAGTTTTTTTTATGCGAAGGCAAACACTTTGACATGAATGTCCCTTGGATATTTAACTAGGCCACGTTCTTTATTAATTAACTTAGTTGGAATGTCACTCTAGCCTTTTGACATGAAGACAAATATTTTGTCATGAATGGCCCCAGTTACTTAGCTATATCACATTCTTAACTGGTTACTAGCTCTATTCATAACCCAAGAGCCAGTAGAATAGTTATTTATTTAAAACACACAATTTTAATTTTAATTTTTTTGTTTTTTATGTCCACATAGCCTACCTCATTTCTTTTAGCTAATCATCCTCATGAAAAACTAATAATGATACTAACTTATTCAATTGACTGATAATTATAAATGTATATAAAAAAATTCCTAAGGTAAACAAAATGAATGCCATACCCTAATTAGCATGCATATTCAACCAAAGGTACTTCAAACATAAAATTCACAAATCAATATGCCTTTGCAAATTAAATGACTATGTTTAAAACTAAACTAATTCCATTAAATTATTTCCCTTAACATATTCACACAATTCGTACATATGCTCACACTATGTCAACCTGATCAAAAACTAACCATAAGATATGCAAAATTCACACATATATTATATGTGATAGGCTCGATAAGTGTACGGGTTTAGTTGCAGCAATCAAGTGTCGATCCACAAGGATTAAGTCAAAGTACTAAATTTGTACCTTTTAAATTTGCTAAGCAATCAAATATGAAAATTCAGTTCTTAAAGAAGTATTAATGCACGATTAACAGAATTTGGGCTAATATTCTAGGAATTCATCTCGACAAAGAAATTATATAGTCCTTATGAAATAAAGTACATTAACCCACTCTTATCAATTAATTCTTTCGAAGTAATTAACGTGTTGATTCCAATTTTTAAACTAGTTTCCTATATCAAAAATCAAATCCAACCCAATGAACATAGTGGTTAATCTGAAGTACTCCTAACGAAGAATTCTATTTCTAGATATTCTTTCAATTAAGTCTAATATAGCAATTCATACATTAAACATCACTTTTCAATACTTAGTTTAACATCTATCATTATTCAACAAGAAACCCCATATTAGAAAGATCAAATTAATATTAGACAAAATTACTTTACTGAAATCAAGTCAACATTGAATTTAGAAATAAATACATAAGGTTTAATACATAAATCCTAAGTTGAAACAAACATCCTAAAATAAGAAAATTTACAAATTCATGATTGAATTCAACCTGAAAGTAAAAACTATAAACATGAACAATGATGATAAAATAATAAATGGAAAGAGGAGGAAAAAGGAACTCCAATTACTTCTTGAATCTTGATCTCTCAATCTCCAAGTTTTTCTTCTTCTTTGGTTGCTCTATGTTTTTCCCATCCTTCTTGAATCTCTCATCAAACTCTCTTCAGCCTAGCCAAAAATTCCCCTTCTTTTCTCCTACAACTACCTTTTAATCAATGAAAACTGTCATACATAGGCCATGTAAATTCACACGGGTAGACCGTGTGACTTTCGGATCTGGTTGTGCGTTCTGGCATCAAAAGACACGATTTGTGTGAATCTACACGGTTAGGCCGTGTGACTTTCGGGTTAGCTGTGTGTTCTAGCGTCAAAAGACACAGTCTGTGTGAATCTACACGATTAGGCCGTGTGACTTTCGGGTCTGTAATTTTGAATTTCTACTTTACACGGACTATGTGAATTTACACAGGTAGACTGTGTTTTCCTTGGGTTTACCTCATTTTCTTCCCAAATCATCTGCAAATATCAAGAACAAAGGAACAATACCAAATTCACAAAACTAAAGGCAATTTAGCATCATTCAATACAAAAATGATGACAAAGTAGAGCTAAAATTTATCAAGAACAACCGTGTATCAATATGCCTAAACCTCCCTACACTTAGACATCATATTGTCCTTAATGTGAGAAAACAAAACACAAGTATAAAAATAAAAATGGTAAGCAATGATATAAATAAGAGGGTAAGAGCGTGAACCCCATTAAAGTGATCGAGGTGGTGACAATCTTAGAGATGGAATGTGAACACCTTGAGCAGTGACGGATTTGTAAATCTTCTTGATCTTGCGTCACTGTCGTCATTTTTCTTGTGCCATCTCCTTCAGCAATTTGTTGTTAATAGAGACCAAAGTGAAGTCTTTACCCTAGCTTTCCTCTTTATCATCTTCTGCTTCTTCACTTAACCCTTAAGCTTACTTCACTAACTTATATTCACTTCAAAAAAAGAAGAAAATTAGCAATCCAAATCATTCCAAGAAGATGAAATTAAAACCTAATTACTTGAATTCAAAACGAACCTAACTACACAACATTTTCCATCTAACAACCGAACATACTAAGTTATGGTCATTAGCTTGACCTTGAATCCTTCAAAACTCAGTTAGGATCAATTATAAGTAGCTTGCATGCTACCAACCATTTCTCTACAAAGTGGTTTTGTAGCTTATAAATATGTTACGTGCTAGGAGATAATGAAAAGGACATAATCAATCAAATTGAAGAATCTGAGTAATTTTTGTAAAGCCTTTTTCGATAATAAACTGTCAATATAATCAAGAATGATGAAATTCTATGAATCTTTGATGGAATCAAACATTTTGTGTTGTAAGAAGGTGAATTGCTCATCTTCTTCTACAATCACCGTCGTTCACTCTTCCACTTCAACTTCTTGAATAGCGGTTTCTATATATTCCTCCAAATCCATATTCTTTGTCACTTATTCCTCATAACTTACTTCTTCAAAGCATCCCTACTCTTGCTCTTTGATGTACTCATTCAATATGTCTATTTTCACACAAGACCTTCTTTCTTTCAAATGTTTCAATTGTTTAACCATACTTAAATCCACATGTTTCAAGTGTTTCAAGTTGGCTTCACATTTCCAAGCCCTAATTTCCTAAAGGTCTAAAAAGGCATAAGATTTATACTTGCACCTAAGTCACATAAATTGTTTTTGCAAATTCTAACTCACCAACCATACAGGGTATTGTAAAGCTTCTAGGATCCTTTAAATTAGAAGGCATGTGTTTGGTGATAATATCTATTTAAGGAATTTTACGTACTTAGGCATATATTCCAATGCCTCCATAAAAGATAAATTAATCTGTAAAGTTTTCAACTTCTCTACGAACTTTGCAAAATATGCATCCAGTTTAATCTTTATTAGGTGTTGGAGAAATTGAATCTTGGGTGAATATGGCAGAGGGGAAACATAACAAGCATACTCACTCATGTATACAACCTTCTTCTTCTTTTCTTGGTCTTCTTCTAGGTAGGTTTCATATTGTTTCTCCGCTGATTGCTCCAGCTCTTTCCCACTTATGAGTGTGATTTCCTTGAATTGCTCCCTTGGGTTTGCTTCAGTATTGCTTGGGAGACTCTCACACTTCTTGTAGATAACATATTTACCGATTGACTCATTTGGACCTTTAAGTTATGAATAGATAGGGATGATTTTTAGTTACTTGTTCGAAATTCCCTTCCAGCCTCTTTGGGCCTCATCTGTGCTTATAATCTTCCCTTCTAGCCTCTTATGAGCTTTATCCATACTCATAAGCTTGTCTATTATCTTGTATAGTTTAAAGTTATTAGCATTGGAATTACTTTTATTAAAATCCATGTGGCCCTTGATTCTATAGTTGCTTACCCATATTATTTGACCAAGAAAATTTTTGGTGGTTCCTCCACCCAGGGTTATAAATGTTAAAATTATTATTGTTTCCTCTTTCTCAACTGAATTGTGTTTTCATATAGTTGAGTTGCTACATATTGTTATTTGGCATTAAAAAACAATCAACAATGATATGATTAAACTGTCCACATAACTTGCATCCACGCAAAATTGCTCAAACTGGAGCAAATGAAGAGGCGTTTAGGCTGTTCACTTGTATTATTAAGTTATCAATCTCAGCCTTCATTGCTTCCATTGAATCTACATCAATGACTCCCTTATAATCTTGGAAAGTTGACTAGTTTCTACTTCTGTCTGACATCCTAAGACAGTTGTTGCTCACCATCTCTTTAAGCAAGTACTTCGCTTCCTCAACTGTCTTCCGCATAATAGATCCTCCAAAAGCTACATCTATGGTACCCCTTCTAGGTGGATTAACTCTATGATAGAAGTTTTGCAAAGGAAATTCCTTTGGTAAATTATGGTGAAAACATCTCCTTCGTAAGTCATTGTAACTCTCCCACGCTTCATATAGTGACTCTTAGTGATTTTATTGGAAATTTGTGATTTCCTTTTTTAATTTGGTTGTCTTTGTTAGTAGGAAGTACTTATCTAAAAATGCACGCACCAGCTGCTCCCATGTTATGATGTTTTTAGGTTTAAGGAATGATACCATGCTTTGGTTTTATCCCTTAGGGTAAAAGGAAGGAGCCCCATCCTAACAGCATCTTTCAACATATTACTATATCAATTGCATCTCTCTAAGAAGTTTACTAAATATGTATTAGGATCCTCGTTCACTAACCAGTAGAATTCCATATTGGTCTGCAGCATTTCAGCAAAGCTAGTTTTATTTCAAATAAGGATGGCAATGGTGGTCGAGTGATGTCTTGTTGTGCAGTATTAAACCCTAGCCTCATCAAATCCACAAAGGTTCGCTGCTAGTCTCTTTGATTGAATTCTTCCACCATTGTTTGATCAATCTCCTCTTGGTAACTCTCTCTTCAAATTGCGCATTCTTGTCTCATTATACCAAGTGCTAAGGTTTCTTCGATCTTACTTGAACTCCAAGTAAGTCTTATGTTCATACAATACAAGGACACAAGAATGGCAAAAAATTCCTTAAATCAAAGGAATGCAAAATGTACTAATCTAAATCTCGACATTGGTGCTAAAAACTTCTTGAGCAAGTTTTACCTCTAATAAAACTCACAATTTTCACATGTATATGGATCATAAACTTATAGTATTAAAGGTGTCAATCGTACAAGGAAATGGTTAAACTAAGTGAACCTAACTTTTTCTAAGGTAGTGAATATGAATTGAATGAAAATAAATAATATAAATTAAAGCAATCAAATAAAATTAGGCAAATAATCAATTAAAAATTAAGCTACCACAATTATGTAAGGATGACTAATGATAAAGGCTTAGGATTTATTCTTTTGGTGTTTTGTTCACTTAACCTTTATTAATTCAATTAGGTGATGATCCTATATTTTCTAAAATTCTTATTCTCGTCTAAATTTTGTGTAATTTCATCCTCGCACTAGTTTATACTATCATTTCATCCTCTTTTCTGATTTCTTAATTGATATGGGAAGTGGAAAAGTTTATCATTGGTCTAGTGATAATGGTAGATTGCATAATGTTTTACGGGTTGTTTAGTATGTGTTTAGTTGTTAAATTGAATAATTAGTGCATTTTTAGGTTAGGATTGGGCTGCTTAGTTAGACATTTGTGTTTTTAGTGTTTTATGGGTTAGGGAATGTCATTGAGCTTAAATTTTGTGTAATTGAGGTGCCTTGACATGTTTGTTAGTTTTTCATATCAAATATTGAAGAACGGAGGAGAATCTGAGTAAGCCCGAAACCTAACCCAGGCCCACAACCGTGGCCCATATGCCACAGTCATGATAAAACTAGGAGATATCAGCCACGACATGATAGAAGGCGAAACTATAGGCAACGATCGTGGCCTACGAGACAATTAACACTGACAGCCTTCCTGGTTTGATTTTTCGAGGGAATTTTTGGACTTTTAGTACTCCAAAAAACCCTAGGGTTACCCTAAATGGAAAAGACTATATAAGGATAATGATGTAACCTTAAAGGAGCTCTACATTTTGCCACATTTTGGAAGACTCCAAGAGAGAGAAGAGGAAGAAGAGAGAAGAGGAAGAGGAGGAGACAGGAAGCGGGTCTTTGGATCTACTTCCATTCCTAAGTCGTCCGATCCCTTCCAAGTGATCATTTCTTTTCATCTTTGTATTCTTATACTTTGAATGTTAAGATGAATATAAGAATGATGATTGTGGGTTTTAAATTGTTGATGATGTTCTAACTTTTCTTTACGAATTTTGAATTGATTCAATACTAATCTAGTTATCCTTTTATTTAATTGGGTGTTGTGATTAATTACAGTGCTTGCATGTTTCGGTAATAAACAGAGAGGGTGAACCAAATAAAAATGATTAGGTTGGATTAATGAGAGCTAAGCGACTCAATAGACCACGCGATTAATCAATTAGTAGTTTGTATGGAGAGAGCTCTCGTGTGAGGACTTGGTTGTTCATTAGAACACTTAAGAACTAATTAGGTTGTGGGCTGATCCTTAATTGAGATATTACATTTTCAGTTACTTGATTAGTTTAGTTATAGTAGATTAAGGCATTTTCCCACTCTTGTGTCTGTGCACTTGCATGAACACAAAAGTTACTAGAAGTTTGAGTCAGATAGTTGAAACATTAGTACTCAAAATTGCTCTTTTAGAGGGTGCCATTCGAATAGCTCGATGTGAAGAAGAAACTACAAAAGCAACCAAAGCTGAAGAGTATCATTAAGAGTTCGACAAAGGAACGAATCAAGGAGCCCAACAAAGAACCCTTACAGATTTTATGAGGCTGGGATTTAATACAACAAATCAAAGTGTCACTAGGCAACCAGTCCAAGAGGCATCATTTGAAATAAAATCCTTTCTATTTAACATGCTGCAATAAAATGTACAATTCTACGGATTGACCAAAGAGGATCCAAATGTATACATTGTGAATTTCCTCGAGATATGTGATAGCTTCCGATATCTTCAAATAGTGGAAGACGCGGTTAGGATGAGGTTGTTCCCCTTTACATTAAAGGATAGAGCCAAAGCGTGGTATCACTCACTTAGCCCCTCTATTATGTGGGAATAATTGGTGCGAGCATTTTTAGACAAATACTTTCCTTTCACCAAGGCAACAAAAATAATCAAGGAAATTACTAACTTCCAGCAGGGTGTTGGGGAATCAATCTATAAAACATAGAAGCGATACAAGAATATACAGAGGAAGTTCCCACATCATAAGCTGCCAAAGGAGTTCCTCCTTAAAATGTTTTACAATGTGATAAACCCACCCACAAGAGTCACAATAGATACAACATCGGGAGGTTCCCTTATAAGCAAGACTGTGGATGAAGCTGAGGAGTTATTAGAGGAGATGGCGAGCAACAGTTACTTGTGGACAAATGAGCAAAGTAGACAACTTGTAACTTTTTGAGAGCCAAAAGGAGTTATAACTGTCGATCAAATGACAAAAATGTAAGCTAAAATTGACAATCTAACTCGATAATTAAACAAGATAAATGCCTCTTCCTCAACTTCTATGAAAGTTGTTCAGTTTAAGTGCAAACAATGTGGGCAATTGGACTATGATACCATTGACTGTTCCCTAATGAAGGATCATGAACCAGAACAAGTAAATTACATAGGAGTGTAATATGGTTGAGGAGGGGGGAAACACTGTAACGTCTCGTTACCCATTCTAAAGCAAAAATAGTAAATATGAGAGATTTCTGAGAAATTAGGAAACACGTTTTCATGCTTATGCATTACACAAGATGCACCTGTACATGCATATTGAATCTTTGCACATGAAAACAATTGTATATGCATTCATTGACATATTCCAGGTATAATTGTTTATAAATGTGAGTATATTGGGAAATGTGGTTTTTATATGTTGAAAATTGATTTGGGGAGTGTATAAATTGATTTAGAATTTTTGGGAGAAATTCTTGGAAATTGTTGGGGTAATTTTTTAACTAGAAAAAATGCCAAGTGGCTAGACAAATGATAAATGGTAGTAGAATTTACTATCAAATGGTAATGAAAATTTTATAAATGACTTTAGGTCTTAATGACTTAAATCATTGAAAATTGAGAAACAATTGGAGTAGAAATTGGAAACAAAATGGACTAGTTATTAAAGTGGACCAAATGGAACCATGGAGAAGTGACATGTGGCAAGTGACATGTGTCACTTGCCACACCTCATGTAAGTCACGAAATTGTTGAAGGAAAGACCATAATTTTTGGTCTTTCACTTCTCCACTCACGACATAAGCAACATTTCTTCATTTCTTCTCCATTGTTCTTCTCCTTCATGAACTTTGACTAACCCAAACCTCCATCAAGTTACTTCATGCTTCCATCTTTCACTTATTACTCCTACCATATCATCTTCTTCATTGTCACAAGAAAACCCATCCTTACCACCTCGAGAATATGAGGATCATGTGATGCTTGGGAGCTAGGTTTGAGTGAGATTATGAAGATTTAGGAGCTAAATCAAGTAAGTATCTTGTCAAATATCATGGATTTGGTTAAATGAAGCAATTGTGATGATATTTAGATGTTAATTTCATGAAATGGTGTTTTGGGTATATGGGTGTTGTGAATGGTGAGAGTATGTAAATTTCTTACTTATATATGCTTGATGAGTAATGATTTATAGGGAGGTTTTGAGGTTGAATGATCATAAAAGTGGGTTTTAGATGAGTGTAGAAAATTGGTTATGAATGGGTAAATATATATGCTCTGTTTTTGGTTAACGATCAAGTATAGATCATGATTTGTTTCTGAGTGATTGATTGAGTTGAATTGGGTAGAGAATTATGAAGAAATGAAATGGAAGAGATAATCTAGGTTTAAGATGAGTTAGATGTAAATGTTGAAAGTTTGAAAATCTGGAAAATGTTAGTAGAAAAATTTTCACTGATATACTTCTGTATTTTAGCCATAATTTGTTCTTTAGTTATCCAAATGAGTTGATTCTTGATGTGAATTAAAATAGAGACATATGGCTACCTTTTTTATGAAGAAATCGAGTATAAATTCTGCTTTTAAGAGTCTCAAATTTTGATGTGAAAATGAGAACTGGATGCAGCAAAAATCTTGGATGAATTTTTATGTTTATGTTATATTTTGGGTGTTTATGAACAAATAGGGAATATGAATTTGGGTATGGATGTTGTTGAAATAAGCCTGAGGTATACATGAAGTAGTCATCAACTTGAAATGATGAATTTTGAATATGAAGTGTTTGATACTCAGGAATAAGATATGTTATGGAAAAAGGATAGAAAGTTTGAATGATGAGATGTAGTTGAATGTGATGAATCATTTGAGTAGAGATTTGAAGTTTTAATGAAACAAAGTTAGTGTTTGACTTGTTATGAAGTATTTTCGTGCTAGAAGAGGTGAATTTGAGAAGATTATGGGTGTAGATGATGTTAGAATGGATGTAGGAACCTTTGGAGAGGCTTTGGAAGGAGTTTTGGGTCACCAATGTCCGTTAGACAGACTTTAGGTCTGTTAAACGGACTTTCTCGAGTGTAAAAACACCCCCAAACTAGTGATGTCCATTAAACGGACTTTCTCAGGTGAAAAAGTGCCCCCAAGCCCAACAATGCCCGTTAAACGGACATGAACCAGACATTCTCGAGACATCTACAGTAAATTGTGATTTTGACCATTTTAAAGGCACAATTGCATTTCAATTTCTTCTTGAAAGTTGTAGATCTCGACATTCTCTTTCAAACCGTCCAAAAATGAGATCAATCCGACATCAGTTTTGAAAGTTATGGCAATCGCGCCAACACAGGTTCATTAGGAGTGAGGACATAAACATGGTTGCTTCTTTTGACCATACCTTCTTCTCTATACCTAAAAATGACTTGATTCTTGAAGCAATAGATTCCTATCACATTGTTTTCTCTCCATGAAAATTTTTAGTAATTGGTGCTGAATTGGAAAAGATGGATCAAATGAAAGTGTGGGAATCTGTTGGAACAGTGTAAATGTGATTATTTTTATTAAGCATACTTCAGTGTTTTGATTATATCTAGATCTATAGGAGTTCAAATGAGATGATGTTTGTTTCAGAGTAAATTAAAGAAATAGGGCTACATTTCATATGAAAGAGTCGAATTATGATTTAGTCTCTAAGACGTTCAATTTCTGGATGGAAATTGTACATAGTGAACTATTTTTAGATAAGACCAGTCTGAAAATGTTTGAGTTATATCTTCCAAAGTACTGAACCAAATGGAGTGATTTTGGTGTCAATAGAAACATAAGACATAGAGGAACACTTTTCTATAAGAGAGTATGACCAAATTACATCAGTTTTGCTTTCTAATTGAACGTGAACAGTAGACGTAAAAGTGTGACTTGGAAAAATCTGAAGTGAGTCGATGAGAAAGGAATAGAGATATTAATGGTCTTAGTGAGGCATAAACCTAAGTATAAATTATACTTAGATGAGTTTTGATATGAGAATGATTTTGTAATAAAATTGATGGTAAGATACCCGGGATTGTCGTGAACATGCATTGTACATATTTCATTGCATACATGTGCATTATTAAACACTTATAATTGTACAAATTGTGATGGATGGGTATCTTACATAAATGGGTTGTGCAGGTTAAATTTTCGCATTCAAACGTTCCCAAAATTTGGAAGCAAATGATAATCTGAAGCGTACTATGAGTAACCTAGACAGTCTCACTTAATTACTTATTTGCTTAATTTCTGATTAGAAATGGTTGAATGAATGTGGATTGATTATGTTGATTTCCGGACATGAGGTCCGATGATTGTGATATGTGTATGTGATATTGAAGTGTTGCTTGTATGTGAATTTGAAGAACTAAATGTGTCTTTACTTATGAACTAAAAGTGATTCTCAACTTTAATGTTGAATGCCAGACTAAGGTCCGATGATATGTGATAGTGAATAACTGATTATATGTGTTAGATGCATTCCATACATGATTGCACAATGAGATAATGACAGTTGTGACCAGAGTAGCCACCGATCAAAGCTTAAAGCTCAACGGGTGAAAAAAGCCTCGAGCTTAACAGTGATTAAGAGCCTAAGGCTCACTATGTACAATGAGCCCTGTATCCCCTAAGTGGATAAGGACAGTTATTAATGAGCCTGGTATCCAAAATAGATACAGGACAGTTCAGGAACTCGATCATAACAACGTAATAAATGGAAAGTGTCTCATGAGCATTTCATATTCATTTATATCAAGTATGTTTAATTGATTGAAATGTCGAATTTTCCTATACTGGAGTGAAAGTGTGATACATGATCTATTATGCAAAATTGTGAATTACATGTTATGTGAAATGGTATGTTGCATGAATTGAGTGAACCATCGATGATGGTTACCTCATTGAGTTCGCGAAACTCACCAAAAATTTGCAATTATTTTTCAGGCTTTGAAGAGTAACTTGTTAGACGAATGGGAGTATACCTACTGCAAGCAAGTAAGGGATAGAGGTTGGGATCAGTTCGATTCTGCATTGTACTTTTTCTTTTTCGTATTGAATTGTATAGTTTATGAAAATTATGTATTTCGAAAGTATTGTACAATGTTTATATAGATGATGTTGTAATGTAAAGACGTTATAACTAAAATGTTTTGTTTTTGTAATGGGCCCAAATGGATATGGAAATTTTGTTGATTGTATTGCATGACTGAAAAAGTTTATGAATAAAGTGGACCCAAATTGATTATTGACTTCCGCATGTGTCTGAATGTTAAAAAAAAGTTGTACTAAGTTTGACTGTTTCAGTGCGCTAGCATGCCACCCTCGCGGAGCACAAATTCGGTTATCACTCAGAATGTCGGGTACGTGTCTTGTGGGAGTGGGGTGCTACAACTAATATGATTTGACTCAAAATAGAGTAGACATTAATTCTATGCTTTATATCTAATTGGAATATTGTATGATGAAAGGATTGAATCATACGGAAAAATTATGCACAGAAAGGTTAGTCAAAGCAACTTTGACATTCTTAAATATTTGGGTGGTCGTGATCCGTTGCTAGATGTCAATCTTAATCTATGGTTATAAATTATTTAATTGGAGAATTAAAGATAAATTAAAAGGAGTTTTAATTTGTCTAATTTTAATTATGCATTAAAATTAGATTTTATAATCATTGCCAACATATTTAGGAACCTAATGGGTCTCACATATAGAATGGGTTGAAGAGAGCAAAGTTAATTTAATAAAGTTGGATTGATTGTAAAGTTTGAGAAACTTTATGATTAAATATGAGATATTTAATAAATAAGGATCAATATGAGATATTGAAT
>JANITX010000212.1:43177355-43200701 GCA_027564395.1 Erythroxylum ulei | reverse complement strand
ACCCACTCACCTATTCTCTCCCCTCCCACATGCACGTAATATCTGCCTATAACAGAAAGTGGTACATTACTCTGTTAACCTTTCCTTCCCTCTTCTAGAATAAACCTTGGTAATAGGGGGTTTAACAGACTCCTAGTAGTACTAGTAGATAGAAATTGAAGAAACAGGAGGTAATCACGAGGGGTAGAAACAATTTAATTATACTATTGAGACTAGTCTAGTCTAAACATGTTGATACCTTTGATTAACTTTAACATGTTATTATCCCAATAATAATGTATAACTGAGTTACTATACCTGTGATGTACATTCCAACCAGAAGGTAAGAAACGAGGATGAATTGCTTCAACAAAGACTTGTCTCCATCTCTGACAAAACTGACAAATTCCATCCTCTCCATATTCCTTCAGTATATAATCCACAACCTGTTTTCCATGTGGTCCATGCCCTAACAGAGAAACTTTCAAATTTGGAGGTATTGTGTCATCCTGTCTTGAACAATGGGGATCAACTGATCCATTTTCTGAACTTTTTTCACAATGAGTGGCATTTTCATTAAAAACATTTCTCACACCAGAAACTTCACATTCATCTAAATTCATGGTCTTGCAAGTGTTAACACTAAAAGAAAACTCATCAATAATTCCAGTATCTGTAAAGCTGCAATCATCTTGATCCGATCTTCTGCTGGACAACTCTGCTTTATCTTTTCCCGAATGATCTAAATCATCAACTCCATATTTAATTTCTGTGGCACCTTTAGTCATGGTGCAAGCAACATTTTCCTTCTTGTTACCTGTACCCCTTCCACGAGAAAGCTTTAAAGACAACCCTCTCTTCTCAAATCGTCTCCTCTCATTAGGACTCATTCCGACCAGTAAGGCCGTTTCCAAGTCTTCCTGAGATACCTCCCTTCCTCCATAGAATTGCATGACAATCTACAGAACAAGGAAAATAAATTTAAGGAGAAGGTCATGGAACTGAAAGATTCATCATATTATTGGAAACTTCCTGGTAATCCATCAAGGTAAACAATGGCATCTTGTGCATCAAGACTGAAGTTTCATATCACAAATAACATTGAACATGCAACTTTCAAATGGTGTTTATCAGGTCAACTAACAATTGCAACTAAATTAGAGGACTTGTTCAAGTAAAACATTTGTTTATGTAGTAAACTTATTCATCCATACCTTACAGAGCAACTACTTTCAATTGGACATCCAAGCATTCACAACTTACATATTTGATTGTTATTTTCTCTTTCCTTGCTGTCAAGCACATCCCACTTACCACCATGAGCCCTCTTTAGATTGAGAAAGTGAAAAAAAGTTCCAAGTGAGCATGACTAGGATAGAATTGGCACAAAATTTCAGTTTACCATTGCTTGTTCAAACTTTGAATTCTCAAGCCAACAAAACAAAGCTTCCCCAAATGCATTTTTTTCTGGGTTTTGGCCATGTAGTAGATATGGTATTAGACATATTTAATTTTCCCTACAGCTTTATCATCATTGGCTTTGCAACAATCTAACTTCTACGGTGACTGGAAGGAGCAAAAATATAAAGCACCAGAAAAAAGAAAACAGATTCCATAGTTTAGATGCTTGTGGGGTGTGAAGTGTCAAATCTCTAGAAGATGCCATCTTTAAGCTCAATGCATGCATATCTTTGTATTTGAAATCTATTAGTAAAGTACAAGGATTAAACATGGAATAAATCAAACCAGAATCACGAATAATATTTTGTAAGGCAGAGGAGGAAAGTGGATTTAAATTGCACATACAGAACTAGGGAAGTAAATAGCTTGGTTCCTATGGGGCATAGATTGTAAAATCAAGATTGGCATACTGGAAAACAGTTGCTCTACATACACCACATTAAAATAAAAGAAAATAAGGCCGACAGTCACTTTAGTAATGAGATATTACGGCCAAGTAGAATTGAATAATTCATTGCACCAAATTCATTAAGATTGCAGCCCCTTTCTATACAAACAGGCGAATCAGATATTTTATTAAATTAATTACACAAGGTCTCATGTGCCATGGTAATATTTTTTGCAAAAGAATTCTCATGTGGTTTAAATTTCACCTAATCCTACAATTCAATAATTAGCAACATAGATCATTTCTTAAATATGTTATTTGATTTTTCCAAATATCGAGTATGATCATGCCATAATTATGTAATGAATATCTTGAAGGAGATAGAAAAGATTGAGTGTCAATCAATCTCTATCCCAATGGATCCAAATCATAAGCTTAAAGAAGCAAAAGAATCAATTGTTGATAGAAAAATGTACCCGAGGCTACTAGGCACGCTCATATACCTTGCTCATACTCAACCCGACATAACATACTTAGTAAGCATAGTTAGTTGTTAAGCATGAACTAAGAGAATCACAATTACAAGCTACATATAAAGTATTACATTACTTAAAAAGGCAATCCACTGAAAGGAATTCTACTTAATAGGAATAATCATCTCACCTTAGAAGCCTATACTAATGGACTGAAGATCAACAACAGGTCACTATGCTTTCGTTGGAGGTAATTTGATGACTTGGAGGAGCAAGGAACAAAATGTTGTGACTAGATCATCAACAAAATTAGAGTTTAGAACAATTGCTCAAGGCTTGTGCAAGTTATGGTTGAAGATTATTCTAGACAACTTTAAAGTCAAATGGGAAGGTCCTACAAGGTTCTATTGTGATAACAAATCAGCCATCAATATTGCTCATAACCCTATTCAACATGACAAGACAAAGCACATTGAGATTAATAGATATCATCGGGGAGACATTGGGAGGAAAGGCTCGTATTCATGCCATATGTTCCATCAAGAAGCCAACTAGCTGATGCTCTAACAAATATTTCCAAGTTGGGAAGCAAAAAATTTACTCCTCTACTTGAAGGAGAGGATCAAGTTGAATATTAGCTATATATCGCTTGAGGAAAGTTAATCGTTCTAACAAAGGGGTTAAACAGTTTTAATTTTTAATGATATTACTTCCAAGTTGGGAAGGAAAACATTTACTCCTCTACTTGAGGGAGAGTATCAGGTTGTATATTAGCTATATATCACTTTAGGAAAGTTATACCTTTTGATATTATAAAGATTGTGAGATCTTAAAAGATTGTTCTCCTTTCCTAGGGAAGTGTAGAATCTCAAGAGACTGTCTTCTTTTTCTAATGTGGGATCCTAGGAGATTGTTTCCCTTTCCTAGGAGAGTGTGGAATTCTAGGAGATTGATTTGCATTCTTAGAGATTGTTTCTCATTTTTCTTCCTCTTCTAAGGTGTATATAAATGTGTAATCCTAAATCATTTAGTAAGAAGACAATTTATTTTCCCTTCTAGTTTGTGACAATAGTCAATCAATATTGCAAATTACTAGTTCAAATACAACTAGCCTAATTGTCAAATTAGATAGCTAAGCAAACAATCCATCATCACCAGATTTAGGTTACAAAATTTGAGTTATCAAGGGCTATTAAGTAAGCTACCTGTGTCAGTTCTTCATACCGCTGGGGTGGCATTTTTGGTCCGTGGCGCAAAAGAGCCATAGCAGCAGTACGCAATTGTAATGGAGATACACCTGTCTTAACAACATCCATGTCTAATGAAGATGATCTAGTTACAACTGAGGCTTCTTTGGAGTTAAAAACTTTATGAACAAAAAGAGGAATTCCAAAATCTGCAGCAATTTGTTTCTTGTATTTTTCAGCAACAGCATGAGCAATCTCATGACAATCCACGCATAGGAGGACAATATCATGAGACCGATGACTCTTTAAATGTTCAGGGAAGTGCATTCTGTAGCATGAGGGAATTATTCGATACCGCAAGTAATGACTTCCTTCACCACATCCAACACATATATTTTTCTTACTCTGAATGTAGAAATCATTGTCTTCATCCTCTGGACGACCTTTTGGTTCAAACATTAACATTATGGAAAGAGGATTATCATCAACAAGTTTTGCAAGATCTCGACGGAGGTACCTTATAAGGCAATAAGAAATAAAATTAAGTTTTAAATATTTTACATTGTACAAGGACTAAAAGACCAAAAACTGCACCAACCATTCAAGCTTTTTCTGATCACAATAACAAAGTAGCCTTCCATCATTGGCAAAGATCCTACAGTTGTGATACACTGGAGATTTGCAAGAGAACTTCTGGACAAACAACTCTCTTGAAGCCTTTCGTGTAGCCTGTTTTGGAATTTTGTACGCAATTTGTTTAGAAACCAATTTATCCCTTTGCCTTACGTCGCAGTTAACCAGTAACGTATAGTTATACAGAGATAGTTGACAGCTGCCATTTGGACCTAGGCATTTCTGTAGGAGCGCTGAGAAAATGTCACCGAGGTTGCTTTCCTTATAATGGATCAAGTTATAGAAATCTTCCAAATGACTACAAATCACAAGAGATGGAGACAAAATAGAAGTATTCATATTCATAGGTTCAAGATTTTGATCAGCTTGAGCTACAATGTCGTGTATTTCTGATGGAACCGATGGAACTTTGGTAGCAAGGCAAACAATTGCCTGGTCAGATAAAACATATCTTAAGCTGTCATCATGCACACGAGCCTAAAAAGAAATCCAAACAACATGAAAATATTAGAACACAAAAAGGCAGTCTCCAACATGACCTACAATTGACAAGGAAAAGCAAAGGAAACAAAAGAAAATTCATAATCACACACTTAGGGAAAAATGTAAATGGACTATTTTGTTCAAAAGAAGCAATCACATCAGACTTCACACCTAGCATTAAATTCAAGAGCATGGCACAAAAGCAAAACAAATGGAAGCCTAACATTAATCTAAGAAAGAATCAAGTATTATGTCAACAAACATTAAAATATTAATTGTCTCCAAGGGAAAGGAAATAACCCAAGAACAAAAAACAAAAAAGAGGTAAAATTAACCATGTCATCTTTTGATTTACATAAAATAGATGAATAGTATGTACCCAAAAAAATAGATGAATAGTGATATGTCAACACTCTTGCCAGGCTTAAAATGCTACACATGTGAATTGAACCCTCAAATCAATCACCATAGGCCTAGGGAATTTACTTATTTAAGAAGGTGAGACTAGAAATTATGGTCCTCAAAGTGAGAGCATCCTTTCCATCCTTCATTGAACTACCACAAATAAAAAGCGGTTTACCAATCACCACTAACCATAATCTCTCTCCATGTGCATAAACGTCTCACAAGTTCCTGTAAATAAGGAACACAATGGCATGAAAAACACAGACTATGAAATAGAAAGACCCATGCAATAAACAAATATAAAGCAATTACCTGTGTGTCACATGAGATGGACGAACGACTACGATCAATCAAACAACGAGAAATAATTGATGACGCCGCAGACTCGCCAGGAAAAACTTCAATCTCTTTGGTATACAATTGCAAACAAATGGTGTTTGAACGACGACTAGTCTCAGGAACAAAATGCAATTTTCCATCAAGACATGAGACGTTATCTGATTAAAAATAGATCAGTGATGGAATTTATTATTGATACATTTAAAATGATAACTAAGTTGGAAACGCATATTAGCATGAAACAATCACTTTAATTTTCATATGGCAATAGTTACCCTATCTTTAGACCAAATTCCAACCTACTAATGGCAGTCTTTTATCTTTCCTCATAAAAGTATCTTCATGACAAAAAATCCATCAGTTCTTAATAGAGATATCCACAATGATATTCTAAGATTAAACCACATGTACAATTCGGGTACGTCATAAATACTCACCAGTATCGTGCTGTTTAAGCTCAGCAAACAAACAATCTGCAATGTACAATAGATAGTATGCATCGGTTCTAGCATATTGTAACATCTCTGCTGATAATGGGCGTTGCCTCCAATCTTCACGCTACAATTTATTAACAGAACACAACAGTTTCATATATGTGACCTTTTAAATGAAAAAAGTAGAAAACAAAATTGGCAAAGTCCAATCCAAAATAAAATGGGAAAAAAGGAGCATTAAATTTATCCCCTGAATACACAAAAAACTCAATAGATATAGTACTATATAAAGCACCAATCTTATTGTCAAACCTGTAGCATTTTGTCAGTGGCTATGGAACAATACGTTTCAAGCAAATATGCAAGCGATTTCTGTGGTTTGGATAACATTTCACAAGCCTGCATAATGGCAGAAACAGAATTTACGTAAATAGTTCTCAACTATGAACTAGGAGAAAACTGCAACCTTATTAGTCTACCGGTACTAGTTTCCCTGAGTAATTAAGTAAATGTCAAGTAAAAACATTAGAAAAATTATATTTTGAACCCACCTTGGCAGTATCAAATAAATTGACAACATAGATATGGAAGTCCCTTTGTAACCAGAGAACATCATTATCAGCTCCATGAAACACCTAGACCACCAAAGAATTTAACATCAATTAGAAGAGAAAAAAACATTAATTATATTCGGGAACAAATATAGCAATCACCACTCCATTATTTTACCTTGCAAATTGCGGGATTGGCAAAAACTGGGCCAAGAACACCCATTGAATCATGTAAAGCAATTGTATCCACCAGATAATCTTTCATTTTAGTACAAATCTGTTCGCATGATATGTGGGGAGACCAAAAAAAAAAAAAACAAAGAAAGAAGGCAAAGCCTGTAAACACACAAATTCCACAAAACAAGGAATTTAGTAAACCGGGGGGAAAAAAAAAGGGTTAACCTGAATTAAAGCAGTGAAACCAAGAAAGGAGCGGAGGCTATGTTGCTCGGTATCGACAGCAAAAACCCTCTCTTGACTTAAAGCATCAGCTAGGTCCCTTAATTGAGATTCAGTCTCCACCCAAACATATGAATCTCTCATTTTCAAGTCCGTTTTGGCGCATCCCTCAAATTCAAATTCTAAAGCAGGATTCTGTATCAATGTTGTGATCTCAGCTTCATAGGGATGCAAATTCGAACCATTCTCTGTCGTCCAATAGGAAAGATCCAAAACAAAAAAAAAGAAGGCAATGTCCCACGTTAACCATATGTTTTGTTCCATTGGCTGGTGCCGCTTAACATAGATAAAACTTAACTTTTCCAATCAATATTCTCAGCAAACAAATAGACACTAACTTTTTCCATTAAAAATAAAAGAAAAGATTGTATAAATGAAAAAAGGACCTTGATGATCAGAGTGAATGCCATTGAGCTTGGCGAAATGCTTGAAGGGAGACAAGGAGTTGTCGGCTAAAACGCGCTTGAACGCGAACTGTGGTTTGCGAGAGTATTGATGCTGAGATTGTAAATAGCAGGTCCCGGGACTGAGAGGGAAATTTCGCTTTCGCCGCCAGAAATGAGAAGTAAGGAGTATAGAGAGGAGTACAAGTGAAATCATGGCAAGTCCTAAATCCATCTTCTCTCTATTTTCCTTTTCTGTTTTGTTTTCGTTTTCATGTGCCAAAATATTTGTTTTACTTCTTTCTTCATAAATAATAATAATAATAATGTGTTGGGTTATGGCGGTTCCCCGTGCCCGTCAGGTTTGCTTGAGGTCAAACGCCATGATTTGGGCTAGGACACGGGACACATTGGATTGGACTCCAGTGCCAAAATATTTATTAATTGAACGACAAAAACTCCTTAGTTACCAATGGTAAATAATTCGGACCGAAGTAGGAGATGACAAAAATAACCCGACGTAGTCCATGGTCATACTGAGCCACGAGTCGGATGAGTTTGGCCCGAGCAATCACAGGTCAAGCCATGGGCTACGGGACAAGTAGCTCAGGTCGAGCTTGGGCTCGGTCTAACTAGTCAAGCCCGTAACTCTTGTTTTGTTTGTAGCAAAATAATGTCGTTTTGTTATATTAAAAAAGCAAAACCACTTCATTCAAGTTACATACAACTTAAAACAGAAAACAAAATAATGTCATTTTGAAAACAAAATAACGTCGTTTAAGTTACTAACAAGTGGAAAAAGACATAAGCAAAACGATGTCGTTTTGCGGCTCATTAAACTCCCACAGCATCCTTTTCCCCTCACCCAGTCACAACAAGTCGACAATATTCCTTCTGGTTCTTCACTTCTTCTTCATGCCGTATATTATGTTCTTCATTCATTCTTCTTCTTTGTGTCACCCAGTCATGTTCTTCCTTTATTCTTCTTCTTCGTGACATATGTCTTTTCCCCAGCTCCTTCGTTCGCCGTCGCAAGTGTGAAATCACTAATGCCATTAACTAACGTATTATTGTTAATAAGGTAATTTCTCTTCTCAAATTTGGTTTTTTATTAATAGTTGATTGTTTGGAGATTATTATGGTTTGATGATACTGATTTGGTTAATTTGTGAATTTTGTATTTTAACAAAGAGAATATGGGATAATGCATATATAGTGTTTGATGAAATATCCCACCCTTTTAATGCATGTATAGTGTATGTTTAAAGAAAATGTCTGAGTGGCATTTAGCTTTCTCAAATGAATTTAACCTACGATTGTTTAAGGTCACTCATAAACAAAAAGACAATGAGACTGGTATGAATATATCAATTTATAAAAAATCTCACTAGCTTTTGTCTACCACTAGTCACTACTCTTATAAAGATAATGCACATAGACCAATCACAAGAGCAAAAGTATATGTTAATTTTGATATGAATTTTTCTTGTCAATTCATTCTCTAATTATGACTATATAGTCCTAGAAGCAATAAAAAACAAGAAAATGATGGTTTGTTTGTTTTATTCTCTCTCTCATTTTGTTGAAAACTTGAAAACACATAAAAAAAACAAACTTAAAAACAAACATGCATATAAGAAAGAAATGCGGAAATGTAAAGAAAAGAAACAAACTTCCCTTGGATTGCCTCCCAAGCAATACTTTTGTTTATTGTCACTGGCTCGACTCCTTATTTTTCTCCTCACGTGACAAAATTATGATCTTTTGGTATCACAATTTGAGCCTCCTCCACGTAAGGTTCATCAGGATAGGGTCTAAGGTGATCATTCACCTCTAGTGTCTTCCTAATCTTCAAATTCTTAATCTTTACTGAGTCCCCACACTCTTGGAATATCTCGAATATCTCTTATCCCTTTTCATCCTCGTTCAATTTCTCTAACCTGTTAGGTAAAATAAAAGAGTCATTCTTAACAACAAATTGGAACTCAGTATTTACCTTAGAGTTAAAAGATATAGCTTTTTCTCCTTCGAGCTCGTTCTCTACTTCTTTGACACAAACAATTCATTGAGTAATCCACTTAAGATTCTCGAGCTCCTCATCACTTTGTAAGGCCTCTACACTAACGTCCCTTGGGTACACCTTGAGTGGATATGGTTACATCTCTTCACCTTGTGAGGCTAGGTGCTCAAAAGCTTCCGCCAACTGTTGGCTTGCCAATTTTTGGATTCTTAAATTTGTGTCTTGCTGGAATTGCATCTTTTCCTGTTGAAATTGCATGACATCCTCCTAGAACTATTGTACACTCTGTTGAAGTTGAGTATTGTTAGCAGCCATAATATTAAGCAAGTCTTCCAGAGACGTACATGAGTTTTGTTAGTTTTCCAAATCTTGGATGCTTTGCCTTCCATCCTGCTAAAATTGTGGAGTACTTTGCTGAATTTGCAAATTATTCTATTGAATTTGGAAATTGTTAGAAACTATAAGATTGAGCATATCTTCCAGAGATAGATCGGAGTCGTAATAGGAAGCTTTTGGTCTATACAAGAATTGTTGTGCATCCAACAAACTATTATGAAAGTAATTTTGCTAATTATCCCATTTATAATTACAATTTGTATGATCACTCCAAACATGGTTATAGGATTAAGAATATGGGTTATAAAAAAATTGCTTATGTCCAAGTAATTATTTTTTTTAAAAAAAAATTAATCACAAATATAAAACAAAAGGTGAAAAGATCAAGAAATAACTGAAAATAAAAGAATTGTAAACAAATATAGACTAAATATCAATTAAAATCAAGAACAAAAACTAAAATATTACACTCCCTAGCAACGACACCAAAATTGGTAGAATACTATAAAAAATAAACTAGACCTACCATTATAGTAGTAGTTAGTTTAGGTTGATTCCACATATGACTTCAAACACGACTATTATGTATCACATTCAAATTCTAGCAATGGGCTTTCATGAAAAACGATTCAATAGAGCATCAAAATCATTTTCATACAATACCCAATTAATACATATAAGATAACGCAATCAATCCGAAAAGAGAGTAAGAATAATAAATATAATAAAAAATATGCTTAACTGGGTTCGTCAGCGTCGATGTCACCTTCGAACCGACATGAGACTTCTAGCCCTTCATATTCTCCATGCCTCTCCAAGAATCAGCCTCTGTAGCCTCCATTATTGTTCAAAAATGAAGAGAAATTGATGAAGAAAGGTTGTTGTCCACTGCTCCTTATTCAACCTTGAAAATCGATGAGAAAATGGTGAAGAAGTTGTTGTTCGGTTCTCTCTTGAAAACCCTAGATAAATTGATACTAAAATGATGTCTTGGTGGTCATCCCCTGATATTCTCTTGGTTCTTTTTCCAACTGCCACCTCCCCATTTATTCCCCAGACCCACACACCCTTGAAAACCGAAAATAATCAATAAATCATATCCCCCTTTCGGTTCTTTGTCCAACCGCCGCCTTGCACTTCATTTTTGCTTCAGTTGTCCTCCTCCTATTCTCCAACCGACACTCCTGTTATTTTATATTTCAAAGCTAGGTTAAATACAAGAGTGTGACAGGTGGTGTAGCCTAAAACCAAAGAGAACAAGATGCTCCATTGATGTCCACTGTCTCTCGATTTTTTATTCAACTTCTCCACTTGCAACCGTCACAAATCATCTTCTTTTTATAATAAAAGCAAGGTTTTAAAAGGAATGGGACAGGTGGCCTCAACACTAAAGGACAAATGATGCATCTCTCCCCTTCAGTTGCTCTCCTTTTTTTGCTCCTACTGCCAATATAACCTATTCATCATATCTTCCAAAAGTTAGGTTAAATGGAATGGACAATTTTCATTTTAATGCAATGGATAGGTTAAAAGCTATGTAACATTTTAATTATTAAAGCCCTCTCTTGTTAACATGAGCTGTATCAAATTTGTCATCCATGTTACAACCATCCCACCTTTTTCTTTATAATCAAAACTAGGTTTTAAAGTGACAACTAACTCATTCTTACAATTTATGTCACAAAATTAGTAGAGTGAGGTGTCCTCCTATCTTTTAATTCCTATAACATTTTAATTGTTACACATGCATGCAATTCATTTAATTGTTTATGTCTCACACGCATGCAATTCATGTTACAGTCGTGAGACAATACTCATGATTGTAACATTTTAATTGCTTAGCCATGAGCCACTTTACCTCACTTTCCATTTTTATGCTCTATCTTGTCTCCTCTTTTTGTAATATTTTTCTTCTTCTTGCTCTATGAAGACAATAGAGTATGAATATTGAGAAGATGACTCAATAAGTATACTTTTAGGCCACTTTAGCTCTTTCATTTCTAAAATGTACCTAAAATCAAATATGAGCTAAAGTGAGTATCCTAAGCATTGTAAGGCATTAATCACTAAGTGTAATGGATTAAATGTAGCAACAATTAAGCACATATCATAGAGTTCTAATCCAGTATCGAAGATAGAAGTGGAAACTTCTATTTTAGCACCAAGTGAGGATAGAAGTTCAACTAGAACTCAACAACATAAAAGTGAAGTTTGGAATCACTTTAACAAGACTATATCGACTGACATAATTGAAAAAGTAAAGTGTAAGTATTGTTAGAAGTTGTATTCGAGTAGTTTGAAAGGTGGAGCATCTTATTTAAAGAGAAATAAGGAATCAAGTACTAGAATGAAGATGGTTTTAGGAGGTCAAACATTTTTTCCCCTACCTTTGTGAAAGGAAAGAATGAATTGACCGTAACAACTTTTGACAAGAACAGATCAAGGATTTTGATGGCTACTATGATTATTGGAGATGAACTACCATTGTCTATGGTTGAAAGCAAAAGATTCAAGATATTTTGTAATTCACTTCAACCGACTTTCAAGGTTCCAATTCGGAATACATTGAGGAAGGATATTTTCAAAATTTATGAGGACAAGAAGAGAGAGACATTAAAAGCATTGTCGAGTGTTGAAGGACAGATTGCCATAACAATAGTCATGTGGACAGTCGATAACCAAAAGAAGGGTTATATGTTAATAATGATGCGTTATATTGATAATGATTGGACATTACATAATTGAGTTTTGAGGTAATTTATATTCTTTAATATTGTTATCATTTACTTTTTCATTATTTTATGAATTTATGATTGATGTTGGTAATATTTATACATGATAGGTTCGTTTACGTGTCGGCACCACATATAAGTGAAAAATTGGCAACTATGTTGAAAGACAGCTTGATGAATTTAAACATCAACAATAAAGTATCCACCATTACTGTTGACAAATGTAGCGCAAATGATGCTATGATTGAGAAGTTGAAAGGTAAGATGTGGGTTAAGAGCTTATTGGTTGGAGATAAGTTATTTTATATGCGTTATTTTGCGTATATTCTTAACTTGATTGTGAAAGATGGGTTGTAGACAATAAAGGAAGCAATATATTGTATTTGGAATAGTAGTCTATATTGGAGTGCAACTCTTAAAAGAGTTGAAACTTTTAATGATGCTCCACAAATTTTATGCATTCTGAGTTCAAAGTAGTTGGTTTTTGATTTTCCAACCAAATGGAACTCAATCTTTAAGATGTTGGAGTCGACAATCCCATATGATGAGGTGTTTATTAGACTAGCCGAAAGAGATTCTCAATATACCTGTGTGCCAACAAAAGATCAATGAGACTTGGCAAGAGTGTAACGCCCCAACATATACCCTGAAAGTATTATAACATGTTTAGGGTGTATTAAGAAGTGAACATAACAAATGAATTAAGTGCATCTAAGTATAGTAAGAGACATAATGGTACTTAATGTAAAAGACAAGGGTAAATGGATAATTTGTTCGCTTTGACATAGACATATATACTTAGACGTGAAATATGTATAGAAATTTTTTAAATGTTTGCTTGGATTTATGAATGTGATGTAAGGGGAATTAATAAAACAAGTATTCCATAAGTAAATGGGATGTTTTTGGTTAAAATTTGATGAGTTTTTGTGTTACTCTTGCATGATAAGACCAAAGTTAGTTGATTAGGGATGTGTACCTCACTGAATGGATATGTTCCACTGAATAGAGTTTTGTAATTTTTTCATATCTTGGTCTGTAGACCTCTAAATTGGATAATTTCAATTGGAAATTAAACTAGAGACATAGGCTTAAAACTTTTATGAAGGAACTGAAATTTTATTCCACCTCTAAGATTTTTAAATTCTGGTTTGAAGTTGAGTTATGGCTATTGTCCTTATTTTCAAATAGCCTCTAGTTTTTGGGGTATAACTCCCGATATAATTAACCAAATTGCATAAAATTAATGTCATTAGAAAATTAAGACATAGGTGAATGAAATTAATTGATAAGAGCATTGGTAAATGTGGGAATTAAAGGAAGAAGAAGGACCAATATGCAATTTTCCTAAAGTCAACTCATGGACTAATAAGATTAAAGCATGTGTATCCAATAGAATCGTAACATATGGTCTAATAGAATTATAACACATGGTCTAATAAAATTGTAACACATGTTCCAATAGCATTGCAACACATGGTCTAATAGAATTGTAACACGTGGTCCAATTGGATTGTAACACATGGTCCAATAAGATATAGTCCAATGGGATTGAAACATGTGTCTAGGACTAGAAAATTCATGAAAACGCATATAGAGAGGGGAGATGGACGAAACTTTGATGGCTTAACTTCAAATTTTTCTCCTCTCCATTTCACCTTCTTCATCTCATCATTTTCCACTAGGTGATTCAAGCAAAACCAAAGAGGAAGGGAAAGAAAAGCATTAGAAGAACTACTTTTCCAATTTTAAGGTTTGATACTTCACTTAGTTGATTTCTGTATTTTTTATGATTGAATGGATATAAAGATTCATTTGGATGTGGAATTATTGCTGGGATGTTGCCTTGGTGTTATTTTGGTGTTATCTTGGATAGAATTAGTTGAATATGACAAGAGAGTATTGTGTAGTGGAATTCGGAATTCTATCTAGGGTTTGTTTGAGTCAGTCACATTGTTTGAGTCATAACTTAGACTACAGAACTCCAAATTGTATGATTTTAGTTGAATATGAAACCTAAGACATAGAGATAAATATCTCTAGAAGGGACTCTGACTTAATTTTGGCTCTATGATCTTTGAAATTGAGATTGACAAAAGTGACCTGATACTACCCCTATTTTGGAGCAGCTTGTGATATGTTGCTTATATCTCATGATTTAGAAGTCCAAATGGTCTTATTGTTGATGCTATAGAAACTATAGACATAGAGGAAAAATTTTCCAAAAGATCTTGAAAATCAGTTCCGATTTTTCTATATGCATATTAAGAAACAAGTAGTGGTATGAATGGAGAGAGTGCGTGTTGTTGAATTGTAAAACCAATTACTTGTTTTACGCTAAAACAACAAGTATAGAATCATTACTTGTAGTAAACAGTAAATATCTTCTCACAAAGATTGTATTTAGGCACCACTTAATTCAGGTTGTACTTTGTTTAAGACTCAAATTCGAATATTGAACTGAAAAGTAAACTAAATCAAAATAAACTAGCAACAACTGAATAATGTAACGATGGAAATTCGTTGAGAGAATCAATCAAGTTATGAGAAAGGGGATTTTACCTATCATTAATGCTAATCTAGCCTTTTATATGTTTATAAGGTGTCAGTTCTAGACGATCGTAGGGTTGATTATTCTCTCTCAAGTTATAATCATTCCCTAAATTGTAAACCCTAATCGAATTATGGACTTGCAATATCTTAATTCACAAATTACCCACAATTCTAATTAGTTCTCAAGCTCTCTAATAAACAATCGGATCTCGCACGAGATCTCTCACCATGAAATTATCGACTAAATTGATTAAGTAGTTAATTAGATCGCCTAACTTTCGTTAATCCATTCTAATCATTTTTATTTGGTTCACCCTGTCAATTTATTATCAAAATATGCAAATACATCAATCAATCACAACATCCAACTTAAGTAAATACAAATAAACTATATTAACATTAAAGATAAGCAAAATTTCGAAGGTAAAGTTAAACCATCATGAACAACTCAAAACCCATATCCATACAACTCATCTCAATCTTACACATTAAATAAATAAAAAGGTAAATGAGGAGGAAATGAAACTCATGTTGTATGATTCGGGAGAGTAGTGACATTGAGAGATCACCTATTCTGGGAAGCTTCAACGTCGAAACCCTCTTCTTCTTCCTCTTTTACTTTTCTCTCTCTCTTTTGGGGTTTCCAAATGTAGGTAGAATATAGACTACTTTCTAGGGTTCCATTATAATCCTTTTATAGTCTTTACCAATTAGGGTAACCCTAGTGTCTTTTTGGGTTTAAAATGTCTGAAACGTCCCTCGAAAACTCGAATCTGAAAGTGACTCTGCGTCTGTCTGTGTGCAGTCGATTTATCTACTCTCTGTCACAATCGTGAGAGATTCCCCATGAGCATGGCCCTATGCTTGAGCTTTTGTCATGATCGTGCCCCATGTTGGTGCTTCTGTCACTATTATGGCAGGTTCCCCGCGATCGTGGCCATATGTTTTAGTCTGGTTCTCCTCTGAAACTCTTCCGAATGCCCTAAAATATTAACAAACTCATCATGGCACCTCATATATATATAATTGAAGCTTCAAAAGCATGTTCTCACCCAAAGAACACTTAAACACACAAATGTTTATGAACTAACACAAATCTTAAGCTAAACACACTCTAAAAAATCAACTTAACCACTAAACATATATCAAATTACCTATAAAAATGCAATGCAGTCTACACCTATCATCTGTCACAATCGTGACATTGTTTTCATTTATGATTTTTATCAAATCTTATCCGAATCTTTTTGAATGTGTATGAAACTTTTCAAACACCTACAAATAAATGAAATAGGACTTACTATATGCGAATCGGATGATTGAACATTGGAATTTAATATTGGACATAATGCATTTTCAAAGAAAGCTTACATGTACATAAATGATTTGTTTACGTATGTATTGCTCATATGTGTATAGTATGATTACACAAGTGTGATTTTGACACCCTTCTAATGGTGATTAGTTATGACTTGCATGTATGAACATATATATAAGTTTTGCGACTTGAAATGTATATCATATAACTTGTTAATATATGATTTGTGAAATTGGAAAATGGTTAAAGGAAATGTTACAGTGCCTGATCCATTATCTTGGTGGTGGATAGATGGGTATGCCTATAGGTTACAATTCAGCTGTTACAATTTGATACTACCAGTGTTCTCAGTTCAATACCTTCGGGTAACCACAGTTTGATACCTTCGAGTATCCACAATTCGATACCTTCAGATATCCACAGCACCTGTTATCTACACCTATAGAAAATATGTAAGCTTAACACAAAAGGGAACTTAACTATCATAAATAAGAAATATAATATGACAACATGAATATGGTATTAATGAGTATTTGTATTGGTTGTAATGATGAATTGTGATGATATGCAATTATATTGATAATTTGTAATAATGAGCATTGAATATCAATATTTGGCTTATAAATGTGCATCGTTGATATATGGATAATATGTTGAAACATATTTGCATTATGTACTTTGCTTAAGTATGTCATCATTGTTTACATGAGCATTGAATATCAATGTTTGGTTCATGAATGTAAATTTATAGTACGTGAGTTGTGACCTTTCTAAGTGTATGTGCTTGCGGATGATTGATGTTGGTGGTCATTCAAACTAAGTGTTTCTCCCACTGAGCTTTTAAGCTTAGCATGGATGTTAATTCCTGTAGGTCAAAGTCAAAAGAGTGATGTGCATGGTACATCTATAGGGATCAAGGCCAACAATTAGAAGAAAAAAATGCTTTTGGAATACTTTTTTAGTTAAATATGATTGTACATGTAATGGTTAAAGGACATTGTATATTTTCTTTTGGATTACTATGTAAATGTAAAAATGTTTTACTACTGTTAAATAACAATGCTAAGCATCGGGATGTTTTGTAATGTGTACATGTATAGCATAGAATAAAATTGTATACCTTTAATGCATATACAAGAATTTGGTTGCTATGTGTATTGATGGTTGTAGGTTCCCTATAGGGGTGTTACAAAAAGAACTTTGTATAAAGTTGGAATTATTTTATAATGCAATTGAATTGTTCTTAGGAACAAAATATTTAACTTCACACTATGTCTTTAGCGCTATTTCCAACATAAAGCACATTTTATCAATATGGATGTTTGACTCTAATGAAGTTATTCGGACTATGACAGAGTAGATGACGAAGAAGTTGAATTCTTATTAGTATAAGAGATATTATTGCAGTGTTATATGTGTTGAACCTAAGATACAAAATGGACAAGGTTGAATATATTTATAATGCATTGTACAGTAGTGAAGCTCAAGAGCGTGTACTTACCATGAAATAATTATGATATCAATTATTTAATGATTATCAACCCATAATACAACAAACTCATGATCCAGGTATTAGTAGTGCAGGCAGTTCAACTTCCAGTTGAATTTCAAATACGACCTCATCTTTTAACCTATTATTGACAGGTTATCTTTTACATTTTTGAAAGAAAAAAGCTATGATTTCTTATAATATGATAGAGTTAGATAAATATTTTCTGAAAATTATGTGCCTGAAACTGAAGGTGAACACTTCAATATATTATTATGGTGGAAGAAGTATGGAAATACTTATTTGACCTTGCAAGTTATCGCACGAGACTTGTTAGCTATTTAAAGTTTATTTAATTTATTAAAATGTTTGTATGAAAGTGTGCATGTATAGTAAAGACAGATATGCTTCATAAGAGACAAGTCGACAACAATGACCTCATAACTTTTGCACAGAACTAACAAAACACTGACTAAAATTGGATGCCTTGACTCGAAACTTTTACAAGTTAAAGCGTCAACTAGTTCAACTCAATAATATCTTACAAATTTACATTTTAATGATATAAAAAAATTATAGTAAATTTTAATAAAAGTAATAATTTATAAAAACATATCAAAACCATTTATAAAATGTATTCTAGTTGTAATAAAAAAAATAGCTATTTTGAATATATTATACTATACATATATGTTTTTATAACTCAATTATTTTATATTATTTTTATATTCTTTTGAAATTGATTAATTTTAAGATTTATATAAATACATATATGCATAATATATGTATGTGTAAATATGAAATATAAAACAAAAGAGTTTAAATGCATTAAGAATAATCATGATATTAATTTTTTTAATACGTGTAGTAAAAATATAAAAATTTTACAATAAACATTTAATAATAGATATAATATGAAAAAGACAATAATATTTATAGAAGTAGAAAAAATCAACGATAACTAAAAGTTACATGTATAATTATTTTTAATGTATATAATTTACATTATATACAGTCAATGCTGTATAAGTCATATCCTGCAGCTCCATTTGTTCTTCGATCAGGTATTTTGGCTTGAGGTACCGTTTTAACAAATCGGATCAAAAATTGAGATGTATTTTGATTGGGTAGAAAGTAGACTAATTCTGTTCCATTAGACAAATCTATTTCCATTTGTCCAAGGATGCCTTTCTGATCTGTTCCCCATCGATTATCTCTGATTACTACAAGAACTTTAGTACCTGCATCTTTTCGATGTAACGCAAATACTCTGATCATTATCATTCCCAGATGGATATGATTTAATCCTTCTTGTAATAATTCTTGATATGATTCTTTAGTAATCATATTCATTTCTTCCTGATCATTGTTTATGATCAATTTCTTTTCTTTCGAGTAATGTTGAAATACTCGATGTTGTGGTTCCTTCCAATTACATGAATATAGTATTTCAGCTGGAACCATAGATGCTCTTTTCTTATTGGACAGACTTAATTGATAGTCTGGATCCGAATTCATTTCTAATATTTTGTTTCTGTTGCTATTGCCTGTTAGTCGACCTATAGCATTTCTTGTCATTTGATGCATTTTGCGATAATCACGTATTTGATTATCCTGCACATTATGTTTCATTATACTTTCTTCAGTATTTCTTACAGGAATTAATCCCATATCTTTTCTTTCTGTAGGATTTTTAAAGGAAATCCTTGAGCTTGTGCTTGGTCTATGACTCATTGTAATTTTGGCTTTGAGTATTTAGCTCTTTCTATGCTGTATATTTCTTTAGGATTCCTAAAGAAATATGTTTTTCTTGTTACAGCTGGTGGTGTTGTTCCTTCTTTTTCAGAAATTTTTATTCTTTGAACCTCTTGTACTAAAGTATCAAGAGCTTCTTGAAATTGCGGATTTTCTTTTGAAACTTTAAGAAAAGTTTCTTCAAGTCTGGCAAGCTTTGTTTCTAAATTTTCAAGTTTCTGTAGTGTTTTTATCAACAGATAAATAACACTATTGTTCTGCTTTACAGAAGATTCTACTACTTTTGAGACTTGTTCTCCTGCCTTGATTCTTTTAAATCCTTCTGCTGGTTCTCCTAATAAAGCTGTTGCGATAATAGCTTCCTGATATTCTGAGTCGTCAGCAGCAGTGATATAGGACATCAAATTTTCTGATACAATTGTTCCAGCAGTTCTTTAACTTTCTGTAGTCTTTTCTCCAATGGTTTGGACAATTGTATAGCTTCTTGTTTACTTTCTTTTGGTTTATCAACTGATAAGTCAATTAAACCAACAATTTCTTTCTTTAATGGAACTTGCTTTATTTTCTTTTCTAGTTCCTCAAGCTTTTCTTCCAAACTGTGCAAATGCTTTAAACAGACTTCAGATAGTAATAATATCCTATTATGTGTCACACTGATATTAAACAAGGTATTTAACTGCAAATCACAAATCAAATTCAACTGCTTGTTGTCAGAATGATATATATGTTTAAATCCTTTCTTATAACAAGAAAATTCTATTCCTTCGATGATCTCTTTTTCAAAAGGAGGTTCAACAGCAAGATCTAGATATTCCACTATTCTTCGATCTTTATTGTACCTATCTATTGATTTAAAAGGATGACTCATAAATTCTTAATTTAATAAACAAGTACTTTCCCGTTTTGGATTTTGAACTCAATTTCCCCTAACACGCCTCCCTTGGCTTCAAATGGGTACTTTACTTTTGTTCTTCCTTAATCCTCAAGGCGTAGCTACCTATTTATTAAAATAAAAACTCATAAGCTTTAGACTTCAATCAATAAGGGGTTGCATCCATCTTTGATACAGTTTTTCTCTTCTGCTTAGTGCTAAAATTTCCTGTTTTGCTTCATACAGAAGATACTTAGCTTCCCCTAATAAATAGAAAGCATTTTGTTTTAGAGCTTCTGTTTCTCTAAATTTTGGATGACTTGGATGATTACAGATGCTCATAAACTCAGGATTAAATAATATTTTTCTATATTCTTCAACCCTTTGTTCTTGTTTTTCTACAACCTTCTTTAGTCTTTGAAATTCCTTTTCTTGTATAATCAATTAAAGACTTAAGACTTCTTCTTTTATCAAAATATCCAGGCATAACTGTTGAACCTTTCTATTTGAATGAATCACAAAAGTAATAGAACTTGGATATTATAAGAACAAAATTTAAACAAATTATCAATTCATCAACAAACAATCGAACTTATTTAATTTAGTTACTCATACCTTGCTCTGATACCAATAACAGAGTGTCTCAGTTTTTCCCCAGTTCTTTACTTGATCTTGCTAGACACAGTTTTTGTGACTGTGCGGATTATAGCACTTGAGTAACAAACGAATTTTTATTGATAGATGAGGAGAGATACTGAGCGTTGTATGATGCTTCAGTTGTACTCTCTAAGGTTACATATGCTGGCTTTTATAGCCAAAACTTGAGAATAATTGAGGAGGTAGAATAATTATCCCGGGTGCGCATTGGGCCCCATAGTCAGATAATTCAATTCCTTTTCCTTCAATCATTCCTTATCCTTTAGCGGAATTATTAGTTCCACTATTAACAGTGAACGCCAAGTGTGCGTTCCAAAATAAAAGTTCACACAATAATTTACATGTGACTAGACAGCCTATTATGGCAGACAAGGAATCTGCTTTTTCTGTCGACCATTTATTCTTCTTTTGGCCATTTCTGTTTGACATGTGATTGATGAGAAGGTCGTCCTCGTGTTACAGGCCTAATTGATCTGGTGCCAGCTGCCCATTCTTCCACTGTTTTGAAATGACGTGGATGTCGTCTTTCAGTTTCTTCTTCATCTGAAAGCCTTTGGTAGGCCTTTGCAATTCCTTCCTTTTTCTGACTAAAATATTCCTGTTTATCTTCTTCATCACAGATTTCTGGGTCTCCTTGATGCAACACTCTGCATACCAATATTGGATCCCAAAGATCCAAAATCATACAGACCACTGGATAATCTTCCAATGGATGAGAACCAGAAATGTCTCCTTGATGCAATTTGGAAGGCAAGCAGTAGCAGACAAAAACAAACCGCTTGTTGCGCTCTACAATACTATTTTAGTAAGATCATGCAACCTCCATTAGGTAAAAATTATTCATATTATGCATTGATCAATGGGCCAAATCGAGGTATTTATTGTTATTACTCAACTTTACTCAAGAACATTGCTCAGATGGTTACAGTTGGTGGTGCTGTTCCTTCTTTTTCAGAAATTTTTATTCTTTGAACCTCTTATACTAAGGTATCAAGAGCTTCTTGAAATTGCGGATTTTCTTTTGAAACTTTAAGAAAAGTTTCCTCAAGTCTAGCAACCTTTATTTCTAAGTTTTCAAGTTTCTATAGTGTTTTTATCAGTAGATAAGTAACACTATTATTTTGCTTTACAGAAGATTCTACTACTTTTGAGACTTGTTCTCCTGCTTTGATTCTTCTGAATCCTTCTGATGGTTCTCCTAATAAGGCTGTTGCGATAATAGCTTCTTGATATTCTGAGTCTTCAGCAGCAGTAATTTCTTTTTCAAAAGGAGGTTCAACAACAAGATCTAGATATTCCATAATTCTTTGACCTTTACCATATCTATCTATTGATTTAAAAGAATGACTCATAAGTTCTTAATTTAATAAACAAGTACTTTCCCGTTTTGGATTTTGAACTCAATTTCCCTTTAACACGCCTTCCTTGTCTTCAAACAGGTACTCTACTTTTGTTCTTTCTTAATCCTCACGGCATAGCTACCTATTTATTAAATAAAGAAAACTCATAAGTTTAAAGCTTTAATCAATAAGGGGTTGCATCCATCTTTGATACAGTTTTTCTCTTCTGCTTAGTGCTAAAATTTCTTGCTTTGCTTCATACAGAAGATACTTAGATTCCCCTAATAAATAAAAAGCATTTTGTTTCAGAGCTTCTATTTCTCTAAATTTTGGATGACTAGGCTGATTACAGATGCTCATAAATTCAGGATTAAATAATATATTTCTATATTCTTCAATCCTTTGTTCTTGGCTTTCCACAACTTTCTTTAGTCTTTGAATTCCGTTTCTTGTATAATCAATTAAAGACTTAAGACTTCTTCTTTTATCAAAATATCCAGGCATAACTACTGAACCTCTTTTTATGAATCACAAAAGTAATAGAACTTGGATGTTATATGAATAAGATCTAAACAGAATATCAATTCCTAAACAAGCAATCGAACTTATTTAATTTAGTTACTCATACCTTGCTCTGATACCAATTCACAGAGTGTTTCCAATTTTCCCAGTTTTCTTGATCTTGCTAGACACAGTTTTGATGCTGTGCGGATTATAGCAATTGAGTAACAAACGGAAATTTTTATTGATAGATGAGGAGAGATACTGAGCGTTGTATGATGCTTCAGTTGTACTCTCTAAGGTTACATATGTTGGCTTTTATAGCCCAAACTTAAGAATAATTGAGGAGGTAGAATAATTATCCCGGGTGCGCATTGGGCCCCATAGGCAGATAATTCAATTCCTTTTCCTTCAATCATCCCTCATCTTTAGCGGAATTATTAGTTCCACTATCAACAGTGAACGCCAAGTGTGCGTTCCAAAATAAAAGTTCACACAATAATTTACATGTGACTAGATATCATGGCAGACAAGGAATCTGCTTTTTCTGTCGACCATTTATTCTTCTTTTGGCCATTTCTGTTTGACATGTGATTGAT
>JANITX010000212.1:43099390-43110232 GCA_027564395.1 Erythroxylum ulei | reverse complement strand
GTTTTCATACGAATATCTTGAAAATAGTTTATAACATTGATTTTCAGTAGTTTTTGTGAAAAGAACAAGTATCTTTTCACAAATTCGTTTACGAAGGGGTTTTACGAAAAAGAATACACAATTCAACCCCCCGTTCTTATGCATCTGTATATCTTGAATTGAGATTTGTATTAACGTGTAATTCACTTCAATAATAACCTGATCTTAAATCAATTTTTGAATACACCTTGGAACCTTATAGCTGATCGAATAAATATTCAATCCTCAGGAGTAGATATTAATTACGAGCTGTCACTCTATTTAATTATCTGTAGTCGATACATAACTTTAAACTCCCATCCTTCTTTTTAATAAATAGGATTGGAGCCCCCATGGAGAAGTGCTTGATCTCACGAAACCCTTATCTAATAATTCTTCCATTTGCACTTTCAACTCCTTTAACTCTGCTGGGGCCATTTTGTATAGAGTAATTGAAATCAGTTGGGTTTTTGGAGGTAAATCTATCCCAAACTCTATTACCCTATCTAGGGATAGTATTAGAAGATCCTTTAGAAACATGTTGAGGAACTCTCTGACCATCGAAATATCTCCTAATTGAATGTCATCATTACCCTTTTCAATTATGTAAGCTAGATATCCCTGTCATCCTTTACGGAGCATTCTACTACCTACCATGGCAGTTATTATACTACTGGGAAGAACTTTCTGTATCCCTCAAAATATCACTTTTAGTTTCCCTAATCGACTCAACCTAACCTCCTTTTTAAAGCAATCCACCGCCGCTTAATGTGTGGACAACCAATCCATTCTGAGAATAATATAAAATCCTAAATATCACATGGACTATGTGTTGTCATTTGGAAGTGAAAAAGATCCTCTATTCTTCTTGCACAACCCCCATAGTCATATGCTATTCATTTTTTTAACAATTCATAGTTTTCTTTAGGAAACCTTAAGGAGGACGGAGCATTTTCTATTTTATGTTACAGAGACCTGAGAAATTCAATTTTGATTTGGACCTACACTTTGGGTTTTCAATAACATCAAGAAAGAAAATCATACAATGTTAGCTAGTTATTCCATAAGTGACTCTAATGAGGAATACAATGAATTAGTTTAATCAACTATCAAGATGCTTTATAGTATAATTCAGGCTCGATATCTATTGACTAGCAAAGGAATGCCAGTTATGCTTGACAATTACTATTGAAGTAAAGAGGCTTCTTTATTGATGATTATTGGATTTGGATTTGGTTGGTGCCCTTTTCGATTTGCTCTAACATATTATCCATTGCAGCCTTTGTCCTTTGCTTGTTTTAACTTTTTTTTCTAATCATTGTCATTCATCTCCTTGGCAAGCAACAACGATCGCATACTCTCGCTTTAACTGGGTTTATTCTTAATCATCCTATAAAATTAGTTAAGTTTAAACAATTTAATTTGGATGCTTTGTTGACTGAGAGGAATTTGTTACATGTTTCTTTATTGCTACAACATTTTCATGCTGAGTTAGTATTTTACTACAATTTGGATAAAGGTGTTTTAGATGATACAACTTTATGCTTTCATATGGTTTATCTGAGGGGAGATTGATTAAGTTCGATTCTGATTTGTTGAATGCATTTTTAGGGTTTATGAAGTTAATCAATCGTATGTAAATGACTTTGAGGTGAGTAATGATATGTTAGCTAATGTCTTGACTGGTAGTAAATTGTCATCATGCCCTTCTGATTCTGCATTACGTGGTTATGATTCTTCCGCCACACCTATTGCTAATTTTTATGCCTCCTTATTCCCTGAGAATGATCGCATAGAAGGCATTCCTTATTTTAGCATTCTTTTATCCCAAGGGGGAGAAAATTGGATGATTGTTTGCTTACAATTATTGTTGGAAATTGATGTTCAATTAGTTGGAACTTGAAGTTTGATTAACTGGGAGTGTCCAATTATCTTATTAAGGGGGAGTTCTTATATGTTATAAATAATGTCAAAAAGGGGAAGATTGTTAAGATATTTGTTAAGGTATCTAATTAATTATTTTAGGCATTATTTGTAGTTGGATATATTTGATATATCATTATGATACGAAATTTACCTTGTGTGGGATTCTTGAAGCTAAGATAGAGTGAGTGGATAATAAAATCTTAGAGAAGATAGGATTTATAGGAGATAAGATGACCATGTTTTATTGAAGATTATGCAACTGATTTTTTTGGTGATTTAAGTTATTCTTGGTAGCAACAATTTGAGCTATCGTTGGTAGCTGCAATTTCGGTGATTTTGAGCAATCTTTGTTGTTGTGTTCCATATATAAAAACGTGAATTTGCGGACAATCGTCTTACCTCTTTTTTTAGGAAAAAACAAGCAGAATATTTGTCAAGTGTGTAGCTTTATTTTTGGTGATGTTTCGATGGTGAAATAGATATTCGATTGATGATTTGTGTGGCTACTTTTTTATTAATATGCTTTAGTGATTTATTGTGATTTGGTAGTCCATGTTGCGTGAGATATGATGATTTTAGTAGCCATGTGTTTAAGGTACTTGTGACATCAATTATACATTTGATTGAAGAATGGTGGTGCTGCTGTGTGTTTGGGCTTTCGGTGATTGATTACAAGGTTTTGTTTGTGAAAAATACGCAGTCCATCTATTAATTTAAGCTGTTGCAATTTTTATTAACTACAAGGTTCATAGTAGATTTTTGTTAGAGGACTTTGCATGATTCAGATTGATGAGGCTGCATATATAGGGGAGTGTCTTTTGATTCAAAGTATTTCTTTGTTTATGTCTTCATTGATTTAATCATTAGATTATTATTTTCTTCTTTATTAAAGTTCGTTGTTGTAAAAATCCTCTGTTGAGGTTAACACAAGGTGGAAGTGTTATTAGATGTGAAATAATTTCATGGATATAAGTACGGGTAGGTAGAGTCAAGGAGTGAGTAGTATTGGCTCAGTAAAGCCTTGTGTAAGACTATTAGCACAAGTGGATAGTGTCAAGGTGTGAATAGTGTTGGCTCAATAAAACCTTGTGTAAAACTATTATATTTCGGTAAAAGTGATTAATTAGGTGAGGGCTCTGTAGAAGTAGGTCGGTGTGCCAAACTGTGTTAACAAATTTCAATTGTTGATTTATTTATTGCATATTTAGTTTTTCTATTTTGGTTTTAAATATGGAAAATTAATAGTTATTAACACAATTGCTTTGTATTGAGCAACCGACAGAAACAATTCAAAGCAACTACGCTAGTATAGGATTTTTCCGAAACCACATCCTTCGGGACTCTCATACTCAATTAATTTTTCATAATTTATATTAAATTTGATTAAATTAAACTTAATTCATTTATAAATTCAAATATGATCGATATATTTTGTCATCCCTCTACAGGGGTAAGTCGAATGCCAACTCTATTAACATTTCTTAAAGTATTCAAACGCCAAATACATTATCTTGAAACTTGGATTGCATTTTGTATAACAAATCTAAAATACTTTAATGTGGAATAATAACTTGTCATCTTTAATATAAAATATGCATATAAAGACATAAATTAAAATGATGAAACAGAAAGGTTTCAATTCTTTATCATCAATAAATATTGAAAACGTAGATAATTTTTGAAATTATGCATTTAAGATGGTTTTAATTGGAACTTAAGACTTTTTATCAATAATTATAACTCATTTAGATTATTATTAGAGTAATCATGGTCCACACGTCATGTACAACTTTTGGTCGAATATAGAATCAATCTTTTTTACCTTTTATCATTACTCTCATGTCCTTTAACTTTGGAACTTTGAAAGGTCGAAGTTGTCTCGGAAATCCTTGTACGTACTACCATTGTCTTAAAAGTTAAGACCCCTCTCAGAACTTTCCGATATAAAACAGTGCAACTCCATGGATAATGAAAGAGGTAAAAGGATCAGATTAGTATGGAAAAAGAAGTATTAGATTTAGGGAGGGGGAAAAAAGTGAAAGACCCTGAAATCTTTGCATCCAAATATTAGTATTGCCGAGAGTCTATGCTTGGCAAACAAGTAAAGATAAGATTTCTTGTGTCTGATTGAAGAGCTACCACAAGCTGGGATAATCCGTGGTGAATCAACTGTTCCAATACTATAAATTCTAATGTTCTGACCTGCAACCTGGAGAAAATATCAACCCACTTTGATTAGTTGAGTGTCACCTGTCATGGCAGCTCCTGGAGAAGTAACTTTTGAGCAGGAGCTGTATGCAAAGAGGAGAGGAATAAAAAAAGATGGTGTTGATTGCCACAATGAATGTGAAATGCTGAGTATAGGGATCGTAAAAGCTCCTAGATCGTCTTCTTCGACGTCGTCCTGCAACGAATTGTGGAATCGCATGAATGCTGCGACCATTGATGGGACTAAGACAAAACCTCGCAGGATTCACTGAGTCCATGAACTGTTTCAGAAGAAAGAATCATGCAAGGATTGTTTTGATCCTATGGTTGTTTTTATAGGTCCTTTGTCATTACGGAAAGAGCGGGCTTGAGGAGATGGAGAGGCTCAAGGATTCTGTGGCGCTTCAGTTCATCAAAGGGTGTAAATTGCCGTTTTCTGCCATTTACTCTAAGGTGGAACAAATCTCTACTGCTGCAAGAAAATACTATCCTGAGGAGACCATGTCTAGGTTCAACGAGAATGCATTCACCACACTGATGCTGTCGACGGATGTTTCGTTCTCCAGTTCATCGACGAATTCATGCACAAGCATAAAGTAGAGCACATGAAAAGCAACATTGCAGCTTTTGTTAGAAGGGACTTGATGTTGCTAGAGAACCAGCTTCCTTATATAGTGTTGTTAGAAAAGATAATAAGCTTGAAGTCCGAGGGAAAAGCTGCAGATGAATTAATCGACAAATTCATCAGAAGCATTCGTGGTAATTTGTTTCTACAAACTACCTGGATACAAACTACTTGTAGGTTTTTTCATAAATGTTATTCAAAACTCAAAGACCCATCGAGTATATTCAAAAAAGGAACAGCAAATCAAACTCACCAGCAAAAACCAGTTGAAGAACCCAATAATAAGTATCAACCTCTTCATCTTCTTGATATTTTCCTGAGTACATACATCAAGACAGAAAATCTGACCATAAGACGGCCTTTCAAAGAAACAGACCCTGATTGGTATTCATATCCTGCAACCAAGGAGCTTAGGGCATTGGGGATTCACTTCAGGCCAAGCGCAGGTGAACATTTCACATACATCACCTTCATATGGACAATTACTTCTGGAGTGCTCCTCCTTCTCCAAATCATGATAGATGACACAACCAAGTCCATGCTTTTAAATTTAATGGCTTATGAAACCAGCTCTGACGCACCAGATGATCTTTGTGGTCTCACTTCTTATATATGCTTCATGGATTCCTTGATTGATCAAGCTGAAGATGTGAAGGTGTTAAGATCAAACAGTATAGTCTTCAACCTTCTTGGCACTGACCAAGAGGCTGCAGAACTTTTCAATAATATAGCCCAGGATCTGGTACCTAACCCCAATGCTTTTCTATCACCATAAAAAGGCATTGAATTACATTCCAGGAGCAGGATCAAGAATGGGATGTCTGCGTTTATTAATACTCATTTTAGTAGCCCCTGGACGATTATTGCATTTCTTGGAGCAACTGCTACTATTTTCCTTACATTCCTCCAAACTTATGTTTCTGTTAAAGACTATTGTTCAGGAAAAGGCAAGCAAGACCATGCTTCCTTTTGTGCTTTCTTCTAACAACTTACGAGGCATTACCTGCTTTCTGGTCTACTTGTTGAACTTCGTATTATACGAGTTTAGATCTTCTGTCCAGTTTTATGGTGTCTTATTCTATCCTATGAATCTCAGCCATTCATTTTTGTAGGCTCCGCGTGGATTCCGTATAAATAAATGTGGGACCCGTATAAATGAATGGCTGAGATTTATCGGACAGAATAAAACACCATAAAATTGAACAGAGTATCTTTTCCTATATTATATATGTATGTTTGTGTGTGCTTGTACGATTCTGCATTCGCCTTTTGATTTCTGCAATATTTATTCTTTTTAGTGTTATTTTTGGTCATGAATGATATTTTAATTGGATCCTGTAGCATGTTAACTCTGTGTGTCCTGCCTCCTTTTTTTTTTTGAAAAAGGGAAATTAGTATAAATATAGAAAAAATTTACAAGGTCATCAAAAGGGAAAACCCGTTATATACAACACAAAAGAAGAGCCAGCAGAAAAAAATCAGCTACCACATCAAAAAGAGCCTAAAAACCCTGATCTAGCAACTATAGTCGTAAGGCATGACAAACATTAGAGCTACAAGGAACTTTCTTAGTCAAAACTAACGCCCAAACGTCAGAGATAATTAAGCAGATCAAACTCTCCTTCGTAGTAGAGGTATTATGGAATCGTCGAGAGTTGCGCTCTCGCCAAAGAGAATATAAACAGACCCCTAAAACAATAAGGTGGACAGATTTGTTGGAACTTGCAGTAGAAGACAATATCTAGTGAGATGCATAAGTTTGGACCTAGGATTCGTCCAACAGCATACGCCACAAATAGCTCTCCAAATAGAATAGGTAAAGGGGCACTCAAAAAAAAGATGAGAACAAGATTCCAATTGAAGGGAACACATCGGGCAAGAAGGATCCATTTGCACATAAGGAATACGATCAACAGTCAAAATTTTATTTTGAATAGCTAACCAGAAAATAAAAGAGATGCAGGGCGTTAGAAGAGGGTTCCAAACCGTAGGTGCCCAAGGAACAGGGGGTCGGCGATGACGCAAATTGTTGCAAATGAAGCAATTAGTCAACTTATGCAGTGGAGTCCCCTTCCAAAAGAAAGTGTCAGATTCTTGAGCAGTTGGGGAATAGCTAGGTTGGAGATGGCGCAGAATTCGTGGGAATTTCCACGAGCTCCCATCAATAAATGAAATCATACGTGTTTTGAGAGGAAACAGTGGGGAAGTTTAGGAAGGAGTTACCTGTGAGATTAAAGGACCTCGACTATCCCAATTATCATACCAAAGAGAAACTCGACGTCCGTCCTTGATAACACAAGAATTCTCATGACGAATATCGTCTCGTAGTTTCAAAAACTGGTTGAGAAAGAAAGAGAAACTGGCTTTCGGCTGAAGCGCCCAAATAGAATGGCCTTTCAGGAAATAAGTATGCAACCATTGGATCCATAAGGTTTTCTTATCCTCTAGGATCGACCAAAGGCGCTTGAGAATCAAGGAGCGATTAGCAATTTTAATGGGCATAAGATTCAAACCACCTTCTGCCTTCGGAGAGCAAATATCAGACCATTTCACTTTGGAAGCGCCGCAGGTGCCATTAGAATGACTCCATAAGAAGGTTCGAAGTAGCCTTTCAATTTCTTTGAAGATGCCTTGCGATTAAAAAATATGGGAACTCCAGTAGACATGCAAGGAATTAAGGCCGGATTTAATAAGCTGTAGCTTACCAGCATAATACAGAGATTTGTTAACACATGATTTATTCCTCCGCTGAATCTTCTCGAGGAGTGGACGACAATCAACATAGGAGAGCCTTTTAGTGGACACAGGGAGCCCAAGATAAAGAAGAGGGGGATCCTTCAACATTATACCCGTGATAGCAGAAATCGAGGGGGCCATAGACGCCGCACCCTTTGACAAAATACAATGACTTTTAAGCAAATTGAGCTGCAATCCAGAATGATGTTTGAAGAGGATGAGGGCGTGCAGAAAAGTCCGAATAGACTCCAAATTCGCCTTGCAAAATAAGAGGAGGTCATCTGCAAAACATAAGTTAGTAATACCGAGAGTCTTACACTTGGAATGATACCTAAATCGAGGATTAGATTGCGTTTCATGCCGGATAAAAGAATTAAGGGTTTCCATGACGAGAAGAAAAATATATGGGGAAAGAGGATCCCCCTGGGGAATGCCCTTAGCAGCTCTAAAAGATCGAGTAGGGGCACCATTAATCAAAACCGAAAAAGATACCGAAGTGATACATTCCATGATCCACCGGGTAAATTGAGTCGGAAAGCCAAAGGCCTCCAACATGGCATGCAAGAAGCCCCAATCAATACTATCAAAGGCCTTATGAAAATCAATCTTCAAGGCACAATTAGGAGGGCTCGAAGAAGTAGAATAGCCTTTCAGCAGCTCTTGAACAATAAGAAAATTGTCCCCAATATAGCGATCCGACAAGAAGGCACTTTGGTTAGCACTGATTAACGGAGTCAGAGCGGCCTTCAATCTGGAAGCAAGGATCTTAGAGATAATTTTGTAAAGAAAATTAGCACACGAGATTGGACGATAGTCGGCAAAGGTGGTAGGAGTTGGTCCTTTCGGAATCAAGCATAAGAAAGTACGATTAATCTCCTTCAGCAAAATTCCAGTATGAAAGAACTCATGGATGGCTTCCTTAACAAAACTACCAATAGTAGGCCACGCATGTTGGTAAAAATATCCGTTAAATCCATCCGGCCCAGGAGCTTTCTTGCCATTCATATTAAAAACACAAGCCTCAATTTCGCTATCTTCCATTGGTCTAGTTAAGAGAGGAAAAACAGAGGGTAAAACCTGCTTGAGATTAAGACACTGTAAATCCATAGAAGTGACGGAAGTACGTTCGGCTGTACCAAGGAGGGTATGAAAAAAGTCCAAAGCTGCTTCCCTAATAGCCATCGGATCATGGATAACATTACCATTATGAGAAACGGAATGAATCTTGTTCTGGTTCCTTCGAGAAAGAATTGAGTGGAAGAAAAACTGAGTACACCTGCCGCCATTTTGAAGCCAATTGATTCTAGCTCTTTGCGGCAAAAGAGAGGAGTGATTGCTAGTAGCCTGCAAATAGTTGGAGAGGGTGAGCTTTTCCTGATCAAGAAGAAGCTGGCTCATTCGGTTATCCGATAAGAGCGTCTGCACCCAAGTAAGCTCTGATCCGGTCTAACTAATTGCTTCAAGGGTGGAGCCCTGAGAGGCCTGAAGAAGTTTAAGCATCTGCTTAATAACTTTCAATTTCTGTACACAGACAAACTGCCTGGTTCCCCAACAAACATGTGTAGCACCACGCATGCAAGCATCCCCAAAACCAGGATCTGAAACTAAATAATTATTGAATCGAAATGGGTAGTGAGCAACCACAGGAGGAAGCAAATTGGAAACCCGTATGGGTGTGTGGTCCGAAAACGGAGGGTCCAAAAATAGAGCCGAGCTACTAGGGAAAGACTGGAGCCAATGATTATTAACGAGTGCTCAATCAAGCTTCTTGCGAATAAACCAGCGGTCCTTTTGCTTATTAGACCAAGTAAAGAAATGACCAGCGAAACTAAGATCAGACAATCCCACCTGCTCCAAGCAATCCAACAAGTCAGAGGAGAAAGGACGAAGACTAACATTACCTTGAGCCTCCGAAGAATAGAGGGTAGCATTGAAATCCCAGCATAGGAGCCAAGGTTTAGAAACAGAACTACTAACATGGCGGATGGTAGTCCATAGATCCTGGCGCTGAAATTCAAAATTGTTGGCATACACAAAAGAAACAAAGAAGTCAATGTGGCCGTGCAAAATCAGCACTCGAAGGTGCATAATCTGATTTGAAGTTTCAACTATGTCGACCTTAACTTCAGTAGAATTGAAACAAACTATAATCTTTCCAAGAGCATGATGATGGTGATTAGAAATCCAGCTCCATGTAGGGCCCAAAATGTGGAGTTTATTAAGATTAACCAATCTGATTTTAGTTTCAAGTAAACCAAGCAACACAGGTCGTTCCCGAAGCACTACATCTTTAAGAGATTGTAACTTAGAAGGAAGATTGCAAGTAAGGGATCGAAAAATCTAGTTCAAATTATGAGTGTTATATTTAATTATCTTTTAAAATAAACTAATTATCTCAATTTTAATCAGTGAAATGAATTTTTTATTATTATTTTGGAGTTTGAAGAGGCAACGTTATCTTTAACTAATAGAGGGACTATTTTGAAATAATTGTTAAATTCTTATTATTATCTTTTTGATAAAACAAAAAGGGGAAATAATTGTTGAAACTCTATTCCAAATTCTTTACTTTAATTTCCTTACTTTAATGAATTAACTATGATTTTTTATGCAAATACCTTCAATAAGAATGAGGTGTATTTAATAAAATGAATAGCTAACACATTTATTAATCCACAATCGTCATTGATTCTTAATTAATGAATACACACCTTTTTCATGTAATATTTAGAGCATTTGAACAATCAATCTTGTAAACTTATTATTATTTAGACTTTCTAATTTATTTTGCCTTTTTAAAAATTAGGACCAATATCCTTATGAATTTAGTGTCTGTTTGGATAGGCTTTTGGGAGGTCAATAAGTACTTTTCTCCACCACAAAAGCCTTTTTAAGGAAAAATAAGTGTTTGACTGTAAAATAAAAAAGTACTTTTTTAATAGATATGACTTTTTTGGCAGCCAAAATACAGCTTTTTCATAAGCTCAAATTTGGAGTTTTAAAAAAACGCTTTTTTAGGTATATTTTTCAGATCAATTAATGAGTCTATTTGTAGTCTCTTTTGCCCTTATGTTTTACACATAATTTTCACAATACCCACAAACTTATCTTCTAGTTTATTATGTATTTAACTATTTACTCAACTTGGATATTTATTTTGGGATTTATATAATATTATTTGGCTTTTTTAGATGTTTTAATATTTATTTTCGATATTAGTTTACTTATGTTATAATCCATATAAAAGATTCGGTTAGATATATTTTTATTTATGTTTCATATGGTTTAAAATTATATAATAATTAATATATTGTGCTTTGCATATTGTT
>JANITX010000212.1:42994445-43014802 GCA_027564395.1 Erythroxylum ulei | reverse complement strand
AATTTACGTTGCAAGTACTTACTTATTGATGCAAATCAATTTCTTGAAATAACCATGAAGACATTCACGCCTCACTTAAAGAATTCAATTCTGAAATTTTATTGATCATCAAATCTCTGATTACAAGGATATAATAAGGTATAAATATCCTTGACCAAGTCCTAAACCTAATAAGAATGGGTTTGCAGGCCCATTTGATGAAAACTAAGCTCATCCTAACAAATGTAGGAGTATCTAGTCCATTGAACATAATCTGATCCAAGTCCTCTTAGAAGTGTTCTAAATACATTAAAACAAATAAGTTTCAAAATAACCCAAAAAAACAAAGAGGGGTGTATGGGCCTTATTAAGCAACTTTAATAGGCCCACACGCTTGGTTTATAACAAACTAAGCTAAAAAAACTAAGTCATGTGACTTTTAATGAAAGCATATGCTATTGACTAAAAGAACAACCCATAAACAAGTCCTTAGGCCTAAAATAAGAGATAATAAATAACAAGTCCAAATTATGAAAATGCGCCCCAAATAAGACTTGAGCTTGTTTCCCAAAATGGTTATGTACTAGCCTCTTCCAATGCCTCCTCCAATAAAGTCACAAGCTTAGGCGTGCCTTGGTGTTCCTTCATGGATGTTTCGGCCTCCTCATGTACTTGACTTATGATTTGGGCTTGAACAAAAGCTTGCATTGCTTGTTTAAGCCTTGAAGCTTGTTGCGTTGTAATTGGACCACTTGATATGTGTAGCTTGTCAGGTTGATGTGTAAGGCGTGGAACTCCATTGCGAAGGCTAGTTGTATCACCTTTAGTGAGTGAGCTCTAAAAATATGGAAATAGGATTCATTTATGAACCTTAGTGAAGCTTTTTCATCCAAATAACCCTATCCTCTTTAGAGGATTAGGGTTATAAAAGGGAAGATACCCTACAATGCTATATAAGCCTTGAAACTGCAGGCCCAATTCCCTTCAACAATAATAGCACTTACCTTGGTATTATAAAGGATAGGTCTTCCCTCCTATACAAAGGTCCTATCCTAGTCCAGCTATCATACTAGAACCAAGTGTTGGTGCCATTTCCAAACTGACATTTAAAGAATAGAAGAATCTAATCCCTCATTCTTAGCATCTGTATCAGACTCTAAGAATGATCTCTATTGATTTTTAGCTGCCAGAAGCTAAAGTTATTGAAATAAAATTCATGCTTCAACTTTGTCCATAAAGTCACCTTATCATTGAAGATTCCTTAGATCCTTTTAATTAATAGCACATATTACATTACCTAAATTGAATGTAACCCAAGGCCCTCTTCATTTTTAGGAAGACATAGCTAGTTCCATTTGATATTGGCTCCTTTAGATACCTTAACTTTTCTTGACCATAAAAAGTTTTTAGTACATCTTTCAACCTCTTTGATTATTTTCCTAAGTAGGAAGAGGTATGCACTCCATTTGACATGTATGTTTCTCAAAATTGAAGAAATAAGTTATAACCTTCTTGCATTTGATAAGAACTATTATGCTAAGCATTAATCTTTTTTTAACAGCTTCTAATAAGGAAATGCATTCCACTAATTTTAGATTTTTGGCAAATGTAGGCATTACTCAATATTTGAAAAGACCATGGTGAATCGATAAAACTGAAATGGAGCTTAGCTCTTTAGGTTCTGGACGTCAATAGATACGTCCATTTATGCTCTTTTGAGCATTAACTCTCAAGCGAGGCAAATCAGAGAATAAGTTTAGAGTTCTTACCATAATTCTTTGAGAATAAGGGTCAACTCCATAGAATAAAATGAGATCATCTGCAAAAGTCAAATTATTAATCTATTTTTCCTTACATTTATGATGAAAACAAACTTGTTATTAGCTTAAGCATAGTAATCGATAGGTATAGAATATCATATGTTTTTCTAGGTTTCTAAGTGTGGTTTTAAGTGTTTCTTAGAGGATTATCATGTGTATAAATTTAGAATTGTGTTTTTGTTAGTGTTTGTATGTATTCTAAGTGGTATTTTTGTTTATAAAAAGAATTAGATCTTAATTTTTTGTTTTAAGAGTTGTTTGATGTGTTTGGAAATAAGAAATTGAAGAATAGAGAAGATGTTAGGTGCATGCAAGAATGCAAGATCATGCATGGAGAAATGATTGTGTATGGAAAAGCTTCATCATGTTGCATGGCTCTCTAGCACAAAGCACGATCATGCTAGAGAGGAATCAATCACATTTGGCATGATCTTGCCAGGAGTGTTTCCAGGCGTGGGTTTTTTCAAAGTTTTTAGGTTTGGGGCTATTTTTGGAATCGAACAAAGTTAGAAATCGAGGAGGAGACATCAAGAAGAGCTTTAGAGAAATTTCAAATTTCCAGATCAAGACTCTAATTAGTTTGTATTTCTTTTCCCTTTATTTCTTTCATTGTGTTGAATGTAGATTTGGATTTCTAAGATGTTTAACATGATTATGGGTTTCTAGATCCCTATTATAGGTTATTCTTGAATTATTTTGTCAACCTTATTTCTTAACGAATTAAATACATATATCAATGTTTGTGATAATTATCGTGCACATACTTGATAATAAATCAAGAGAGTGAATCAAGTTACTAATTTTAAGGTGCATAACGAGAGTTGGTAATTTAATAGACCAAAAATTATTATATTAATAAACAATTAATGAAAGATCTTAATTGTGAAATTAATTATCTATAAGATTGCTTCATATCTAATTGAATACATTAAGAATAGTTTTGTGAATCGAGATTACAATTTTATAAATATCGAATTTAATTAGGGTTACTTGATTAGATCTTGGAAAAAAGTAATCAAAACTTTAGGAAATCTAGGATCAAACATAAATTGAATTAATAAGAACAAGGGAAACAAAATAAGGATGGAATAGTTCATAAGTTTTTAACTTTGATCAATCTCAATTTTATTGGCAGATCTCTTGTCTTATTTTATTATTTGTTTTAATTTCAATCATTTATTTTAATTCACATCAATTCTTAGTACCTTAGGCAAAGTTCTTTTCAAGTTATTTAGGTGTCTAATAGTCTGCATGAGAATGATGTCTTTTGATATTCCAAGATATGATTCATATATTTGTTTTATTGAGAGTTTTATTATTATATATAAAACTTGCTTAACATTAATGAATCATTCTTATAGGGGTTCAACGACTAGGACAAATAGATAAAGAGATAGGGAGTGTTCGTGTAGCTTTTTCAATGAAAGAAATTAGTGTTTAGGTTATGGGGGGAAGGGGTTTGGTTTGGCTTCGAGTAAGAAAATAAATTGAAATTAAACTAACGAAAGCAAATTAAAGCAAACAATCAAAAAGTGATAAAAGTGATGAATAGATTTGGAGTCTGGTTCTTAGTTCAATCTCAGCTTACACACGAATAAGCATACTTCATTGTCTTGTTATTCTCATACCTCTCTTAGAAACTATTAATTGTACATGAACAATAAGCTTTGTTAACCCCTATTTTCCCTTAAGTTGTGTTTAGTTAAACCAAGCTCTTTAATTAAACATAGCTATCGAATAATCTAGAACAAGCTCTTTAGATTTAATAGGATAGTCGTATTATGAATTAGGAAAACAAATTAATCAAGTAATAACCACGTAATCTCAGGTTATTTAATTAAGGTTATGTTATCCCTAATGATTCGACACTATTAGATTGCAAAAATGAATTAAAAAACACAATGATTACGTATTATATTCAAGATTCTAGTAATGGGTTTTCATAAAAATATTCTCATGAACGCATTCGGATCATCTTTATACAAATACCCAAATCAATAGATATAGGATAACATAAACAATCCTTAAAGAGAGAATGATTCAACATTACATAATGAAGAAGTGATCGAATGTGATGCTCGGCCTCAATTTTACCTTGGACTCAGAAGAAGGAAGTCTAGCCCTCTATGGGTTTACAACGAGTGTGTGTTCTGCCCTTCTCTTCATCCAAAAAAGATTTATGCCCCTCTTAGCTGCTTAAATGTTTCTTTATATGAAAAACTAGGGTTCTGGGAAGATGCACGGTTAGGAGCATGGTCGTACATCCAACCGTGTAAACCAATTAAAATGTCGAATTCATGAATGTGCATAACCATGCATACATTCTTCTTTTTATGGCATTTTGTTATCCCATCTTCACTCTAATTCTTCTTCTTCTTATTCCATAATGAAAATTGAGTATGAACATCAAAAGGATGACTTATAAAATAGGCTTTTAACTCACTTTAGCTCTTATACTTCCAAATTATACCTAAAACCAAATATGAACTAAAATGAATGTCTTAAGCATTTCAAAGCAATAATCACTAAGTGTCATGAAGTAAATGTATACAAAAATCAAACACACGTCAATATATTTTTCCCTTTTATTTCTTATTTTCTAGTTGTTATTCTTTATTTAGTTATGAACTAATTGAGATATAGATTTAAGGAGGATAGGCTTTAGGATTCATATGTCTAATTGATTATTTAGTTTAATAAATTTCTAGTTTTCTTAAGATTTATTCATATTATTATAGTTGATTAAGTTGAAGGTGTGAATGTGCAAAGATTCAATTATTTGATTCATGCACTGAGATTCCAGAGATGAGATGTATGGTTTGTTCATAACATAGTTAAAGAGGGTTAAGTGTGAGTTATTTGAAAGAAAGTTGCAAGATCTTCCTAGGTTGGGGTAAAATTTATCAATAGATTTCTCATAGCAAATTAATGCATTCTTATGTTGTCTTAATTTGAAAAGTATTTTATTTGACTAATTTAATAATAGGGAGTGTATGTCTCGAGAGAGACTATAATCTAAGTTATAAATTCTTATTGATTTAAAAAACTAGAATCATTCATTAAATTACGCTAAAGTTGAATATAGTGAAATATTAGGAAATACATTATGTAAATTTGGTTTATTCATAGATTGATTTATTCTTGATCATTGCTTTATTTTGATGTTTGGAATTATTATTAATTTTGATATCTTCAATTGATCTTAAATCAATGGTCTAGTTTGTTAAGTTTTTAAATAGGTTATAATTAACAAATAATACTTGTATGATCGACCTATATTCGTTAATACTAGTTATAGCTATATCATGCACACTTTGGTAAAATAAATAAATAAATAATACTTTTGATATATATAATTAAAGAGAATTGTAATCTCCCAATTGTTATGCATTATATAACATTAACCTAAGATAATCAATCATCCCTTCTTTCTATATTCTCTTATGTCATATTTGGAAAGAAATTATAAGGCTTTGCAAAATAGATTCAGCATCTAAGGATATAGATCAAACTAGGCCCAAAAATTTTTAAAAGTCCGAGCCCAACCTTAAAGTTTGATAAGGCTTGAGAACTTTGGCTTGAACTTGATCCCTATTAAGTTTTTAGTAGTTTGAATCCCATATAAATTTGATCAAGCTTGGGTGTAGTTAGACCTTAATTTTAAGAAGCCCCAATTAGATCGACTCAAGTTTGATTAGGTTGAGTTAAGCCCAAAAGTCTAACATTTTATAAAAGTATTAAATGGTCCTAATCTTATTCAATCCAGCCATCAAAAGTTCAACCCTTTTTTAAAATATTAAATATTCAAAAATTAGATTGAGATAAGTCAAGTCTAAAAGCCCAATCGTTTAAAAGATGTGCGATTGATACAAAGACGCAAATGATTTATTTATATGATCACCTTCTTCCAATTTTTCTTTTCATTTTCAATATAGGAATTGGGAATCAAACCTATATTAAAAGTGAAAAGACGAGGAAGGTGATTTTATAAATAACGCCTTTAGGTCTTAATCCAAAATTTTTTAAAAGAATATATTTTTATGCTTGACGTTGCCTAATCAGATTTTATACTCCTTGTCTTAAATGTCTTTTACTATTAAAAAATTCTTTTAATTTTGTTTTAAAATAAAAAATATTATTTTCAATTTAGTTATGGATTGGGCTTCAGGCCAGGGTCAACGACAAAGCCTAAGATTAAATTTTTTATAAAGAAAAGTTCAAACCCAACTTAAAGTCCAGTCAACTTGGGTTGAGCCTGTTCCCTTCATGCTAAGTTGAGTTGGTTAAAGTTAGGCCTGAGGTGTTTTTTCATCCCTGTAAAGAAGAATCTTTGGTTCTCAAAATTATTTTAGGTTGGTTTATGCTATATAGATGGAAAGGAACTTAAGAATTTTACAACCAAAGCCCTCACATCAGTTGCATCTTTTATTTGAACTTAAGAATCTCATAAGGGAGTAATTGGTGGTGCATAAAATCCCAGCAAGATGTAGCAAGCATATTGCCATCAACTAGGAAATCTATTGATGCCCTTTTGTTGATATTAAATAATACACATGATGTACGATGCTAAGTGAAACCTTTATGATGTGAGTGCAACACATAAGACTCTGAGTGGTGTTGATCTATTTAGGGATTTGAGCTTTTTCCTATAGTTTAGTTTCTTAACCTATAGGAATCTGATGGAAATCAAACTCTCCATTGTCCAAACTTAAGGCTATTTTTAGTTAGGGGTTTTATAAAGGAATGAAATGGAATTTAATATTATTCTATCATTTAGGAGGAGGTTTTATAATAGAATAGAATAGGATGGGATGGAAGAGAAGAACATCTAGGGCGACAAGCCTTAAGATCCAGCCCGTATTTTCTCATACAGAAGACGGAGATGGTCCTCCTATCCATTATTTCAAATCTAATGGAGATCCGGTCTATATAAGTCATCATCGTGGACACTTTGTATGGGATTTCGACCCATCTATGTGTGAACCAGACTGTGAGATCTGTCTCAATCCTGAGTCAGACACAGATGACGATGATCCAAGATACAAAGGAGAAGGAAGAAGAAAACTAAGCCCAAATCCTGGTGCTTGCCTTCTCATAACTATCCTCTTCTTGGTGAGGATCCAGATCAAGACGATCATAATGGTCTTTTGTTACAAATAAAAGATCCAGACCAAAGTCTCTAAGGGAGATGCTCAGGTCGTCTAATACATGCAGATCTACCGAAAGATCTAACAGATCTATGCCAGCAATTCCTGTTTTGGCTCCTATTCCTCTGCCATGTATGGTGATAAAGCCAGCTGAGGATAACTTTTCTCAATTATCCAAGTGTACTGATAACTCACAGAGGGTTATCTCAAACCTTTATATCAAAGCGTCTGGGATTACTTCACAAGGTACACTTGCATCAAATCTAACTGATGAAGTACTTAACTGGCAAACAACCAATGTAGTAGCACCAAACAAAGTTCTGGGAAGAATTGATTCCAAGCTGGATGGGATTTGGGAGGTTTAGGATGGAATATAAAATGATAATCAACTTTATACTATATTACATTATAAACCCTTTATCCAAACAATATTTTATTATATTACATTATGAACCCTTCCATCCCTCCCAAACAATAATTTTCTAGTATTACATCCATTTACTTTCCATATTATAAATCATTCCATTCTATTCCATTAAAAACTTTATGTCCAACCAAATATAGCCTAAGAGAAGCATGATCATATTCCTATTATATCACTACACAAAATTAAGGAAGCTACATTACAAAAAAAGCTAGCAAAGTCCATAAAGACAACTCCTTTTTTGTACAATAATTATTTTCAAATCTTCAATTGTGTTTTTCTTTGCATGATGTATATGGTTAGGCAACCCCTTGCTAAACTTGTTCTTAAGCTTATATACTGAAATTTTTATCTTTATTTAATTCAATTTTTAATTTCTTAAAAATTACTTTAAAAATTGTTTAAGCATTTATCACTTTTAATAAAACTAATTTAGGTTAGTTGCAAGGTTAGAAAATTTTAAAAAAAGGGAAAGGATGAAAAAAAGAGAAAGATTTATTAGTAATAGGTATTAATATCTTTATGATATAGTTAACTTTATTTTAAAAAAGATAATTCTAATTCTTATCATTCACTAATCTTCTTTACGAAATCAAAAATATTAATTTTTTAATTTTTTCAAATTAAATATAGAGTATTATAATCTACAGAATTTTGATTATGTTAAAATATAAGCAAGAGTTTGACTCACGTGGGAATAATATAAGACTTTAGGCATGCATATAAGTCTAATAAATTATTCTTCCTATCATTAATTAGTATTAGAAAGAAACTTCATGTATGTCATCAGCTTATTCGGGCCCATTTTTAAAAAATTTAACAAAAATAGATAAAAGAATTTTTGCATCGTTTTTGGAAAATTTTGCATCATGAAACGTAACTCTTAATTAGTTTACCTGGAAAGAGCCCGCCCCTTTCTTATGACGACCAGACATTATTGTAAGGTCCTGGATTTTGACCTAACAGGTGTGAAATGTTGTTTTCTTTGTCTTTGGTGGTATGTAATGGGCCATCTAAATAAAGATGAGAATGACGTTTATAATTCTAAAATCAGCATACAAGAATTTACACTTCATCTCCAAGCAAGCAACAGCCTGACCTAAAACTTTTCTAAACTAAAATTGATTAAAACTCTCGCAGTGGACATAATACTCAACCACTAAGCTAAGGAGTTACCTGGTAAGTAATGTCATATAAACAAATGCAAAGGTCAATTGCCTTCCGTCCCTGTCTTATTGCTGTACAACGGATATACATACTAATTCAATCCTCCTAGCTTGCTCCAGGCCCACATATCATCTTCTCAAAGCCTTCGCTTTCCCTATTTTGATACCAAAAAGAAAAATATTAAAATAGAGAAAGCTCAGGACCGCTTTTCAAATATTATAACAACCACCAACTAAATATATATATATATACGCACACATATGTATGTGCGTGTGCGTGTGTAAAGCAATTACATGTAGAAAGTAGGCCAAGCAGACAAAAGACTAAAAACAAACAAATCCCAGAGAACTCAGCACAAGTTGTGGCTGAGATCCAATCGCTCCAAACTTCACGTTCACTGCAAAGAAAAAGCAACAAACGCTACATTAACACATCAATCAAGCTTTACTCAATGTCTACTTCGTCCTTCTCCGTTTTTGTTCTTTGTTTCCACTCTTTCACCCGTTATTTTACGTAATTACACCATCGATTTGCACCCCTTGTTGTGTATCTACTTTATATTTACATAGATTACACTCGTTAATTTAGCTTAATCGTAGCTCTCTGGAGTTAATGCTAGCTGTATCCTCCTTGAGAAGTACAACTTTCAGTTCGAAAGATGAAAACCAAGAACAGATGGAGAGTTTTAGCCCTGTTGGGAACCAAGACTTCTCCGACTTACCGGACAAGGACCTGCTGGAAAACATCGATCTTGATAATCTTTTTGTGGATATAAATGTCGGAGATGTGTCGCCAGATTTGGAGATGGACCCTGAAATTCTTGCTGAGTTTTCAGTCAGTCCAAATTGCGACCAACCGGAACTAAACACATCGGTGTCAAATGGAAAAGTAGAAGATAATCCGAGAAAAGAAGAGGAAGAAAAGATCTCATCGGGTTCGTCGTGGTCAGGATTGGATTCGAGTTTGAGCACTCGAGGAGAGGAGATTGTTAGTAAAAGAGATGATTCATCCTGGGTGATGAACCCAGTTCCTCATAAAGGAGATAAAGGAAGGAAATCATCTACGCAAACGAAACATAATCAAGGGAAGAAAAAGGTGAAGGAAGCTGCACGTTCTAATTTGTTTATGTCACATGAAACATAAAGAAAGATGAGTACGTTTTGTTAGGTTATTAACACTTTCTACTTTCACCTAACACTTTTATTAGCTACGTTGCAAGTATAATAGTACTCATTAATCACAATTTATCTTTCAATTATGGGATATAGAGCTTAGGGGGCCATAAGAGATGGCTCGCCGTTTCTTTTTGTATTTTACTGATGAAAGAATGTGTGATGTGTTTGGGCCAATGGTTGTCTGTTGTGTTGATGAAGTTTTGTCTTGTCTTTGAGCTAATTTTTGAAGAGACGTTTTTGAAACTGTGCGTAGGTGGATTGGACGCCAGAGCTGCACGGGAGGTTCGTGCAGGCAGTGGAGCTACTAGGGGTGGATAAGGCAGTCCCTTCGAGGATCCTGGAGCTCATGGGAATTGACTGTCTAACCCGCCATAACATTGCTAGCCACCTTCAAGTACTTCAACTTCTCAATTATTTCCCCCCCTTTTTTTTTTCCATCTTCTAATAAAAGTACATCATCTTTTTCTCTAGTTATGCCTTTCATTGGGTGCTTTATTTCATGCCAAAACTTGCCACTTGTCAGAAGCTTTAAAAGCTCCTTATGCCTTAAGGCTTCTAATTCCAAAATGCATGTCCATGGTAGCCCGTATATTAATGGACTTTTGCATACAAGTACCATCGAGATTTGAATACATATAGGACCGTAGCAGAATGTACTCATGAAGATTGAGTGAAATCTCTAAACATCCTAAGCAAATTCATAAAGTACTTCTTTCTTTTCATTTTCTAATGATTAGTATACTTTCTTTTCTATTAATTACATATCTCGCTAGGGTATGAAAAAGTCTCAAAACTTTCCGTTTGTGCTGTGAAAAATTAGGACAATTCTACATATTTTAAGAAGAATTGCTTCACTCCATTGCAGAAATATCGGTCACATCGTAAACATTTACTAACACGTGAAGCTGAAGCAGTGGGCTGGAGCCAAAGGCGGCAAATGTACGGAGCAGCGGCGGCCACCGTGGGAGGCGCCAAGAGAGACATGCTCCCTTGGCAGGTGCCAACAATTGGGTTCCCTCCGGTGACACCGATGCAACACCCCTTCAGACCGTTGCACGTATGGGGGCATCCATCAATGGATCAGTCCCTAATCCACATCTGGCCTAAACACCTTACTCCCTCGCCATCTACGCCGCCGCCGCATTCACATTCATGGGCCCCACCGCCACGAAACCCATTGTACTGGCACCAGCATCATCGGGTAATCACTTATTCCACTGCCTCTTGTCTAATCTTACAGAAAAACAGAACTGAAAAGAAAGAAAATGGAAGAAGTTTATGAATCATATAAATATAGAAAGCACATGCTTTAACTTGGCATGTTCCATTGTGGTTTAGGTTCCCAGTGGACTAACACCAGGGACTCCATGCCTCCCACAGTCTTTACCAGCAACGGTAACAAGTCCCTACTCGCCGTTTCGGAGTCTTTAGTGGTGTTTATATCCCCAAACTTTTTTTTTTTTTTTCTATTCATGAATCTACCGTCAATATGCCATTGGTTATTCTCTAGTCATTAATCCCTTATAGTTACATTATATATGTATTTTTCAGAGACTTGCGACACCTCCGGTTCCTGTTATTCCATCCCATGCTACATACAAAGTCGACCCCGCCGACATCGGAGTTCCGACTACTGGGCAATCAGGCCACCATCATCCTACCTTTGATTTTCATCCTGTGAGCTAATTCTTCTCTATCTCTGCCTATACCTTGTCTTCGTCCATTGATAATCACTTTTTGTATCCCGTATCCATTTTCATTTTCTGAACGTAATCTCATTTAATGTGCAACACACTTTAATACTTCAAGGAACTCCTAGCTTATAATTCATGGTTTTAAATATATAGTAGGCCTGCTGAGGTTTTGGGAGTTCTCCAGTAAAAAGAAGAACTTCGAATATTCTTCTTCAAGTTCTATAATTATTTCGATGTGGATATACTTACAGTTGCAATTGCATGGTATTTTAAATACATTTCATTTCGTGATATGGAAGCCAAATGCACAAAATGCAGTAAAGAAATGACGGTGCAATTTAAAAGGTTAGTCTCTTTTTCTTAACCGCATGAAATTTTGTTCCTTTAACTATTTTCAGTCGAAGGAGACCATAGATGCAGCTGTAGGAGATGCCTTATCAAAACCATGGCTGCCGCTTCCCCTTAAACTAAAGGCTCCATCCCTAGACAGTGTGTTAGTGGAACTGCAACGACGAGGCGTTCCCAAAATACCACCTACTGCTTGCTCCTGAGTTGAATGAACCATATGAACATGCTCCCCAAGGTGCGGGGAAACATATCTACAACCACTCAATTTGACGACGACTCGTCCTGCGGATGTGCAGAGACATTGAAGCTTGTAAGTTTTTTTTTTTTTCCCTTTCCTTCTCTTTTATTCTTTTACTCATATTGCAACGTCCTCTGTAAAGAGTGTAATATGAATTTGATCCTTTTTTATGCCTTCTTGGTCTTGCATGAGGTTGTAACTTCTTGGAGTGAAGGCCAGCTTGCTTTTGTACCTCTAAAATTTAAACTTTGGTCACCCAGTATATGATATGCATGATTATCATCTTTAGACCAAATTCGAGATTCCACCTTAACTCCAACCCATTAAAAGTACGGGTCTTTAGATTAAACCTTTCACCTTAAGTTTCATGCCACTCAAAACTCATAAAAGCCTACAAACTAATATAAACTTGAGGTACAACCCTTCAATCTTCCAATCCACAAAAATCAATGAATTGGGATAGACATGAATTGCCCATTATTCCAAAATTTGCCAAATTCCAATCACTACAACAAAACTGAGTTTTAGCTATGAATTTTTTGGCAACGATTTGAAAATTGTTGCTCAAAGTCAATTTTTGATAACAATTTCAAGATTTGTCGCCAAAAACCAACTTTTTTGCAAGGTTTTACCAAATCATTGCTAAAGAAATATTTTTTGCGACGATTTATACGAATCATCACAAAAGGAGAGACATTTTACAACGGCTTGAATATTTCATCACCCAAAGTTTATGAAGATTTTATATCTTATATCTTACAAGAATTTTTATGTGTGATAGTATTCTTAAAAATAATAATGTTAAAAAGATAAGTTTTTTAATGCTATGTGTGCTTAATAGTTGATAATCCTAAGATTAATTATAAATGTCATTTATATGATTTTTCATTTTTTTTCATTTGCCTCTTTATAAATTTGTTTCAATAGCTAATGCATTCAAACTCTATAAATTTGTTTAAATCTATGAACTTATACACGAATGATTCTTTAATGATGCCTATTATACGTACATAGTACTACACCTCCGTTCATACAAATATTTTATGAAAATAGAATGGAGTATCTAAAAATTGTAAATTATATTTTCAACATTTTAAATATATTTTTGAAAAACACATGGTAGATAATCTAAATTTTGAAAAGTAAATATTATTTAGATATAAAAAGATAAAAATACATAAAGTTTTAATATTAATAAGATCAAAATATAATAAATTTAAGTTGATTACTATTTTTAATCATTAATATTTATTAACAATAAAATAATAATATAAAAATATTGAAATATGGTAAGCAATATAATATAATGGTAGATGGTAAGTAGTACAAGATTTTAATTAGAAGTTTAACAATTCTTACAAACAAAACCATAAATAAAGTTTCACGCCTATTTCGTCGAAAAGGAAAAAATAATTATTTTTTGGATTTTAAGCGACATGAGACTCGGTAGAAAAAGTAAATGAATTCCTAATGTCTGGATTTGTAAGAAAGCCCCTTGCACCTTAGGCCAAGGCATCAATTAAAACAATCAAAGATCTTCCATCAGGTACTGGTTTATCACTATGATAAAAAGTGCTTTAGGTAACAGACAAAAGCGTAGCTATAAGCACAATTATCGTTGCCTTTTTATTAAGGCAACAAAATTCATATCGTGACAAGAATTGGCGTTGCAATAAGTATAAGACAATAGAATTTTTTTATTAGACAAGAAAATAAAAAATGTTACTTTAAGTTTTGAATAAGACGACATATTAGTTTCAAACTATAGCAATAATATTAAATAGATATTGCAACACTTTGAAGTCTTTATAAGACAACAAAGTGAACTTTTTTAAGCAACAATTTGTAACAATAAAAGCAACAATTTATTCTTTTGTTACCGATAATATTTAACGTAAATGCAAACTCACGTCATTATGTAGGCAACATCCATATATACATTAAAAGCAATTTATAGATATTAATATACATCTTAATTATGTACGTACTATCAAGTATAAACGACCAAAAAATTGTATTTATATAAAATATTTAGTCCTTAAGGACTTGTAAAATTCAATATTTAACATATTCAAAAATACAAAACCAAATTACATGTGCTTTTATGATTACAAAATATAAAAACAAATTCTATAGATCCTTTGTTCGATAATGGCCATAAAAAATCACCCACTTCTCTGTAGTTTCTAAACCATTAATAGATGAGGGAACTGAAGGTGCCTTAGCATCATGGCAAATGAGAGAAGCAACGTTATTGGGTTTGCTTTCTTCTGTTCTAGTATCTTCTCATTACCCACATTTCTTGTAAAGCACCTTGCTTAAAAACAACATGATCTGCCCTAACATTGGCCGCAAAAACAATTTAAATATTTTGCATGCTTAAGGCTTTAGGATAAAATAGCATAAAATGAAATACTAGCCAAGATAAAAAAAATCACATATTCTAGGATTTACCAGGACTAATACCTGTTTGAGATATGCCAACAAGATCTCACTTGAAATGTAACAGGGTATTCTTTATATTGCAGCTAACCTATTGCTGATGTGAGCCTCTTTCTATAGGAATATGATTTATAAGAGTTATTGAAAAGTTCACTACTAAGTGAAGAGATACATGTATTTAATAAATAGGGACTATGAAAAAGTTTAAATCACACAAAATAGAAAAAAAACTGCAATGAAGTGTGAAAACTAAATAGAAGTTGTCAACATGATCTAGGATCACTAATTGGATTTTGGAAATAATGTGCTAAATGCTTATGATCGTAGTTTTCCGATATGTGTAGTTTTAATATTTTAACCTCAATATTCTGCAACCGTATGGTTCGTTCGTGTGGTATCTAAGGTGTTGAACTCACGAGGAGGGTTAATCTAATCCTAAACTCTAAGGTTGAAACAAATTGCAAAAATTCAACTGTAACTAAGCTAAAACAATAACGCAATTCAATCAACCAATTCAACATAAGAATAAATAACGAAATATTAACAAATCAGCAAATTGCAATGCACACACCAAGAATCAACTTAAGGAACTGCCAATTGAGAGAAAGGGGAAATTTTTACCTATCTTCAACATTAACCTAATTAATTATGAAACATCGAATTATTGGTCCTCGACTATCCTAGGGTGGGTCACTCTCTCTCGAGTTATAACCAAAAGGCCTAAATTATAAACCCTAATTATATTATGAAAAATTGCAAATTTTCAATTCACAATTTATTCAAACCCTAATTAGATTTGAAGTTTTCCACTAGACTACCGAAACCTATGTGAATCTCTCATCACATAATTAGATTGATTTCTTATTCTTATTAAATTACCTAATTCTTGTTAGCTCAATTTAATTATTTTTCATCAGTTCACCCTCTCTATGAACGATTTATGAAAATGCAAAAATCAATCACAATAAATCCAATTTATATAAACAATAAGATTTTTATTGAATCAAAGCTAAAAATAACCCGAAGGTGAGTTTAGACAATCCTCAACATTCATAAATCCTTTCTCAAAAACTATTCCAATTCTATATGTAGAAAAAAATGGAAATACATTGGAAAATAGATCCAAATGGATAATGGAGGCAGTAATGACAGGAAACCTCCTATTCTAGGAAATACTTCATGTAGGCTTCTTTTCAACGTCTCTCTTCTTTCGTCTCTTTCTCAATCTCTTGATGAACTCTCTCTAGAGTTTTGTGATGGTGGCTGATACAAGAAGCTCTCCTCTCTTTTGCCTCATTATTTATATAGTTAATGTGTTATGGGTAACACTAAGGTTTTTTGTCAAAAGGTCCGAAAAATTCCATATAACTTAACTTTTCGGTCCAAGTCTCTCTGAAACTTCTTCGTTCTTCGCTGTTGACCTTGATACACTAACAAATAGATCAAGGTATCTCAAAGACAAAATAATTAAGCTCAAATGCTTGTACTAACCCATAAAAACACTTAAACATAAATAATTCACAAACTAGCACAATTCTACTGAAAATACATACTAAAAAATCAAATAAATAGATAAACACATATCAAACTATACCTTAAAACACGATGCATTTCACGCTTATCAACATCCCCACACTTAAACGTTTGCTTATCCTCAAGCAAACAAAATAACAAACACATACTAATTCACACAGCACACAATGCAGTAATGAGACAATGACTTTAACTTCATGAAATAAATTTAATTTAAATCACAATAATTCAAGTCATTTCAAATCATTAACATACAAAATCCGTGTCTTGGGGCTCTGAACTAAATATACATATTAATCCAGAATCAAGTTTTAAATTGTTTACCCTTCTCAATTGCACACACTCATTAATAATTTTTTGGTAGTTTAACTTTGTAATTAATCCTAATTATGTTTTCATGAAAAGTCAACCTATTACAAGTTCGGTAGGTTTTATTTGAAAACATATTTTTATTTTTTATTAACTTTTTATGAACATAAACTTAGTTTTTTTACACGGAGGCAAACATTAGTAATGAATGTCAATCCAGTTATTTAACTAAATCATGTTTTTTTATTAAGTTGATTGGTTCGAACGTCATTCTAGGCTTTTTACGCGAAGGCACACATTTGTGATACGTATCGATCCAGTTACTAAGCTATATAATGTTCTCAACTGGCTTGTTGGACCCCGAATTCTTTTCTTATTGAATAAGCATACTTTCAATTTATTAATTTTTGAGTTTTTGATTGATTTATTATTTTTGTTGGAGGATCATTGCTTAGATTGATGGAATAAGAAGTATTAAATGGAGAAATTAAGATTAAGTTAGAGTATAGTATGGTGTAAGTGAAATTGAAGAAGTAAGAATGTATAAGGGCAAAATTGGAAGATCACTTAAGGTAAAAAGGTATAAGGCTTACATGGAAGGGCATAATGGACATTTGATGACTATTAGGAGTGGAAATTAGAAGAAGAAAAAGTGAAAGTGAGAAGAGAAAGAGGGAGAGTATCGTTGGAGACAAAGGAAGAAGAAGAGAAAAAGAGGAAAGCTAGGTTTAGAGATTTTTAAAGAATTTTGAAGCATCCACAAGTAAGTATGAGTTTATTGCATCTTGTTTTGGTTAGATGAAACCCCAATATAGCTTAACATGTGTGGGAAGTTGTTAGTGAATGTTATATGCAAGTGTTATCTTTAGGTTTAATGATCAAAGATAGATTTTGATGTTTGTTAATGATATTGGGTTGAAATGAGCTTGGAAATGAAGTAAAAGAGAGGTTTTAATGTTAAGATAGGTTATATTTGAAAGATGGGCTTCATTTTTTGTGTGGAGATGTAGAGAAATGTCTTACGAAACCAATGGTTCAAGAATCAAGTCATTTGGATGTCTAGAGAAGGAGTTATGGTAGAAAGAAGCAACCATGTTTACGACCTCAATCAAAACGAAGCTATTTTGGCGCGATTTCCATAACTTTCACAAACAATGTCGGATTGATTTTGTTTTTAGACCATCGGAAAGAAGACTTCGAGATCTACGACTTTTATGGAGACCTCAAAGGCCAATTCTATCTTCTAAAGGCTAAAAAATAGAACAAATTCAGAAGTTGAACAGTAACTTTGTCTTACTTTTGTTTTGTCTTAGATGAACAGTACTAAGACGAATTGGATGAACAGTAATAAGATGAATTGGATGAACAGCAATAAGACGAATTGGATGAACAGTAACTTCATCTTAGATGAACAGTACTAAGACGAATTGGATAAACAGTAATAAGACGGATTGGATGAACAGTAATAAGACGAATTGAATAAACAGTAACTTCGTCTTAGATGAACAGTACTAAGAAGAATTGGATGAACAGTAACTTCGTCTTACTTTCACTTTGTCTGAATGCCTCCTCTTATAAAGATCATAACCTTTGACTCCGATGTCCAAAATTTTCATACTATATACCGTTGGAAAGATAAAAGAAATATCTACAACTTTCCAAAAGGAACTTTTGCAAAAAGCTATTTTTATCAATCTCAAATTTGCCCCTAATGTCCGAAGACGAATTTTCCACTCACAACAACGTACTGCACCCAATTCTTAACTTCATGCCAACGTTTGAGATTCTTAGAGACAGAATTGAAATTCAATGTCTGCATACGAAATGTAGCCATATATCTCTAGTTTAATCCAACTTAAGAATCATCTCATTTGGATAACTAGAGAAAATGTTGTGGCTAAAACACTGAAGCATACTCAGTGAACATTTTCTAGATTTTCAAACTTTCAATACTTTACATCTAACTCATCCTCTACCTAAATTATCTCTTCCATTCACTCCAAAAATCACTTTTTACAACACTTAAATCACTAATAATCTTTCAAAACACTGAATTAACACCATAACCAAATTTTTCATCCCCAAACAATACAGTATTTATGAACACACACGTAAATGCCATTTTTCATGCAAATGATAGTAACTTATCAAATTTATTGCATAAATCCCTAACTCTAAAGGATTTATTCACTACTTATCTGCTGAAACTCCAAAATCTTCAAGCCCTGAACTCCACACAATTTTTGTACTTCACTGAGTACAATGATCAACTTCTGGTTTTTTTTAAGGTATAGGACACAAATGACAAAGTGGGTTTGGTGTAGGAAAAGAAGATCATAGAAATCTCTTAGAAGGTGTTTTATGGAAAACTCCTTGTTTCTGAAGAAAGTTTGAAGAAGATGATAATAAAGAAGGGACTTAGACAAGACTTAACCTGTCAACTCTCAAAGAATAGTAACCTACTTCTAGCAAGAGTACAAAAGCCTAAGTGACACTTGTCACTTTCCCACTACCTAAGCTCTAACTTAGTTTCTTTTGAAACTAACTCCCTTAACTTTCATCTTTACAATCCAACTATCTCCAAAGCTTCTTTTAATTTCTTTTTCCTATTTTCTATAATTCCCAAAATTTATTCCTAAATTTCCAAAAATTCAAAAATACGATATTCTTTACTAACCAACAGAATATCCAATACAAACAAATTCAAATTCTTGAAACTCCTAAAAATCACAACTCAATCTAATTTTACCCGGAATTATTCATGAATGCATGTACAATTATTTTCATATGCAGATAAATTCACTATTCATATACATGTATGGCATATTATGCATGAGCATGGAGATACATCTCTAACTCTCATTAATCACTCACATTTACCATTCTAACCCTCCCACAAGTAATGGGATGTTACACTCATAAAAAAAGTAGCTAGGTGCGGTATATGGAGAAACAAGTGTCCCTGAAGAGAAAGGGGGAAACACTTCTTTCGAAAATACCCAAGCAAGCAAAAAAGTTACCTAGAGTACAAACCCTGCGTCAACAAGAGGAAAAGAAAGGAAAAGAGTTGACTCATGGTGGAGACACTGAGAAGAAGAAACCACAGGCAACCAGATCTTTAGTTTCAATTTTGAAGGAAGATTTAGCAAAATTGGCTAAAGAAACTAAAATAAAGAGGAAATTGGAGTTTGAGAAGAAGCAACCCCAACCTCAACAACAACCTCCTAGGCTGATTGAAGAAAATAAAAGGCAAAAAATCAATCAAAAGAAGAGCACTCCAACTGCTGTTCGAAAGAAGAATCAGTTGAACGTAGTCTAGCACAGGTTAATCCTTCTCAACTAATGAGAAAAGAGGATTTGAGAATGAAGATTATTGAAGAAGTTCAACCTGTCAGGAGAAGCAGCTCTATAATCATAAGAGATCCCCTGAAAAGGTCAGTCAAGGTACAACTTGAACCAATCTTGGTAAATAGTCGCTCAATACATCTGTTAAATGATGGAGAGATATGGTTGTATAGTGTTTTGCAGGATGAAAGATCAAAACTATAACCAACACAGATGACCAAGCAGAGATACACTATTTACCCACTCACAAAAAGAACTATGATAAAGATTGTACTTGACATTTAGCCAAGACCTTACATTGTTCGCAATGAGGAAAAAAGGAAGAAGAAAATGTATCCTGAAGGGATAACAAGTGATTTGACAAAGGATCAGATCAAAGATGAAGTGAGAAACATAGATGCAGCGTGTTATGCAGCTCATCACAAAGGAACTTATGTTTCCCACCACATCTCAAAGGCATCAGGAAGTAATTGTGGTCATTGATCCATCGATGAAACGTCTTAGGTAGTTGGAAGAATCACAGAGGGTTAGTACAGAACCATTAGAGTTGGAGATATCAGATACAATATAGAGCCTTTTGTGCACCTGATAATGTGTTGGGACCGATCTCGGGACCGGACCCCAACCGAAAAACAAGACGGAAAAACGGAACACAAAAGAAAGTGGCGGAACGAATCAAACGGATCTTATGACCAAAGTGAAACGAAAGTGGGACAAACAAAGGCGAAACACAAAT
>JANITX010000212.1:42847677-42860342 GCA_027564395.1 Erythroxylum ulei | reverse complement strand
TAAGCCTTGTAACTTAAAAGCTTAAGTGATCTGCCAATAATGTCCTTCCTAAAAACTGACATCTTCACTCCTTATTTTGATAAGGTAAATGAAGCCATTTGACAAAACTTCCTTCTAGAAAAATGTTCCCCTATTTCTCACGAATCCAACGCTTCAAGAATCAGATTGATCGGAGCTCTATACCTCAAGATATCTCCAAAATACCGAAGTCCATTTCAGACCATTACAAAACCGAGGCCAAACACTATGCCTAACTTCAATCCAGAAATTGAAAGTCTTAGAGGCTAAATTGTTGTTCGGCTCCTTCAGATAACTTGTAGATCCATGACTCTAGTTTAATTTGAAATACGATTCAGATCGATTGGAGCTCTACAAATAAAGATATCACCAAAACACTGAAACATATTCAGACTTTCTCAACTGGTCTGCTCACTTTACTGAACACTACACGTAACTTCACTCCAGAAATTGAATATCTTGGGGGCTAAATTGTGGTCTTATGTCTTCAGAACATTTGTAGCCCCATGTCTCTAGTTTATTTAGAAACAAGAATCAGATCAATTGGAGCTCTATAGCTCACGATATCTCCAAATTACTGAAGCATAGTCAGACTTTATCCACCGACCGTCACGCTTTGGTTCAGTCCATCCTTATCGATTTAATATCAAGACTGATCAATATGATATGAAAAGATAGGAAAATGTCTTAGGAATCTAACGCTTCAAAAATCAGATCAATCGGATGTCGGACGAAAAAGTTATGGCCAAAAGAGTGAAGCGAGGTCGGTCGGCAAGAAAAATCGCTAGGCAGCCGACCGATCGCCCAGTGCTAGCGCGGCCGACGAGTGCTGGCCGACCGATCGGTTTATCAGACGAACATCCTATCTTCCAACCTTCATACCTTTTGGCTCTGAACTCCACATTTTACAAACTTAGTACCGTTGGAAAGATAAAAGACAGATCTATAACTTTCATGAAGGACTTAAAACCAGATTCAATCTCTAAATGGACCAAAAACTCCACACAAAGTGGTTGGTCGATCAGCTCACCTGAACAGCAACAGAACTTCTAAACCTCATAATTTTCTACTCCCTTGTCCAAAAATTTTATAATTTATATCATTGGAAAGATAAAAACAATCTCTACAATTTTCATGAAGAACTTCAAAGAAATTTCAACCTCTAATAGGTCAATTTTTCAATTAGAGTTTCTGCCCAGAAAATTGGTCATCCTATACCACATTCAAACTTCAAAATTTCATATCTTCCAATTCTCACATCCACAATTAACATATGATACCTCATTGAAAAGCTAGGAAAAACTTCTATGACTTTCATGAATACCACTTAACTCGATTCAAAACATATCAATCCAGAATTCGCCTCAAAGCACAACATACACGATCCTATACTTAAGAGCATTTTCAAAGACAAAGTAAAATAACCTTAACTTCGGAAAATCATAACTTTCACTTCCGATATCGAAAAATATCATACTTTATGGCGACAGAAAGCTTTCAACATAAGCTACAAGTTTCATGAAGATCATTTTCTCAAATTTGGCCTAAATCAAAAAGTCAACTCTCATCCCCAAAAAGTCAAACTTTCTTATTTCTTCAATTCTCACACTCTTTCTCTTTATTTCTTGATTTTTCAACTTCCATTTCAATCAACTCATTCACTTTACTCTCATAACCCATACAAATCTACTCAAATATCAAAGTCATCAAAACTAATCCATTCTTTCCTCATTAATTTTCTTAAAGCATAATTTCATCTATAACATAATACATATACAAAAATATTCATTGAATTTCATTTAATATCTCTAAATTGCCACTTAAAGATCGGGGTCTAACAAATGTGTGTAAAAATTCGACAACATATTGACAGCTTAAATAGATATAAACGTGCACTAGTTGGATTACATACATTTTAATTAATAAATAACTAAACATCTTTTTTAAAATGGAAGTTATGAATAATGTAAAAAATAATGATTTGAAATAAGGAAAAAGTAAAATGATATAACAAAGAATATAATAGAGGGAGATGGTGTCTTAAAATTTCATTTTAAACATATTTTCTTTATTGTATTAAATCAATGTCAATCGTTGTCTAAATTAGACTCCCCTTATAATGAATTTTTGTGTGATGATTTTGTGTAAATCTTGTTGGAAATACTGATCTTTCATTAGATTCGTATGTTTTTCTAAATGTTTGTAAAAGGAGTTTGAGAAAATATGGTGTAGTTTGTGAGATATAGGTTAACAAGTACAATTGTTTTGTTTTGAATATAAATGACTGAACTATTTTGATCTAATTATTTTGAGTTCAAGAGTGGAGAATTTGGCAAAGTGTCAAAACAAAAGTTTTATATGAACATGTCCAGTTTATTTCCATAAAAAGGAAAGTGCCCAAATTTTACAGGTCAGTAAATATGGTTAAATTTCATAAACTGGTATGTCTAGCAGGACTAAAGTTGAGTATAAGATTGTACTTATAATTTAAGGGCCTAGATAATTGATTTAGAAGTTGGTTAAAACATAAAAATTTTAGGTTTAGATGTTATGTAATTTTTTATCAATTATTTTGGATAAATTTGTAATGGTTTGAGAGATATAGTTGATTTACCATAGGCTATTTAGGGTGTTATGGTATCAATGTGTTTTGTCATTTGGAGCTAATTTCAAAGATTGTAGAAATTAAATTTGAGAAAGTTTTCAATATAAAAATTATAAATGTGTGTATTTGTGCATGCATGTGTGTGTTTGTGTCTGTGTGACTAATACGTGTGTAAAATTTTGTGGTTAAGATCTAAATGGTTTTCAAGTTATGCTTATTGAGAATTTGTTGCTCTATAAGTAAATTTTTGTGATTCTGGTGAGTTATTGTGAATGTCCCATGAAAAGGTTGTGTTGAAATTTTATAACATATGCCTTAAACTTATTGCTAGATTGAAAATTTGTTTGTTTGCTTGAAAATGTGTAATGGAGTGAGAAAATGAGTGCCCTATATAAAAATATGCTAATGAATGGATTTAATTAAATAACAATGAATAAAAGACTTAAGTGAAGTAACTTAGGGAAATTTTCTCAGACAAGACTTAACTTTGGTGACTTAAGCAAAAGATCTAAGTGATATGACTTAGTCAACAAAATAGGGATCTTTATATTAAAGAGTTAATGGAAATAAAAAATAATAAGAAAAGGAATGTGTAATGAAATGGGGCTACATGTGTGCTTCATTTTTAATATGGTGCTGCTTGTTCAAATAAAGGATATCTTATTAAGTGGTTGATGATTGTGGTGATTAATGAACTTGTTCCTTAATGGTTGCGATAATGTTTGACTCAATAACATATGCCTTGTTTAAACATTAATGTGAAATGTGAAAATCAACTTTATGCCTTAATATGGATGAAGCTTGTGTTGGTGTGTTACTGATGCATCATTAGGCATAGTTATGTGTGAAAATAAATAGTGAACTCACTATTTATTTTTACAAATTAAAGTGGTTTTCAAAATGAAAATGAATTTCCAATGTCACTTACATGTAAACATGTTTTCTCTTATTAAATGTAATACTCATATTTTTATTATTTTTCCCTCCATAAAAAAAAGGTTATTGAGTTGATTAGCAAGTAGCAGCAACATTGAGTGTGAGTAAGATTTAGACAAGGTCGACCAAAGTTGTCTAATTATTCTCATTTTTCTCATATATTTGGAACATTGTGTCTTTGTATTTCAATGTAGACATTAGGGGCATTAGTGTGGTATCGAACTTGTAAAGTGAAATTATTATTATTACCATTATGTTGTTACTAAGTAAGATTTAAACTTATGCAGTGAATCATAATAGGATTACACTTAGACTATTATGATGAATAAATGTATGAATTATGATTATTTGAACTTTAAATATTTTGTTAATTGAATGGTGATTAGATGGATAGAACGTATACTCAAGACTATTCATATGTGCTCGTAGGGTTAGCTTGGTAACCCCGGTATCAGGTTAAAACTACGTTATCTACCCAAGGCCTTGTTAAGGTAGGGGTGTGACAAGGTTACCGACTCCAACATCTTAAATGTTGAATTCCATATGGTCGGGTAATTTAAAACTAACTTCTTCGTGTACAGAATGCTTAGTTGTTGTGTAATTTCTTTAAAATTTTCTACTATTTTCAGTCTCGTATTCAAGTACACTATGCTACTCTGAATTGTCTCTACTACTTCTTTTATTATAACTAGCTCATCTTTCACAATCAAATTCATGATACGTGCACAAACAATGTATATGGAATAACCTTCTACCAATCAACAAACTCCCAACGCACAACTTGTTGTTTAGTTTTTCCATCATTGCATCATTTATGCAACATTTATCCAGATTTATGGTTGAGAGCTTGGTGTTAATATTTCAATCCATTAAACACTCCACCATCACAATTTCAATGTTTCACTTATATGTTGCATCATCATATAAATAAACACACCATTTAAATATGTTAATGAATATCAATTATAATATAATCAATAAATAAATGATTACAATATTAAAAAATATAATTTACCTTAATAATTGACTACATAACATCTTGTTGTTGTCAACATAGTATATTTTTATACCCATATAATCCTTCTTTTATTTATCTATCATCGATATATTTGATGTTATGGCTACTTGTGTTAGAATACTTAACAACATATTTAGTATTTCTTTCTTTTGATTGTTATAAATTTTGAAAATATCTTTCTTCATGATATTCTGATTTAGAATCTTAAAAGGTTGTTGAAGTAAGGTGAGCAACATCCTGAATTTTTGCTATCAATATTGGAGAGTAATTGTCCATGGTTATCAATCATCTTAGCTAGAAAAAAATTTTTGATTTGTTATTGTCATAACCTAAGATAGTCATTTTATTATTGCCCCTCATTAGGATAATTTTTTTAACTTCTTAATATCATATTCTTTTTGTTGCACGACTCTATATGTCTTTTCAAATTAGAGGTTCCACCTTTATAACTCTCAATCAATATTTTTGGACAATACTTGCATTCGACCTTTTAAACCCTATCTCTTGATCTAGTCTTATAAAGTGATTCCAAACTTTACTTCTCAATGAACATGTTACTTCACCCTGAATCTCTTCACTTGGTATATTACTGCTAGGTACCAAATTAGAACTCTCTTATAGTATATTATCCAGTACCGGATTAGAACTCTCCTACAAAAGAATATGTTCATCAACCTAACAAAATCATCATATATGAGCATATAATTTATTTTATGGATATTTACATGTATACATACTAAATTTAACGAGCACATAAAATATTCATAGAAATTTAATTAATATTTACATGTACACATATTAAACTTAATAAGCATATAAATTATTCATAAATGTTTACATGTATATATACACTCTAATAAATATTTAAGAAATTCCTTTTCTTGTTAAATTTTGTCTAATGTTATTTAATCACATCTTTTATATTTCCTTCCCGATGATGGTAGTGTTGGGAAAGGAGGTATCGGTCACACTGCGGCAACAAACTAGAACCAATAAAATTTTCCCTGTGTGAACAACCACAACTAATCCAAAAATAGCAGCCAACAACCTCACCAATGCACACAAAAATTAAGTAGCAAGAAATAAATAACACGGGCAATTTTTACGTGGAAAACCTCCCTCAATGTGAGAAAGGAAAAACCACGGGACCTAGTCCAATAAAGAAAAACTCCACTATCATCAATCAAATTACAAAGAATTTTTTCACCTCTAGATATAACTAGAGTCACCACTCAACTCAAAATACAACAATAATCATCAATAAGATGAAAAATCAAAGAGTTGAGAATAATATCACCCTTAAAATCTCAGCAACTTTGACTGAAAATCAGGGCACCTTAGAGACCTGCAAATCCAATTTCCACCGTTCAGAATGAAGAACAATGAGAGAGGAACCTGTGGTTAAAATTTCAGGTCGATCCGACAAGAAATCACGATGCGATTGAAGTTTAGAAGATTACTGCGCAAAGCTGGAGAAAAAACGAAAATCTTCTTCTTTCTCTATTTTCCCTCTCTTTCTTCTTACGGCTGAACACACTTCTCTACTCTTATTTAGGTTTTCAAACACCTTTTATATGTTAGGTTTTGGGCTCCACTTAGAAGTGACCCAAAACCCAACAGTCTAGGCCTAAGAACAATGGTGGCAATGACGGAGGATGGTGGAGAGTGGAACCAAATAACTAACTAAATTCCAGTTCTCGACAGCCAGTGGTACTGAGGTTTCCTTGGTAAGGAGCTGTGTAAGAGTTGATAGTTCAATTATGTTTTCCAGGGGCCATAAGAAGACCAGTTATCAAACTTAAAGGATGTGTTTAGGCCATCACCAGATATCATGTACATAGAAGTCTCACTTTGTCTCATAGCTCAGCTAAAGACTTCGTTGTGGAGGATGCGGCAGATGGTATCTTCCAGCTCCAAATGTTTGTTCCTTTTATATAGTATGCATGTATCCACCTAACCCAAAAATGCATTGGATAACCTCCATATTCTTTTAGATAGCAGTACCATGTTGCTGGTTTTGAGTGAAATTATTCGTAGACCACCCCGTGAATTTGGTTGGCATGCCTGTTGCCGTTTGATTTTTGGTTTAGTTTCCTTCTCCTTGGTACCTGATCAGAGGAATCTTCTAAGGATCCTATCAATCTCCTTTAAGATAGCTATAGGGAGTACAAGGTCTGAGGTCCAGTAGGTGTTGAAGGAACAAAGGACCCCGGCTAAAGACAGTGCTTTGGAGCTCCAGCCTCTTCTGGATCTTTTTTTACAAGTGTTTTAAAATCAGCAGCAACTGGCTTAATGGAAGAAATGAGAAAGCATACATGACAGGGAGCTGAGCATGTTTGAAGCTAATGATGGAGGATATGTAGGGGGCTTGATCAGCAGTACTAGTTGGGACTTACATTGCACTCTTGCTTTTGTTAGCTGTCAAACGTGACAGATTGAAGAAAATGTTGAAAGCTGTTGTTATGGAGGATAAAGAGGTCATCAACAAAAATCAAGCTTAAAATCTTGATTTTCATGCATCTGGAATGAACTAGTTTCAAATAAGAATGCTCGTAAATATATTCTAAAAAAATAATAACTTTTACAGTTAAATTTATTAGTATAACATTTGTTTAACTTATGTGGTATGATATATTATATTATACAATAAAGAACTTGACTGTCCTAAGTATCTGTGTGATTTTGTTTGATTTGTAAAGTCTTTTTATTAGTAAATCAGGAAAAATAATTTTAATAAAACTTGACTTACATGAATCGCAGTTTAACATACATTTTAAACAGCACGTCTTTAAATTGGGAGGCTAAAATGAATGTTAATATTAAGATATGGACATATTCCAATGCCGTCGGTACTCGGAATTTTAGCAACTTTTTCCTCTAAAATTGTCTTTGCCTTTGCTGTTGTGTTCACATTTTTGTGGGCAACAAATGCCAATATCGGCTTTGCTATTGTCAAAGATCATACCTCGATTTTCTTTACCAGCGTTTTTGGATCAAAAAACGACTTCGAATCAAAACATTAGCTGCTGTAAACAAATATTATTAGTTCACTAAGATATACTACAAGTACCTTTTGGTTAAACATCATTCTCCCTGCTTGTTGACTATTTCTTATTTCATATATTATAGTCAGAAGAAAGTAAACAGAAAGAAAGAAAGCAAAAAGAAGGAACCGAAAGCCGAAAAGCAAAAGCATACTACTTTTCTTTTCCCAACATGTTATGTTGGTTGAGGCCCAGGGAATGAATAGAGAAACTAGTGCGATTGTTAAAATATTCGATGCATGATAAAAAGATGATCAGAAAGCACAAGCATAGAGTATTAATTTGATAGATACGGTACTGACATTTTTGTGATTAAGTGAGAAAACATAGACTCCAAGAAAATATAGTGAGAAAGATACCTTGTTGAAATGGTTTTTGGCTTAACTTTTCTCACTGATTTGTAATCCAATTCCTCTTTTCTTACTAAGCACCAACTAACTCTACACAAAGGTTATGTACAGACAGAGTTCAACAACAATCACATTCCATCACTGGCCGCATTAATTTTGAGGTTGTCAAGTATGGAGAGCCCACTTTCCGAAACAATTACTGCTGTGCATCTGCAGTACGCAAATGAAAATACCATAAATAACACTGCAACAGATCTGAAAGGTGAATCTAAGCCTTTCTTAGATGCAAGTTAAGGATATGCCTTGTAAAGCAGATGAAGTGAAAGCCCTGATATTGTCCTCAAAGTCAAAGTTTGGTGGGTTAAAAGACAAAATGCATTTCTAACCGCCATACTTAATTTCATCTCGGGTTCCATGATGGTTTGACAACCTTGGATTATTAGTATTGCGTCAAAAGTCTTTCACTTTCTATCACTGTTCCGTCTGTTTAGTTGAAATTTTCTCTTGACAATATTAGACTTTAATGAAGCTTAATTTGTTCAGCATAACACAAGCAGGGGAAGTCTTTTCCTGTTCTTGGACGTACAGAAAATATATTAAGCCTTCAAATACTTTTAGATAAAGCCCTTATCCTCCTAAAATGAAAGGTTTTCTTTAAGAACATGGGCCATGATAAGTATCATTGGATGGTTTCCATGACTGATCATTTCTTTGAAAGCTTATCTTCTTTAATAGGATAACTAATAACAACAGGTTACTCAAATCCTACATATCAACTTGTATAGTAGAGTTAATATACAATTTAAATGTTAATTAACCAACAGTTTAATCATCCCAACTATCAATGTCAAGAATAACATATAAAGGGCCAAAGTTTTTGTCACTATTTCAAGTTAACAGTTTTAGCGTAAAGGGACATTTAAGCATTATTTTGAGTGGTTTCATCAGATAAAATACACGAAATCTTCCACAATGCAGAAAGTTAAAATGTATAATTATAGTGAAAAAAACAGAGTTCAGAAGGAAGAAAAGAAACTTACGGAAATTTGGAAACAACTCCATGATCCACGACCCCCTTAACTTTAGCAAGGCTCTCAGCCACCTCAGCTGCAATTAGGATTGTCATATCACGGAAAACATAGCGTTAACAAGTTATTGAGACTTTTCAACCCCAGTTTCTGAAATTAGTTTTGTGAGTTCCCCCAGATTTTGTCTTGATACTAGACTTAGACATTCTAACAAAGTGGCTTTTTGCAACTAGCCAATAATGCTAATAGAATTAATCAGAATTGAGGTTTTATCCTTGAAAAGTGTTCATAATTGTATTTGATTGAGGAAACAAGAAATATTGAAACAAAGAGATGCCGCAAGAAAATTTCCTTATTACAAAACCCACCAAGGCTGTGTATTGGAGATGTAAAGATGACGTCAAGAATATTATAACCTTCCCTCGTAACTACTGGAAAATCACCTCCCGTAGGACCTGCTTGCCCTATGCATGGTCTCCTCCATACCTGTAGGAAGGTGGGAAGGAGCATTTGAAAGTCAAAATTCCATAAATTTAAGGAAATTAGTCAAATTACAGGGTTAGTTTTCCAAAGGAGGCCTACTGACTCGAAAACTAAGAAACGCTCCTCAAGTCATGACACTGAAAGGTAAAAAGTATTTACCAGAAAACTCTTAGACAGCACAATAATAGTCTGTTTTTTTTTTTGAGAGTCTAGTGGGAGTCCTACTTGACGCAAATTATTTAATACTTTTCTACAATGGTAATAAATTATCAACTTTCGCAGTCAATTACTAACCTTGAACAGGACTACTATAACGAGTCCTATCTCTCTTGATTTCTCAATGGAAGTGGACAAGAATTTATTCAAAAGATGTATAATGGATATATCTAGTATTATTGTATAGTGAAGATCATACCTCAGCATCACCCAAAAACAAGTCATCAATCTCTTCAGCAATTTCCATCCAGTTAAGCTGAAATAGTAAGTCTTCAGCAGTTAATGATTTCTTTTACCAGAAGTTAATGCCATACATATAACAAAGTAACAGCAGCTCACGGATTGGATTAAAACTGGAATAGAACCGTCCAGACCACCTTTGTACCGCTTTTCTGTGATCATGAATACAAGTTTGTTGGCTGCATTTAGTATTGACTGCACAGAAGCAAACAAATAAATGACAAATATTTTATTTTCTGAAATGAAATTTTATCAACATCAAACGATTGCACGAGGGTTAAATTCAGTTATTGAAAATGTCTTTGATAAAGATCCCGCGCCATATTGTTGGACATAAGAAGGCTGCACTCACCTTTTCCTGAATGATGGACTCATCACATTGCGGTTTTCTTCGGCCAATGACAGCAGTAAGTGTCTCTTCTTCTACAATATCAGCATCATCGAATGCAAAGTCAATCTATATCAAAACAACATAATTCAATGATATTATTTCAAATTTTGAATTTCTTGTATCAAGCAAGGAACAAATATATTGTACAACATTCCAAATCAAGTTCAGCAATACTCACTCTAATCTATACTCGATAAACAATTCAGAGAATTCTTCTTTTCATGTTTTTGTGACAAGCTAATTTAGTAGGTCCTAAATTAAGAAAAATTTCAGCCTAGTCCACATTTGGCTTCACATTTGCGTTAGCAATTGCATAACTACTTAACTGATGTTTTTCAAATAAACAAGGAAATAAATAAAAGGAAATGTTAGGTCCATCCTACACGAGAACAATATTGATATTGATCCAGTGGGATGCCAGCCTTTGCTGCTTCACTTGCAGAATACATAGACCTGCATAAAAATTAAAAGCAAGACATATATTTCAGTGACAAAATGAAAAGTAATAACGGAACAAATTTCATTTTACGATCATATATATAGCTGAATACTCGCCTAAAAAATCAACCAAAGGAGTACAGAAAAAACGGTATAGGAAACTATCACAGGAAAAACATTGGGAAAATACAGACAAGCTGGAAATTTCAAATCTTTTCCTTCATCGAGAGCTAATAAAAGAAATGTAGAATATACTTGCAAAGTAGCATCGAGAACTTTTCCTGCGTTGGTACTGATGGTCAGATTAACTGAAAGAGAACTGATAATAATATTCAAAACGTCTTTATTGGGGTATTATTTACTATATCTTTCATGTACAAAAGAAAGTGCAGCTTAAGAACCGAGGGTTGTAAGTAGATATGGAAGGTCATATTAAAGAAAAAAGGAGAGAGAAAAAATACCATCCACAATGACATGGGAGAATACAAACTCACGTGGGTACTCCTACTATGTCTTTCAGAGTGCCGGCCTGAAGTTGCTGACCCAAATAATGTATAGCCATATCAGAAGCCTGTCCAGATCCTAAACCAATAACCATGCCATTTTTTATGTATGTATCAACCTAGAAAAGCAAGTTCCAAATGAATTTTCTTGCAATTAACTACTAGAATTAACATCCGTACAGCAAAATAAGTTCAAAGTTCAACATGAAAATACAAGAATTGAAGTTCAAACACAGGTGTCTTGCACAATGAGTTGAACTTTTTCCTAAACAAGTAAATGCAATTGAAAGGTAAACAAAAAGAGGGCCAAAGCCACTAGAAAATGCATTTGATAATCAAGAATCACAAGGAATTAGAAAGACAGCATACATGACTGCGGAAGCTATATGAAGACAGTATATACGACTGCGGAAGCTATATACTTTAGGTTTAGAATCGATCGAGAAACACAATAAAACCACTGAAAATGTATTTACCAATGAAGAAAAACTAAACAGATAAATCAAAGAATCAATTTTAACCCAAAGAAGTTGCATACATCCTGTGAGGTCAACATTCATACTGGAAGACAATGCAGATTGCAGCTTTTGAAATCCATAAATGCAAAATTCCAAAGCCCAACTCAAAGCTCACAGAAGAGCACTTCAAGTTCTAGGAGGGACATTAAAAAGGAAAAAGCAAAGAACAAACAAGAATGGACATGTTTGCAAAGTTTCAGGATGAAAAAGATAAACAATACTGTGTGCTTTGCTGCATGGAAGAGAGTCGGTCCATGGGAAAACGAAAATGCCCGAATGAGAGGGAAAGACAAAGATTTGCTTCTTCTCCTCGGCGTTGGAAGAGAAGTGACACAGAAATTGAGAGTAGAATAGACATGTGTTGATGTCACTGCCATCCTTTTATTTGTTAAACTCTGTTTTCAGTTTTGGGACTTCTGCTCTCCCTCTATCTCTTACCCTCCTTTCCAGTGGATATAATAATGAGCAGAGACATACCGGCAACGGAAGAGATTTGAGCCCGCCAATTCTACCCGATCAACGATAAATTCACTCGTCCATAATTTTTATTGTCCTTTTAGTTCGCAGTGTATGGTTGCTATCCTCTTTAGGCCTGTGTGGCTCGGAGGTTAATAATGGATGAAATGAAACTTAATATATTTCTATCGTTTGCTTGAAAATTTTATAATGGAATGAAATGGACTGAGATAGAAGTAGAGGGTTTCATGTTACGTTCCGTTCTATCTTAAACAGTGAAAATAGGAAACCTCCGATTCCGAGGTTTACAATGGAACGTAACCTAATAAATACATACTACCTGTTATACCCTTAATAATTCTTCTTAATATCAACTCTCACCAAATCATAATATTAATATATTAAATAGAATATAATAATA
>JANITX010000212.1:42794265-42825520 GCA_027564395.1 Erythroxylum ulei | reverse complement strand
CAAAAATCATGAATTAGGAGTCAACAAATGCATAAACAAGTAAGAAAATGAGGCCAATTTATAGTATAAATTTGGTTTAATCAATCCCCTTGCATGAGATCTTACTATCCAATATAATTCCCTTTTGGACCATGAAATGACACTTCTCCAAGTTCAAAACTAGATAAGACTCCTCACATATTTGAAGCACTCTGTCTAAATTAAACAAGCAATGATCAAAAGAATCTCCAAACACAGAGAAGTCATCCATAAATAACTCCATGAAGTTCTCATTCATGTCTGCAAATATGGTCATCATGCACTTTTGGAATGTGGTAGGTGCATTACATAAACCAAAGGGCATCCTCCAATAAGCAAAAGTCCCATAAGGACAAGTGAAAGTTATCTTCTTCTGATCCTGTGGGTAGATAAACATCTAATTGTACCTTGAGTATCCATTAAAAAATAGTAAAATGCATGGCTAGTCACCCTTTCAATCATTTGGTCCACAAAAGGTAAAGGGAAATGATCTTTCTTGGTAGCCAAATTGAACTTCCGGTAATCAATACACACTCTCCAACTTGTGACGATCCTAGTAGAAATCATTTCACCTTTTTTATTTTCCCTCACTATCAGGCCTCCCTTCTTAGGCACACACTATACCAGACTCATCTACTCACTATCTGAAATAGGGTAAATAATTCTCACATCCAAAAGCTTCACTACTACCTTCTTCACAACCTCTTGCATGTTTGAATTTAACTTTCTTTGTCACTTCTTTACTATCTTACATCCTTCTTCCAGGTTAATCCTATGCATCACCACATTGGGGCTAATCCCCCTAATATTAGAAATTTGCCACCTCACGATTATCATCCTCTTCCTAATGGTCTCCACCACTTTCTCTTCTTGCTCATAATCTGTAACATCCCATTTCCTGCGGGGAAGTTAAAATAGTTAATATAAGAAATTATTGGGAGATTAGAAATGCATTTCATGCTTATGCATAATATGTCATACACATACACGTAAATAGTGAATTTTTGCACATGCAAATGATTGTACATGCATTAATGGATAATTCTGGGCATAATTAAATTGAGTTGTGATGTATTGGGAATTTTGAATTTATTGTATTAGAAATTTTATTGGTGATTGTTATATTTTTTAATTTTGGTGAATTTTAGAAATAATTTTGGAAACTTTTGATTATTATAGGATTAGGAAAAATGCCACTTGGCAAGTAAATTGATGCATGGAAAATAGAAATATGAAATCAAATGATATTGGAGATAATTGGAATGTAAGGAGACTAGTTCAAATAGAACTTGTTAGTTTGGGAAATTACTAAGAGTGTAAGAAGTGGACAAGTGTTCTAGTTAAAGTTAAATTTTCTTAACCTTGAAAGACAAGTTACTATTCTTATCTTCATCTCTTTCGTAGCTTCTTCTCTTCTTCTTCTTCTTCATTTTCATTTTCTTCAAGCACTACCACATCAACTTTAAAGATCACACTTTCCTTCATTTTCTACTAGCGTTTTGCTATCTTTCTTCTTCATTGTCACTAAAAACTCTATCACCTTTAGACGATGATGAATGTGTGATGCTTGGGAGTTAGGGCTAGTGTTATTTTTGAAGAATCTGAGCTAAAACCAAGTAAGTTATGCTTTAAATGTCATGGTTATTGTTAAATGAAACTAGAATGATAAGAAATGTAGGATTGATGACTTGATTTTGTGAGTTTTATGTGTGTGATGTGGATGGTGTAAAATCTGGAAAGTTTGAAAATGATTGGCTGGAAAATGTTCATTGAGTATGCTTCGGTCTGTTAGCCATAACTTTTTTTTAGTTATCCAAATGAGATGATTCTTAGTTTGGATTAAAATAGAGACATATGGTTACATTTTTTATGAAGACATCGAATTTAAATTCTGTCTTTAACGTTGCGTTTAGTTACTGTCTCCAGTATGCAATGACGAAACGAGACAAAGATTTGGAGACAGAACAGAACAAAAATTAGAGACAGTGAGGTGTTTGGTTATGATAGACAAAAAAGATAAAACTGTTTCCATCTCGTGGACAGAAATGTGTTTGGTTGTAGTTGACAGAACATAAAAACAATGTGAATGACTAAAATACCCCTGTAGTATAATATGATTGAAAATATGTATTTTATTGATTATTTTAAAACGAATGATTTGTATTAGTAAAAAAGTTAACAAAGAATAATAATAAAAATAAAAAAGTATTTAATTTCGTATAATAATAATAATAATAATAATAATAATAATAATAATAATAATAATAATAATAATAATAACAACAACAACAATAACAACAACAACAACAACAACAACAACAACAACATAATTCAAAATTGTAAAATAAATATTGGAACAATTATCAAATAATCAATGAATTACATCTACTATTCTTATTATACTATAGGGGCATTTTCGTCATTAACACTATTTTCTGTTCTGTCCTCGGCAACCAAACACATTTTTGTACTCAGGACGAAGACAATTATCTCTGCTCTGTCCACCACAACCAAACATCTCACTGTCTTCAATTCTTGTTCTGTTCCGTCCTGTCTTATTCTGTCTCGTCCCGCCCCTGTCTGTTAAAGACGCTAACCAAACACAACATCCATAAATCATTTCGTCCAGTTCCATTCTACTACATTCCATTTCATTAATTAACGTAAAAGAGCGCGTTACTAATTCAAAGGAAGCTGACATTAACAAGGGGTGCTCATTTGGTTTTCTTTATAAAAATGAAATCAAAATGGAATCTTTGAAGAGGAACTTGAATGTAGAGACTTATTGATCTTTTCACAGGAGTTCCCTCAATGTCTGGATTATGTTTGCCAATTTTTGGCATACTTGTCCTGCTTGTATTTTGGCTTTAGTTTGAAGCCTCCTCGACTGGTTGGTCACTTGATCAACCTCTGTTTTGTCTTTCAAATCAGTTTCAGTGCTCCTTTGGGATTGATTGCCTCTTGTAAACTTCTACAATGATGATTTTTCCCGAAAGAACTTGAAGGATACCGTCGATGTTATAACTCAAAACCCCCGACAGGCCAAACGACTTCTGCGACGCCGTGTAACCCATTTCAAACATTGTTACCCCCAGAAATCCTTCTCTCGTTTCACTTGGAAAGGAAAAGATGGTCCAAGTTTGTGCTGTGTGTATTGCCGACAAAACCGGACGCGAACCATCGCTAGAGCAAATACTCAAAATTTCTCAAGCTTCTCTACGTACAGACACATTAAGATATCCGTTACACATTATGTATATATAAGCCAACTAGAACTGTTATTCTTGTTATTAGTAATAACAAAATGGACGCCGAGACGGAACTTCTCTCCAGGCTGGCGGCGAACCATCTGCACCTAGGTCAGTTCGAGCCACTCCGAGCCGCTCTCCTAACACTCCGCCGGAAAAGCCCCGAGCTCGCTCTCGCCATTCTCAGAACCATAGTCGCTAACTCTGGCCGCTTTCCCGATGCCCTCTTCTCCACCTCCTACCCCGCCCTCCTAACCTACCTATCCACCCTTGAGCTCTTGCAGTTCGATGATCCCACATCCGGTACGTGGAGCTTCGATCCTCTTTCTCTCCAGTTGCGCGCCGAATTCTTATTACTAGTCCAGGTCTTGATCGACCGCGTGAAGGCACGGGTTGACGAGGAAGGAGAGGGTTTGAAGGATTGTAATGAGGAATTGGCTGTTTTGGAGAAGATTCTGGAGATGGGGGCGAGGAGACTGAAGGCGGATTTGGAATTGGTTCCTCGTGGGAATTTGGGGGAGGTATTGGTGGAGGAAGTTGAATTGAGGTGCTTGTGGGGGGCCATTTTGGATTATGCAGAAATTTTTTATGCATTATGTTGTAACATACAACAGCAAGTGAAGGGCAGGGAGGTTGAGAATTCGGGTTTGGCCGTTGCGATGTTGAGGGATGAGAAAAGATTGGAACCAATGGAGGAAGTGGGAGTGGAGGTGCTTCCTTTGATTCAGAAAAATGTTCAGTTAGCTCATTTAGACGCTGTGAAACAGTGCTTGAAGGAGGGGAATGAGGAAGGCGCCATTCTGCATATTAGATATTTTCAAATTGATCATGGAGTGGAGGAGGCTGAATATCAGTACGTGTGCTCTATTTTAGACATGTTTGCATTCGATGCTGAAATAGTGATTGTTGAATCATCACTTTTAATCTTCTTGCTTGTAGTTGGTCTTCGTGTAGCATTAATTAGATTTGGGTTGTTTCCATCTCTATGTTGTTATTTTAGAAAATGGGTCTCATCTTTTATTTGAAGGTGAAAAATGATCGTTGATGTCACCATTCAAATACTCGGGTCCAAGAAGGCTGATATAGTAAACCTATTAAAATAGCAAAAAGGGAATAATTTGGAATTTAGGTAGTGGAAAACCAGCTGACACTGAACAAAGCAACTATTGGAATGTGTCATTTGTGGATGTTACTTACCTATTCCAAAAATTGCTTCATTAATATGGATGTCCAGAATTGGATTTAAAAGCAACAAGCTCAGAAGTTAATAACTAGCAGCGATTGTCATGTATCAGAAAATTTATTTTCTTTCTTTAGCATTGTATCTGCATTTGGAACTTGTTATTGGCATACTTGTAGGGAATAATAATAACTTTGTACACCCAAGTTGTTGCAATTATGGAGCCCTTTCTTCTTCAATGTTATTTAAATGCCTTTTGTTCCTATTTTCTGTTTCTGCTTCTCCTTGTTTTCCTTTATCCAAAGCTTAGATTTTAGTTTGAGGTGCTTTTTCCAATTCATTGGTTTAGTTAATATTGTTAATGAAAAAGATTTGTCATTATATGTCATTTGCTCTTGAGTTGCATGTGCTTGAGTTCCTTGTTAAGTCACTATTAGCTAGTTGATTATCTTACTTGTATTAGATTGCATTTGTAAAAGTTATCCTTTCTTTCTTAGTTGATAGTTTGAGAAAATAATGGAAGTATTGCACCTTCTTTATTCTATTCTTATATAGTTTTTGGGTTTTGAATTCCCTTTTGTAATAGCATGCTGTTGCAAGATCTCCTTGCGAGAGTTTTGTCAAGGAGGGGCCTATATGGAGACACTTGGCTTGCCATGCGAGAGAGACTACTATGGGTTTACGGAGAGGCTCTTAAGTCAAATTGCTGGCATCTAGTTGGAAAGGTTCAGGTATAGCTCTTTTCATGGTTTGGTGCTAGAATTCTCAGTTAGCACTAAGTTCTTAATGAACTTATAGGTGATGCATCTAGAGTTTTGTTAGCATAGCTTAGTTTTTGTATTGATTAACTATTGGGATAGCTTAGTAGGAAGCACCAAAGTAGAGTTAAGAGCCTTTTATTCAAATAATTCTATTAGTTATGCGGAATCTATCATCTCAAAAGACATTGAAAATTTACCCCTTATTTATAATTCTTTCTTCAACTATAGAAGTAGATAGATTGAGTGATAATTTTTTTTTTACATTAAGAAGTTAAACATTGGCTGGTCAATTGCTTGAACTTAAGTAAGCTCCTTTTGTAATTTTGATGGGGTTTCTAAGTTGTTTCCAACATCCTCTGCTTGTCATGTTATTCATAGTTTGAGATATTTGAGCAAATGGTTGTTGTTGCAGGTTATACAGGATAGCTTATATTGTCAAGAAATTGAGAAATCACGAACACTTGAAAAGAACCTAATTCCCCCACCTTTAGAACGTTTCCAGAAATATCTTCAACAACTGACTTTGGATGATGATTTAAATGACCCACCTTTAATGTTAACCATGGCAGTCAGTTTTTGCTTGAGAGACCAATATCACTATGCTCGTGTCTCAGGATTGCATGTACTTGAATGTATCATGGATACAGCTCTCTCTACTATCAAGGCGGAGCAACTTCAAGATGCTAGTAATGTACGCTTACTTGCTATTAATTTGAATTCAAATTGAGATGGCCATTTAATATCTCCAAATTTGAGTTGTTATTTTTAGAATTCTTACTTATTAATTATCATTCTCAGATTCTTATATTGTTTCCCCGAATTCGGCCCCTGGTAGCTGCCATGGGTTGGGATCTGTTGCCCAATAAAACAATGGCTAGAAGGAAGTTAATGCAACTTCTTTGGACAAGTAGCAAGTCACAAATATTTTGGCTGGAAGAATCTTCACTAGGCAGTAATCTGTTGGATGAGGTGGTTTAAAAGTTTGAGAATAATTTATTGGATAAAGGTTTGGTTTCAGAAAGGTCATGGTTTCTATATATGACTTCTATTTCATTTTATGATTTTGACAGATATCTTGCATCCAATACTTGTGTAATTCACTATGTTACCAGCTTGATCTAGCCTCTTTTGTTGCTTGTGTCAATTCTGGTCAATCATGGGATTCAAGATCCTCGTTGCTGTTGTCTGGAAAGCATCCAGTGGAGTTTAGTTCTCATGATACTCATCTCGAACCCTTTGTTGAAAACTTTGTGTTGGAAAGGCTTTCTGTTCAAAGTCCTCTTCGGGTAAGCCTTCTTTTTTATATTAGAGTTCTTTTGTAAACTGTGTTGAAAATGCTATTTTTTGCACCCCTTAAACAACAAACTATGTTCAAGGGGATTGCGTCCTGATGTTGCTATCTTTTAGTTGCCATAAGATGTTCTATTTTGGCACTGGGTACTATCTTTCACTCTCACTGGTGTCTTTGCAATTTCTACCAAAATGAGGTCCATTGACATAATGGGATAGTTTGGATAATTTTGAGGTTAGGCTAATGTGGTTTATATTTAAAAAGCAAATTCTTTTCCTAACATCAAAATAATAAAACTCCTTAGATTTGCACGTTTTCAATTGGTAATTGGATATAGTTCTAGCTGTCAAGCTTTGTGGGTTCAGAATCATAAACAATCCTTAGGTTATTAGATCTTGTTTTAGAGTAGTCATTAATAGACAAGTTGGTGACAAGGACTCATGGGATTAAGTTGTGATTCTTGAGGTTCATGAGCAATAAAAGATTACAACTAGTAGTTATATTTATGTCTTGGATGTACATTTGATTTTCCTGTCAAAGCTTTTTGCAATTATTGGAAATAAATCAACTTTGAACCATAGATATTGGACAATGAAATATGTCTGATAGGAAACTGATAATCATGCAATGCAGTGTAAAAACAAAGTTTTAGTTTATGGAGGTGGAGATCAAGTGTTTAGGTTTAATACCTTTCAAGGTCTGATCTCTTTGAATTGTTTAAAATGCTTGACTATCATCCTTCATTAGGTTTTCTTTTCTTGAAATGATCATGAACTGAATGATCCACTATTAGAAGGTGAGTTTGTAACAGACATGTCATTTGTGAGATGAAGCAAACTACAAATTGTTCCTTGGTGATGCATTTTCTATCTGTAACCACAAAAGGATGGGAAATGTTGTTCACAATTTTCATAATGTATAGTTCTCTGTTTAAATACAAGATGAGACTTTAGTTTGTGATCTAATCCTATAATTATTCCGCATAATCAAGTTAATCTTAACAGTGAATCCCTATGATTGTGTACATAATCTATAAGACCCCCCTTAAGTTGGAGCATAGATATTAATCATGCCCAGCTTGTTACAAAGATATTCCACCTAGGTCCCATTTAGAGCTTTTATAAACAGGTTTCCTATTTGTTCTCCAGTCTTCACATATCCTGTAGAAATCAAGTTTTGTTGCACCTTTTCACGAACGAAATGATGGTCAATTTCAATATGCTTAGTTCGTTCATGGAACACATGATTATAAGGTATATCAAGAGCTACTTGGTTATCACTCCATAACTTGGCTGACATTGAAACTTTGATACCAATTTCATTCAATAGTTGATATACCCACATTATTTCACACACAGATTGTGCCATAGCTCTGCATTATGATTTTGCATTTGAGTGAGAGAAAACATTCTATTTCTTACTCTTTGACGAGATCAAATTTCCTCCAAAGAAAACACAGTAGCCTATGGTAGATTTTCGATCAATCTTAGATCCTACCCAATCTACATTTGAAAAGCACTCTATATGAGTGTGACATGGTTTTTATACGATACGCCTCGTTTGGGAGCTCCTTTCAAGTAGCACAAGATTTGCTTTAAAGCGGCCCAGTGATGAACTGTTGGAGAAGACATAAATTGACTCATAATGCCAACTGAATAATCAATATCAGGACAAGTTACCATAAGATGATTTTGTTTCCCAACAAATCTTCTATACTTCTCAGGATCTTCAAACAAATCTCCATGTTTTGTGAGTTGCAAATTATGTGACATAGGAGCACTACATGGTTTGGCCCCTAATTTCCCACTTCCGGACAACAAGTCAAGCACATATTTCCTTTGAGATAAAAAGACACATTTTTTTTCCTCGTCACCTTGACTCCCAGGAAATACTTTAATACTCCTAGGTCCTTTGTTTGAAACTGGCTATCAAGAAACATTTCTAGAAATGAAATTCCCATGGCATCACTACTAGTAATAACAATATCATCCATGCACAAAACAAGAATAATAATGCTAGGTTTAGAGTGTTTGTAGAAGATTGAGTGGTCGGACTTGCTAGGTGTAGAGTGTTTGTGGAAGATTGAGTGGTCGGACTTGCTCTTACTCATTCCAAACTATACAACTACTTGACTAAATTTGCCAAACTAGGCACGAGGACTCTATTTCAATCTATAATGAGATCTTCGAAGATGTCACAGTTTACCATACTTCCCTTGAGCAACAAACCTAGGTAGTTGCTCCATATAAACCTATTGCAAGTCTCCATTTAAGTATGCATTTTTGGTGTCTAACTGATGCAAGGGCCAACAACGTGCAACTACCATAGGAACAAACATACGAATTGAGGTCAACTTTGCCACAAGAGAGAAAGCATCAGAATAGTCCACACCATAAGTCAAAGCATAGCTTTTAGCAACAAGGAGGGCTTTAATTTGAGCTACTGAGCCATCAGGAGTGATTTTAATAGCCATTACCTACTTACATCTGATAACCTTTTTCCTGTAGGTAAATCCACTAAATTCCAAGTATCATTAGCATCTAGAGCATTGATTTTTTTCAATTATTAATGCTTACCAGATAGGATGAGATGAGGCCTCATGAATGGTTTTGGGAAGAGATATAGTCAAGAGAGGCAACAAAAGAGGATGGGGAATGGCATAAATGACTAGCTAAATTACCAAGTTACCAGCTAGAAATTTGTCCTTAAAAACAACACACCTAGGCTGGTTGTCCACTCTTCCAAGGAGCTAGCTTTACTAAGGTACTAGCCACCAAAAAAAAAAAACTTCCTAAGGGTCCATATTTAAGGTTGATTGTCCACTCTATGAAAAAATCAACATCCACACCAACAATTCAAAAACAAGTGATGTAAAGTGATCAACACGTCTAAGGATTCAAAGGAGCAAGGTTGGAAACTTGGTATGAATAGTCTCAGTAGCAAAACAGAAGAGAAGTTTGCTTGGCAGTTGATGTTGATGTTGATGAAGAAGGTAGGTACCAAGGGAAGTGGAAGAGAGAGGCGACACTGGGAGACCCAACACTGACACACACGCTTCCACGCACTTGCGCATGAAGTAGATGGCAGAATCTCTAGATAGCGTGTGTGGCTCACTCGCAGGGCTATCGGAGACCGATCTTCTAAGAGAGGCTGATGAATGGCTGGAGAGTTTAGGGATGTTGATGGTGAGTGTCAAAAGTCAATATGAATAGTGACTTAAATACTTGGCAAAAAAAACTAAACTCTCGGCTCTAATACCATGTAATCACACAAGGAAGGGAAATGTTCTTCACATGTTGTTTTTTGTATAGTCCTCTATTTAAATTTAAGATGAAACTTTAGTCTGTAATCTAATCCTATAATTAATCCCTATAATCAAGCTAATCCTAATAGTAAATCCCAATGATTATGTTCATAATCTCTAACACTCCCTTAGTTGGTGGTAGCTTTATTGACTTATTGGACTATTTTCTGGAGATGCATGGTTATAATTTGGAGAATAGTGACAATAATAGTTAAGGGATTAAAGGAAGCATACATAATACGATAATACTAAGTTCTTTGACAATAGCTTGAAGAAATGAATTTGTGATTTGTAAGTAGTAGAACTATTATTGGAAGATTCATCAACTATATTTATTGGTATTCCTTGTTAGACAAGCAATTCATTGATAGTACCCCTGTATGATTGCAATATATATTAATGAAATTTGGATTGCCATTCCATTGCTTCTCTCTTTTGATTGCTTTCTATGTTTGTGTAAAGGATTAAAGTTATATGTGGCATACTATTAAAACTTCAATACTTTGAAGAGTATTTACTTCTCACTTAAACTTTGTTGCATAACAACATGATAACTTTTGCAGGTCTTGTTTGATGTTGTGCCGGCCATTAAGTTTCAAGATGCCGTTGAATTAATTAGCATGCAGCCAATTGCTTCTACCATAGAAGCTTGGAAAAAGTAAGTTTGATTCTTACTCTAGGTCATTATGATGTGTTAGCATGTTCCTGTTGACTCCTGGTACTTCAGCTTGATCTTCATTGTTGATGATGTTGAGTTGTGAGCTTCCATTTCAAAGAAGTTAAATCTCATCGTTGAATTTTCTTGTGCTCTCAAGTGATTCTTGGAAGCTTGTTGTATAAGATGTATCCAATTGAGGATGAAATTTGTGCAGATGGATATTAGAGATTCATTTGCTGTTTGTGTTAGCTTATTTATGCTTGTTGATGATAATATCAAACAATTTTGGGAAGCTATAATTCATTTCAACAAGAATCATTAATAGTCAAATAATTTGGTTTCTTTCTTTGTTTCCTCTAGTTTTAAAGTTTATAGCTTGGATGCAAGAGCATAGAGTTGCTGTGGATGTCTGTTTAACTCTTTGTAACTGCAACTTGAGAATGGAGCTTTAATTTCTTAATAGCTCAACCCCTCTATTTTTTTTTTCTGATTTCTTTCAATTTCATCTTTTTGTTTTCCAATTTGTTTATGATAGATTGCAGGACATTGAACTCATGCGCATGCGCTATGCTTTGGAATCAATTGTTCTTGCGATAGGAGTGATGGAAAGATGTGCCAATGTTGACGGACAGAGTCACCGTCGAAGAGCTTTATGTCACTTGAAAGACTTAAGCAATCATTTGGAGGCAATTACTAGTGTTCCACGCAAGGTTGTCTACTTACTTTAATTTTGTTTTCCTTTCCTTTTTTAATTCATCAAAGTGGGCGAGCAGTTTGGGAAAATTTCATTTCTTAATTGTTTTCTTTTCCACTTCCTGTGGAAAAATCCTATTCTGGGATAGGATAATGTTTATTTTTTGGTTGAGTCACTTGTCAGGAGTTTCTGAAAGAGTTTTGATGGAACTGAAGTTTATTGGATTTGATAATTTGACTTAATATTGCTTTATTTTCACCAAAATTTAGAAATTATGTGCCTTAAGATAAAATCCTGTGGTTAAAAAAGAAACTACCTCCTTATAAGTTGTATAGAATTGTGGGTTAGTTTAGTCAAATCTTTGAACATTATAAATCCCAAAGGTCAGACATGATTTATTTGCATGGGATTCCTTAGATTTTTCATGTTAATGGACTTTATTCCCAGTTTGATTAATATTCTTGGTATCATTTTGTGGCATTATACTTAATTTTCATTCTGTTCATGCTATAATATTCATGTAATTTTCACTCTATTCCTTGATGCAGATATTGATGGTGAATGTTGTAATTTCGCTTTTACATATGGATGATATCTCTCTCAATTTTACACATTGTTCCTCATCAGGGAGCAATTCTCAACCATCCTCTTCATGTCCTTGGGAAGATAGTACTGTGACTACATATGATGGGCAAAACGAACTGGTTATTTCTTTTACAGAATTGGTACTTGATATATTACACCACAATCTTCCTCCAGATATAACTGAAGAAATTGCGCTGAAGAATGGCATAAGTGTTGATGCCAAAGAAGCCTTAGAGTGGAGAGTATCAATTGCTAAACATTTCATTGAGGACTGGCAATGGAGGTTGTCAATTTTACAGCATCTTCTTCCATTATCTGAACACCAGTGGAGATGGAAGGAGGCATTGACAGTTTTACGTGTGGCTCCATCCAAGTTGCTTAACCTGTAAGTTTACAAAGTTTGTCTCAAATAGTTTTATTTGACTTGATAAAGATCTGTTGAATGGTACTCTACAAGCTCTATCAGGACGCATCTCATTATATCCTATTCACTTCAATATATGTTAATGATTCTGTATTTGGTCTCCAAACTTGCTATAAATTGGTATAAATCATATCATGGTCACTAACCAAAAATTGGGCTGTCTTTGGTCACAGATTTGACGGTTAAACGTGACTGGCTTAAGAAAATTGAGGAGCATTTGCGGAACAAGATAAATGCACAATAGCTAAAGATAAAACTTCAAAATTTTCAATGTCACTTTAAAATTTTAGGTTGAGATATAATGCTCCGCTTTGTATATGAACCACTCCTGCTCCAAAATGGAAATTAATGAAAACTTAGCATTGTATCAAAATTAGCCTAATTCGATTGTGTGGCATGTTTATTCCTGCAAACTTCACACACTAGATGTGTATTTGTAGGCATGAGGGGTGGATGTTAAGTGTCTATTTCTCATTCTGAATAGGAATAAGAATTAATGATAATAATAGACACGAATGAGATCATAATCCAACACCATAAGGTTTTGAGTTGAGATATGGTGTTGCCCATGTACATAAACCACTCCTGTTTTGAAATTGTGGTTTACAAATAATTCAATTAAAATGAAACAAGGCTGAAAAAAATTTGAGAACCTTAATAATAATGGAAACTGAAACAGACCACTTAAAATTTCCAAGGTAATGAAGGCATGCATGCAATAGCTGCAGAGAGTATTGGTTCCTCTCTACAACTGGGAAATGCACTTCCAAGGGCTTAAATGAGTGTTGTTCTATTTGATGTTGGCATCGACTTTATACCAAAATTTTGACTTATATGGATATCGGTTATGAAGATTTCCCTTCTTAAATCTCTTCTTGTAACAACATCGAGAATGAGGTGAATGTATACTCTCCCATTAAAGGGATAAGGATATACCTTTTTGTGCCTCTTCTGGAATCATTGTTCTTTTGCTGAAACTTTTGTTAATATATTTAAGTCCTTTTACTCAGTTGCTTGCAAAGGGCCAAATATGACATTGGAGAAGAGGCAGTTCACCGATTTTCACTATCTGCAGAAGATAAAGCTACCCTTGAATTAGCTGAATGGGTGGATGGTGCTTTCAAGAGAGCCTCTGAATCGAGATTGGTGAGTCTTTATGTTGATTTATGAGTCTTTGTATTGATTTTATGTCCTTACTAATCATTCTAGTAACGTGGCACTGAAATCCTTTCATCATTGGTTTCTTGATGTAAATTTGTTTTAGACTAATAATTTGTACAAACATGGAAAATAAACATCTGGATCTGCTGTTACTAGTGGCCTGATACCTTTTATTTGCTCAATTTGTGTTAATTTTAATTTTGTGCTATAGCTGCTTCTAGCTGGTAAATATTCATATTGTAGTTAGTAAGTGACCTGAGAAATATTAGGATGATGCTGAAGTTTGATAACCCTGTCACTTGATCATGATTCTGACTCTGCTAATTCTTGAATCTCATGATTTCCTGTAACTGTGACCATTCCCTTTTATCTTACTGAATATTCTATCAAAGGTAGTATTATTATAGTCTGAGTGTGCTGATTCTTGTTTGGATAAATTTCCTGTAAGGGAGAACATTCCCTTTTGTCTTGTTGAATATTCTACCAAAGATAGTATTATTGTCATTGATCAGACTTGATCTTGATTCTGAGTATGGGGATTCATAATATGATGATTTGCCTGTGAGGGTGACCATTCTCTTTTTTCTTACTGAATATTCTACCAAAGATATTATTATCATTATCCTTATCAGGTAGAAAATGCTGTATCTCGTGCTGCTGATGGAAATTCAGCAATTCAAGACCTAGATTTTTCCTCTCTACGATCTCAGTTAGGCTCTTTGGCTGCAGTAAGTGCTTGTATGCTAAACATATTGTCCTACTCCTCCTGTTGCATGAAGCCTCTTGTGGGCTGATGAATTTGTATTTTTTTTGCTAGATTCTTCTGTGTATTGATGTCGCTGCAACTTCTGCAAGGTCGGCAAAGATGTCCCAACAACTTTTGGATCAGGCAATTCTTACTTTTCTTTGAACTTTTTTTTAAACCTTGTATGGAGTGGTATTTAGTGGGCTTGTGCTTCTTTTTTCTTCTTTTAATCTTATTGTGTACAAAATCTATGTCCAATTGCCTTATTAATTCAGAAAGGTTCCTAGTCCATTCACCTGTGTAAGTGCTTGATTAGGTTTAACCCCCCATTCACCATGTATAATATGGTAGAGCAATTATAGAATAAAGTAATGGCAAAAAAACTGAACACATCTTACACTAGAATAATATCTAAACTTATCTAGCAAATCTAAACATTTATTTATTCATATCAACGTAGAAGACAAATTCTAAATTAGGTTACATAAATATTACTAGCTTCACACTAACAATATTTAGAAATCACATCTTAGGTTTATTTTAGAGTTTGGCAGTGAAGGCTGTTGTTTAGCTTTTCTGGAAGTAATGAGCCCAACTATTTTGAGGCTGTGATACCATGTTAGAAAATTCAGGGAAATATTAGATTTCTTATTGTAAAAGTATACACAATATGAAAATGGCAGCCTATAAAAGGAAACTACTTAAACCCACAATCCCATGATTTTTGATATCTTATTCAGCCCTAACCTGCTCTATACAAATTGATAAAATTGCAATAAAACTACACATCACGACATTGTATTGAAATCCTCAATGAGGTTATGTTCTGATCTTTATAGAGCTTTTCCTATTATATATGTTTTGTTTCCTTGAATAAGTTTGATATGCTTGGACGTAATGCTTTAGTTACTCCTAACTAATCCGGCTGCTGAGAGTCCTGATGAGCATCTAATTTTTACTTGCTGATAGAACATTCAGAATTATCTCTCTCTTGCAATTGTAAAGTAAGCTCCCTTCTGATCAGATATCTTTTAATTTTGTAATTAATGGTGTCACATGCAGGCTCAAGTTATGTTGTCTGAGATCTATCCGGGAGGTATTCCAAAAATAGGCTCCACTTATTGGGATCAGATCCACGAAGTTGGAATCATTTCTGTGTCACGGCGTGTTCTCAAGCTTTTGCATGAGTTCTTGGAGCAAGTGAGTTAATGTGCAACATTGAGAGTTTTTATCAACAAATCGTATTACAGCTTATAGGATGTTTCTTAAATGGTTATAAACTATGGATTCTAATGGTTCCTGCATTTTGCACGTGTCTAACTTGTCATCCAATTTCTATTCTCTTACCCTCATCCATATGGGCTCAAGCTCAAGGATGTCAGCAGATGGCCTGCTTTAATTGTCTATTGGGGATTNNNAAAGTCATTCTTGTCTTTATGCATCAAATGAGCTTGGATTGCTGTATGTATGACGGAAAAGTTTTGCCTGTTTTTAGGATTAAAAATGATCAATTATTTATGATTAGTCTTAAGAAAATGAGGTCTAACAGAACTATTTAGACAAGACAATTGATATGCTTTGTTCTTGAGATGCACAAAGTATACATACTTACCGAACAGGTAATTTACACATCATTAAATCACGTAGCTTAGTTGATCCTTTTGCAGGAGGACAGTCCTGGAGTCCAGGTAATTCTTGCTGGGGAAAATATCATCTCATCATCGAAGGAGTTGCTTCGACAGGGGCACAGGGAACGAGCACTTGCTATGCTCCATCAAATGATTGAAGATGCCCATCAGGGCAAGCGACAGTTTCTTAGCGGTAAAAAACACTTTCTTTTGGGTTAGTTGGAGGGGAATTCTTTTTTCCTTGGTGGTGTTGTTCAAAGTTTTATTGTGGTTCTGATGTGTATGTTGTTCACCATTCCTAGGTAAGCTTCATAATCTTGCTAGAGCTATTGTTGACGAAGAAATAGAGCCAACTGTTATGAAAGGTGATAGCCAATACATTGAAAGGAAAATTTTGTCTGACTTGGACAAGGATGGGATTCTTGGACTTGGGTTAAAAATTTCCAAGTCAATGCCTATGAGTTCAGGTTCTGGGGAAATTAGCATACAACCTATTGGTTATGATATGAAAGATACTGGGAAGAGACTATTTGGTCCATTGAACGCAAAGTCCACAACCTATCTATCACAATTTATTCTTCATATTGCTGCTATTGGTGACATAGTTGATGGGACTGATACGACCCATGACTTCAACTTTTTTTCACTTGTTTACGAGTGGCCAAAAGATGTAAGCATCATCATATCGTAAAATGGTTTTATTTTGTTGGAAGTGGTTTTGTTCTTGAGTTAGGTGCTCTTCAAGTGTGCTTTGATGGTTAGGAAAGTGAAATTTCTGTAAGCATCTTAGTCAGGAGGAATAATTGGGGATTTAAGGAATTGAAGCAATAAGAAGGTTCTCTTTTTCAATTAAACATGAAATGGACTGGCCAAATATTTGTGCTAATACAAATTTCAAGCATCATAATACTGAAGTCTCCAGAAATGCCAAGGATGAGTTCGGTGAACGTGGGAGAAACTTAAACATAATAGCAGAGGATGTTGATATGTATTGCTATGCGTGTTACTCAAAAACCTACTGTTGGACCTTTATGTAATGTATATTTGACGAAGAAGTGTCCTCCGTGTCTTGAACGGTTGTGACTCAAACAACAGTTGTGACAGGGTTTCAGTCTATGGGAATCGGGGAACTGGGACGAGTAGATCTTTAGATCTATTTGAACCGGGAAAAGAAGGAAAAATATCTAATATCTAGGATATGTCACAATGTTAATAATTAAATTGAATGTAAAAAAGTTGTTAGTTGTTATTTTTATTTTTTCCTAAATAAAAGATATCAAAGCATGTGTGGTTAAAGAGATGCTGATAAATTTGTATTTTATATTGGATGATTGAGACTTTGACTTGAGCCATTGCGATAATGAATTTTTACTTTAGAATCTGATTGGTCAAATACATGGTAATGATTTATATATTAGATGGTTGAGGCTTTGGCAGAATTCATTTGATGCCATCAGAGATGTGCTTATTCTCTCACGTGTGTGTTTCAGCTTTTAACTCGTTTAGTCTTTGAACGAGGTAGCACTGATGCAGCTGCGAAGGTAGCTGACATAATGTGTTCTGATTTTGTCCACGAGGTTATTTCAGCATGTGTACCTCCTGTTTATCCACCTCGATCTGGTCATGGATGGGCTTGTATTCCTGTTATTCCTACTTGTTCCAGGGGTTGCATTGAAAATAAAATGCTCTCCCCATCATCAAAAGAAGCTAAGCCTAATTCATACAGTCGTTTCTCAGCAACTCCTGGAGTTCCTTTGTACCCTCTCAAGTTGGATATTGTAAAACATCTGGTTAAAATGTCTCCAGTAAGGGCTGTGTTAGCGTGTGTTTTTGGAAGTGGTATCATGTATAGTGGCAGTGAATCTTCGATATCTGGCTCGTTAGATGACGAACTATTGCAGGCACCTGATGCTGACAGACTATTTTATGAGTTTGCCCTTGATCAATCTGAAAGGTATTTTGCAGACAGTAGGTGCTTGAATTACTTTTACAGTGCTTATCTAAATCCGTTATTTATGACTTGGTTTTTGCAACAGATTCCCAACTCTGAACCGGTGGATACAAATGCAAACTAACCTTCATCGAGTTTCAGAATTTGCTGTAACAGCTAACCAAGAAGTTCATGATGGTGATGTTAAGGCTGATGCAAGGGCTTCTATTAAGAGGTTGCGTGATCATGATAGTGATGCTGAACCTGAAGCTGATGAAATTTCTGGAAGCTGTAACATTTCAACAGCTTTGCCAAACCTCAGTGGTGAAAGTGGTACAGCCCCTGATAGGTTACAAGATTTCTCAAGACTTGATAGAATTGACCTTGACACATCTGTCTACCTTTCCTTGGATTGGGAGAATGAAGAACCTTATTTGAAAGCCGTTGAAAGGTATTCTTTCTGATCTCCTGAACATTTCCCACAGGGGGTACAAATCCATGAGGGCTTTGACGCAAAACACTTTATTGCTATTTTACTGATAGAACTTGTTGATTTTGCCCCCAACAGAAAACAGAAACATGTGGAGGAAAAGTACTCTTGATACTTCCTTGATTTAAAACATCTTCAAGTTCTATTCTCTAAATTGCTGTAAATTCTTGGGTCTAGGATTTGTCTGTTATATATGATTATGCATATATGTCAAAATCTCTCAACTGTTTCGGGTATTTAGTCCTTTATGTGCCTTGATGGATATTTGCTATGTGAGCCTGGGTGGTATTGTTCTCATTATAGTAGTATTTATGCAATGTAATCTGTGCTTATTGTTACTCTTTGCTCTTCTCCACGCAGATTAATTAATGAGGGAAAGTTAATGGATGCTCTTGCACTTTCTGATCGGTTTTTGAGAGATGGAACCTCTGATCAACTGCTTCAACTCCTTATTGAACGCGGAGAGGAAAATCACCCAGTTTCTGGACAACCTCAAGGTTATGGAGGCTATAGAATCTGGAGCAACAGCTGGGAATATTGCCTGCGATTAAAAAATAAACAATTAGCAGCTAGACTTGCCCTTAAGTACGTACCTGATCATGTTTAATTTTCTTTATTTGGATAGTAACTTAGCAAATGTCAACTATGTCAGTGGAACCGGTATTACCTGTGGCAACATCTATATTTATTTATTCTAATGCTGCACTATAAGGAACAAATTTGGTTTCTCATTTGGCTTTACCTTCTTTTTAAATGCACCATATTTTTCCGTGTTGGTCATCTTCTATATTTTGTGTTCATTGTTGAGAATATGGTATGTATCCTTTTATTTAGGAATATCCTTGTAATGGAATATCTAGTATCCCAATAATAGGGAATATGGTATGTATCCTTTTATTTAGGAATATCCTTGTAATGGAACATCTAGTATCCCAATAATAGGGACTCTTAGTACTATGTAAGATACACAAGTCTTCTAAATTTCTAATAGTCATGTAGCCTTAATGGCTTTATACTCATGGACATAGGCCCTATGGTCTAAACACTTAAAACATCTTGTTTATCATCTTGATCATTCTTTGACTCTATTCTTCTGTTTTTTATCCTTCTTCTCGACAGTTTTAATTCTGATGCCATTCAGGGTTCTTCTAATTTCATGTTATAGTTGCATAGTCTGTCCATCAACTTCAGTTTGCCTTTCTTCCTCCACTCATTCTCTCTCTCTCTCCCCCCCCTGACCTTTTGGTTTGCAAGGGTGACTTTTCTCCTTGTGCTTCTATTCTTGGAGGTGTGAAAGAAGCAAACAAGCTAAATTTGAAGCTGTAAGTGGTTGCAGCTTTCTAAGAGTGATATTTTAACTGTAAATGGTATGTTCAAATTGCTAGAATTTGTTTGAAGTTGTCAAAATATCAGCAAATTGATTCAGTCATTGGGCTATTCGTTAGGTATCTGATCCAGGTTTAGGGTGAGATGACAAGTGTTTGCTTGGCATCTGGATTGCAGTACTATCTGTACTGTATGATTTCTTATCAAGGAATTACCGATGCCATTAGGTTATGTAACAATTTGTAATCAGAACCTTAAGAAACAACTGAAGGCACACATGATAAATTGCTGGTCTGAAAAGTTTACAGATTTCTGGATCTCAGCTTTGGCCATTGGCTAAAAATTGATAGGTCTTTTCATTTCAAAGCTCTGTGGAGATCCATAAGGCGAGAAATTAGAAAAATTGTAAAAGTACTGGTAAGAAATTAAAATTTATTTAGTATCATTGTTATGCACCATGGAAGAGGACTTGGAGGTTAATTTTTATTCTAGTCTGCATTGGCCAACTGAGGATGTGGAAGTGATTCTGAAGATGATGCCTTTAAATGTTCCCTTTGTTTCATTGGGCTTCTTAATTTCATGAGTACTTTTGATGTTATGATTCATGTTTATGTTAGCATATTTATGCCATTTAGATGCATTCTCTGTAGAATTTAGTCTCAACTATCACCTATTTTCTTCCAGGTATATGCACAGATGGGAACTAGATGCGGCTTTAGATGTACTCACCATGTGCAGCTGTCACTTGCCTAAGAGTGATCCTGTTAGCAATGAGGTTCTATTTTGCATATATGTTAATTGAATTCCATCAAATCTGGAACATTTTAATATTGATAAAGTTCCTGTATTCCTGTGTTTAAATTCGTTAATTTTACTGCCTGTTAACCCGCATATTGACTATGCAATGATGCTATTTTTCTTTCAATCAGGTCTTGCAGATGAGACATGCCTTGCAAAGGTATGGGCGTATATTGAGTGCAGATGACCAATATAGCAGCTGGCAAGAGGTTATAAACTCTCTCTTTTCCTATTGATGTGATAGAAGAAAAAAGTTCTGGAAATTACGTCACTTGTTATAGACAGCCTATCTAATACTCGTTTATGATAAAATTATTGCTTTAAAGCAAAAAACATGAAAATTTGTTCTTAGATAATTTTCTATTTTTTGTTAATTTTAGGTTGAGGCAGAGTGCAAGGACGATCCTGAGGGCTTGGCACTTAGGTTAGCTGGCAAAGGAGCTGTTTCTGCTGCTTTAGAAGTAGCTGAAAGTGCTCGGTTATCAATAGATTTACGGAGGGAGTTGCAAGGCCGGCAACTTGTGAAGCTTCTCACTACAGAACCTCTTAATGGTGGTGGTCCAGCAGAAGCTTCCCGGTTTCTCTCTTCACTTCGTGACTCTGATGATGCGTTACCAGTTGCAATGGGTGCCATGCAGTTGTTACCCAACTTTCGTTCAAAACAGCTTCTTGTAATTAATAGTTTTCCTTTCTCTTGAGATTTGATGTGATAACTGGTAAAATGTAGTTAACCCAGTTTGAGTTTGTGATCCAGGTTCACTTCTTCCTCAAACGTAGAGATGGAAACTTGTCTAATGTTGAAGTTACCCGGCTTAACTCATGGGCTTTGGGCCTTCGTGTTCTTGCTGCCTTGCCATTGCCATGGCAGCAGAGATGTTCTTCATTGCACGAGCACCCACATCTGATTTTGGAAGTTCTGTTGATGAGGAAACAGCTTCAATCTGCTGCTATGGTATTCTAGCTCACTGCTATCTTAATGTCTTGCCTTGCGTTCATTAGAAGTTTAAATTCCTTGGGAATTGCTTCATTAATCATTTATTATTATTTAGGGCCTTATTTCCATGCTTCTCTTACTGGTACTGATGTAGGACAAGTATAAGAACTATCAACTAATAGTTAAAACTCATAGAAACTAGGAAATATGGGCTTTTGACTGTTATTAGGCTGCTGGAATATCTGATTTTGGGTCTGAATTTTGCTTAGGTTGTTGGAATTTCAAGCTTGGATTCGCTAGAATTTTAGGGTTTGATTGACGGAAATTCAGGATGGAATTTTAGTGTTTGATATGGCTGGAATCTAGAGTTATTGGTTGGTGGAATCTCAAGTTAAAATTGCTGAAATTTAGTGAGCTAAACAAGTAAGGGAGGGTAAGCAACTAGGAATTACACCTAGGGTCTAAGAAATTCTTAGAAGAAACCATTATACCTTCTAATTGAAAACTCAAGTTTATGAAAAATAGTTCAGGATCTTATTATTAAAGGTCTGAGTACACACATATTTATCAAAAAATTCTTAGAACTCTCATTCTAGTAGGAAAGGTGTTCAAAAATTGACTTGCTACTTCTTATCTAATTAGGAAACTTGACGAAAGAGGGAAAAGTAATTCTTCTTTGATGTTTTTGTGAATAGTACAGGGAAGTATAGGAAAATATAGCCCTAATCATCTCCTTAATTCAAGGAGAATCTATTTATTCTCTAAGCAATAAAATCACATTAATTTAGCCACCAATTTATAGAAGATCAACTAATTATTTTTATAGTATCAACTATTTAATTTTTGAATATCAAAACTCCCCCTCAAGTTGGTCATAGATATTGATCATGTCCAACTTGCTTATAAAGAACTAAAATTTTGCCTTGGTAGCCCTTTGTTGAAGGCATCAACTTGTTGTGTTATAGGTACAAATGGTGTGCAAATGAGTCCACTTTCAAGTTTTTCTTTTATAAAATGCTTGTCAATCTCCACATGTTTCGTCCGATCATATTGAACATGATTATTGGTGATATTGACAATTGCTTTGTTATCACATAACAACAACATATAATGAAAACTTGGATCTCTAATTAGAATTGTATTTTATGGTGAACACCCATTTATATTTGACCAGTGTTGCTTACTATTGCAATTAATGAAAACTTGGATCTTCTAATCTAAAATTTTATGATATAAATTTATTATCATGAAGTAGTGAAATAGAATTGAGACAAGTTCTCTGGGAATGCCTGTTTGAGTCATATCTATTTTTGAAGAAATATAAACCTCCAACTTGTTTAGCATTGCCAAACATCTTTGCCATGTTCAAATCCTAAAATTGACAATCACATGAAGAAAAATTAACTTGACAATTTTTATCAACAATTATTTTTCTGATTGACAAGAAGTTGCTGGACAATTTAAGAACGTGAAGAACATTGTAGAGTGTAAGATCAAGGGAAATAACAATTGACCCTTTCCTAGCTACTGATGAGAAGGAACCATCTACTATTTGAACCTTTTGATTTCGTGCATAGGGACTATAGGAAGAAAATAATTTAGAGGACCTAGTAATATGATTTATTGTCCCATAATCAATTATTTAAGAATTATTTGAATTGAAACTAAAACAAGAGGCAACTAAATAATTACCTTTCTGAGCCAAGGAACAGGAAGGATTTGAACTAGAGAAATTTAGAGAATGAAGAATTTTATATGTTTCCTTTATCTGTTCCTTTGTGAAAGTTTGTGTGCTAGATGACCTTTTTGGGATTAAATTCAATAGTGCTTGCTTGGGAGGTATGGTTATCTTCGAATTGTTTTTTCTTCCAATTTCCTAGCTTCCCATGGATTTTCCAACATGTTTTCTGTGTTTGTGAATCTTGGTTACAGTGATCACACTAAGGTTTCTATTGTTTTTCCTTTCTCCCTCAACCTCTGTTCCTTTTGATACGAGTGTTGAACCTTCAACCTCTAATATGGTGTTGCCAATCATCACTTTCCACCTCATCTCCTCTCTCCTTACATCCAAGAAAACCTCTCTAATAAAGGGCACTAGCTTTCTTCTCGAAATTCAACTTTTTACTTCGTCCAATTCTTAATTCAATCTTGTAAGAAAAACATAAACCCATTCATTTTCATAACATAAGACTAATTCTTGCCACAAGGTTACTAGTTTGTTACAAAAAAAAGTATTGTTACGATCTCCTTGCTTGGCCTTCCATAGCTTCATTTTTTGTTAAAAAATTTTACATTTCTCGAACCGCATCCTACACATCTTTTTCTGTCGGTAGAAACATATGAGGTTTTCTGATTGCAAGTTTCATTGAATTAATCAACCAAGCTGTGATCAAAGAATTTTCGAACCTCCACATTGCCATATTTGGATCATCCAAAGTCAACCTTCTTATCTCTTCAGTCATATCGTTGGCTTTTCCTTTACTATTGATGGGCAACTTTTTATTTTATTTCTGTTGAGAATACCCACATGTGAGTTTCTCACATCGAAGAAAGAGAGTAAAGAAGACTAACATATAAGCCTAGTGGGCTACTCCACCTATTGCCAATTGGTTTTTGGATGGAACCTCACTTGGGCTTATGTGTGGTCTAACTTTCCTTCTCGTGTTGGCCTGTAGGCCCATTGCAAAATTCTAACATGGTATTAGAGCCAATGAAGATCTTAGTCTACTGTTTTCCCTATAAAGGAGTCTATCATTTAAGCAACTGGAGAAGGATTTGAAGTCTGCATGGAGCAAGTAGCCTAGTAGTAGTTTGCCCAGGAGGGGGACTATTTTACCTTAATTAGAAGTCCAGCCTTGATGAGGATTGTTTACGTACCTCTCCAGATTGTCCAAGTAAAAAGGGATTGACATATGAGGGAGAATGTTGAGAATACCTACATGTGTGTGTCCCACATCGAACAAAGAGAGGAAAGAAGACTAACATGTAAGCCTAGTGGGCTACTTTACCTATTGCCAATTGGTTTTAGGATGGAACCTCACTTGCTAAGAAAAGCATAGCTATGTTGTGCATTTCCCATTGTTGCACTGGGATTAGTCACACTTGAACTGATGAAATTATTACTGGAGGATGAGGAGTCTCCCTTGATCGATCATCTTTAAACAATGGTCCATTTATGACTGATTTGAATGAAGAAAGAAAAATATTGTGAAAGAGTTGTGTCTCTAACATCATAAAGGAGAAAAAAGTAATTCTTCCTTGATCTTTTTGTAAATAGTACATGGAATATATAGGAAAAATACAATCCTACTTATCTCTTTAAATCAAGGAGAATCTATTTATTCGCTAAGCATTAAAGCCCCACTAATTCAACCTCTAATTTATAAAATATCAACTAATTATCTCTAGAGGATTAGGTAATTATCTTTGGAGTATTAATAATATCAACAAAGCCTAGCATAGACTAAATTTTAGCCTTTGTTGTCACCTCAACCCTCACTTTTCATCCTACCAAATTAAAGTTTGTGATTGGCTAATTTGCCATTTGATATTTTTTTCTATGAACTTAAGTTCTTTTGCGTCAATTTTTACCACTTTGTCTGAAGTTGTCCTTAATGTAGAATGTGACAAATATTGATCATATAAGTCTAGATTCAACTTTTGAAATTATAATTTTAAAATCCAAGTGTTGGCAGAAATTGATCTTCCTTTCCACTTGACAAGACACAATTGATATCCACCAACTCTTATGACTTGTTTATCAAGAACATCTTTTATCTCCTCCTTAAGATGGAAAATGACTGGAATTCTCATAGTTGTAGTAGAAGATTATGTATCATCATGTCCATGATGATCATGTCCATGATGTATCATCATGTCCATGATAAATAGTTAAGCTTGCGACATTAAAGATATGATTAATTCTCATGTCACTAGGTAATTTTGAAACTTAAGCATTATCACAAATCTTCTTGAAGATCTTGTAAGGTTTAGTTCTCTGTGAATGAATTTTTTTTATATATTTCTTTTAGAAAACACTCTAGACGATTGTTTACCATCACCAAACTCTTAGGGTCTAAGAATCCTCTAATAAGCATTATCTTTTGTCATACCTCATCAAGAATATTCCTCATATGTTGTGCAAAACCTTCAGCTTTACCACTAACTCGTATTGTTTGTGGTAAAGGAATCAAATCAATAGGCTTTCTTAATTGAACTCTCGAAATTATCTCAAAAGGTCTCTTACTAGTTGATCTATTTATAGAACTGTTATATGCAAATTCTACCATTGGAAGTGTTAGGTCTAAATTATTCACATTTTCTCCAATCAAACATCTTAACAAATCCTCTAAGCTTCTATTTACCACCTTTTTTTGTCCATCAGTTTGGGAGTGGAAAGAACTTGAATTGAAGGTTATTGTTCCACGTTTTTCATAGAATTCTTAAAAAACAACTCATATTTCACATTAACATCAAAGAAAATGGTTAAAAGTAAATTGTGGAGACATACAACCTCTTTGAAGAAGAGTTTAGCAATGTGGACAACATCATAGGTATTGACTATTGTATTTTCAGATGGTTTCAAAACAAAAACACATGACTTTTCTACAACATAAGCATCAAGTATTGAACCAATAACTTCCAAACCCTTAGAATTTGCAGTTAATCTTTTCAACTCCCTGTTTTGTTATTTTAGCTTCTTGTCCGATTAGCCCGTTATCTTGTTGCTTCAACCTGGTGCTCTTGTATGTTGATTTGTTCTTTAGGTGTTTTAGTGACTTGCTTAATTGTTTCAACTTCTTGTTCATTCATTTTAGCTTAGTATTTTCCACTTTTTTCTTTTCTTCCTTTTTAACACTTTGATCATCTCTCATTGTCAAAACTCTCCTTGTCATCAAGTACTTGAGCACCTTCTACATGTGGGTTTCGTTGTCAAACTCTTCATATCATCAATTACCTGAGCACCTTCTACATGTAGACCCAAAGATTTTAATTGATCAGTTGGCAGAGAGGTGTCAATAGTCTCACTACTTGCACCTCTCTCACCACCTAGAACAAGCACTTTCTCTGAGGTAGTGCCTGTTAAAGTTGAGGAATCAAAATTAGCACATGATTTTTTAGCAAAAATTTTACCTTGCACTGCGTGTTGTTGATCAATATCATTCCCTTCCTCTTGCTTATTGCCACCTTCTCCATGTTTAGCATTAAGTATAGGTTGTTGGTTTGCATAATTTTTTCTTGTGGAAGTATTGAATTTTAGGGAATATATGTCAAGGCAGTCTGGCCTCTTCAAAAATTGTCGAACATACTTTCTTGTGGGAGTTGTTAAATGTAAGTTAGTTTATGGAGTTTGTAATCAGGGATCATCGATGTCCAATTTTCCCATAATTTTCAAAGCATTTTATCTCGCTCTTGGTCGCCGAGTATTCTTTTGTACGCCCTTCTGCTGTGGTTTGGCATTGTGAACCAGTGCTCTGATACCGAATTGATGCAGAATAAATAGAAGAAATATCAACTAATAGCTAAAACTCACAGAAACTAGGAAATATAGCTGTTTAGTGTTGTTAGGGTACTGGAATATCATATTTCAAGTCTGGTTTTCAGCTTAGGTTGTTGGAATTTCAAGCTTGAATTAGCTGGAATGTTAGGGTTTGATTGATGGAAATTTAGGCTGAAATTTCAGGATTCGATATGGTTGGGGTTAGGGTTTTGGTTGTTGGAAATTCAGATTAAAATATCTGAAATTTAGAGAGGTAAACAAGTAATGGAGGGTAGGAAACTAGGAATCTCCTCTAGGATCTAAGAATCACTCTTAGAAAAAAGTATCACACCTTCTAATTGAAAAACTCAAGTTTATGAATAAAAATTCAGGATCATATTATTGAAGGGCTGGGTATACACATATCTATAAAAAAGTTTTTAGAATCCTTATTCTAGTTGGAAAGGTGTTCCTAACTAAAACATCTAAAATAAAATTGAATCTTATTCTAATAAGAACTCTATATTCTTAAATAGGTTTATGTTCTAAACAACTAGGATAACAAATCTAACTTACTACTACTATTAATCATACAAGGAAAAATTAAAGTTTTTGGTTAAAGACTTTGGCTTCTTTTATTTCGTCTACAGACTCTAAGCTCTTTTCCATGAAGTACCTAATTCATTTTCTGATAATGTTTATGAGCAGATTCTTAAAGATTTTCCTTCTTTAAGAGAAAACAATGTGATTATTTTGTATGCTGCCAAAGCTATTGTTGTGAGTATTAGTTATGCCTCCAAAGAACCTCGAATCTCTGTGTCTGGAGCAAGAAAAAAATCAAAATCAAGAACAGGTGGGCCTACAAGGCTGTCTTTTACTAACAGTTTAAGCAATTTGCAAAAAGAGGCTCGTAGGGCTTTTTCTTGGGCCCCTCGGAACACTGAAGAAACCAGTTCTCCAAAAGATGTTTATCGGAAAAGAAAGAGTTCTGTATTGCCACCATCTGAAAGAGTTGCTTGGGAGGCAATGGCTGGAATTCAAGAGGACCGTGCTCTGCCACATTCTCAAGATGGGCAAGAGAGACTCCCTTCAGTGTCAATTGCTGAGGAGTGGATGTTAACTGGTGATTCTAAAAAGGATGAAGCTGTGCGTGCATCACATCGATATGAAAGTGCCCCTGACATCACGCTGTTTAAGGTAAGGTAGTCATTGTATTAATGGTGGGAATCACCCCATATGAGAAACATTTTGGCAAACTTCATTGTATTGTTGTGAGAATCACTTCATGTGACAAATATTTTGGCAAACTGAAATAGAGGTTATTCATATGTGAAAGCAAACTCACAACATTTACCGTCAATATCTACATCTGTGAACTGATATTACCCATGATCCATATTTATATACAGAGCTTTCTTTATTTTTCATAGGAATTGATTGTTTAGTATAACTTTAAGACTCTTGGATATGTAAGATTATGTTGTATGGGAGTGATTGTCATGATGTGGAGCATGGGTCAAGTGTCTAATGTTGCCTGGTTTCCACCCCGAAGTTTTGAGAAGAAAACGCTGTTTATTTCTATGAAATCACTTCCTTAGAATTGGGCTTATTATGAGAAACAAACCATTTTCTGCTTCTGACATATTCTAGACTGATACATAATTGGGATAACCATTTTAGTTTAAAAACTGTTACTTTTGTGCTTGTTCATCTTAATAAGAGCTCTTTTTGTTAACAGTAAACAAGTTGGGAAAAAAAGAAAGGAATGTGTAGATCCTTTATACTTGAATTTCTGAAGTTTTGCATCATTGCATCCTTTAATTGGAGTAAATTGATTGCTTGAATTATTTTCTCTTTCAAAAAGCATGTGAAGGCTTTAAGACAGAATATTTTGGTTTTGTGATCCTTAGACATAGAGCTAAACTCACTGCCTCTGAAAGAATGTGATTTGCCATCCAAGAAAATCTTTGGGGTTCTACATGTTCTTGACTATTTTAGGTTCTAGTATGCACTGTAGTTATACCCGATTCCCTATTCCATGTGATGATTCATACTTTTGGAAGTATAGATCTCATTCTCATCTAGTTCATTCCAGATTTGAGTGTTCTGTACCATATTCACTAAAGTTTCTATTTCCTTTTAGGCATTGCTTTCATTGTGCTCGGATGACTTAGTTTCTGCCAAAAGTGCTTTGGACTTGTGCATGAATCAGATGAAGAATGTGTTGAGCTCAAAACAGTTACCTGAGAATGCTTCAATGGAAACAATTGGTCGGGCATATCATGCAACAGAGACTTTTACACAGGTACTAATTATTCAAGGTGTCCTTAATTTTGTAAACTGCCATGATATATCACTGTAGTTAAGATGCATATGTTTAGGTGCTTATATGTCCTTCCTAATGCCAGAAATGATTATGCTATCCATGTACATATGGTATTAGTTTGCATTGCTCATTGTAAAAACTATTTTTGCATTTGCAGGGATTACTTTATGCAAAGTCCTTGCTGAGGAAGCTTATTGGAGGTAGTGATTTGTCAAGTTTTCCTGAAAGAAATAGAGATGCTGATGATACCTCTTCAGATGCTGGTAGTTCTAGTATAGGAAGTCAGTCCGCAGATGAGCTTTCAGAAATCTTGTTACTGACAGATATTTGGTTGGGACGTGCTGAGGTGCTTCAGAGCCTTCTGGGTTCAGGAATTGCTGTGTCTCTTGATGATATTGCAGACAAAGAGTCCTCTGCTCGCCTAAGGGACAGGTTAATTGTTGATGAACGGTACAGTATGGCGGTCTATACTTGCAAAAAGTGTAAGGTAGAAATCATAACTATGCTGTTAATCTGCTTCTCTTCTGTCTTGCCTATAGGGCTCTCATTAGATCACTGTGATTTTGTCAGATTGATGTTCTTCCTGTTTGGATTGCATGGGGACATGCGTTGATTCGGATGGAGCACTATGCACAAGCCCGTGTGAAGTTCAAGTATTCTAGACTAACAGAAATGTGTTTTAGTCATGTTTATTACTCATAAAGAAAACACTTCTTTGTTGTATATCTTCTTTCTTAGTTTCATTTCTTGTATTATGTATCAGGCAAGCTCTTCCCTATCATAAGGGTGACTGTGCACCGGTCATCCTTGAGATCATTAATACAATTGAGGGAGGTCCACCTGTTGATGTGCCAACTGTTCGTTCAATGTAAGTTGGCATACGGCTTTCTACTTAATCTTTTGTATGCACAGGTTATGTTTACAATATGTTTATCTTTTATCAGTTTGATTCTGGCTTGGTTTATAAGTTTTGTTGGCTATGTTGTTTCATGCAATCATGTAGACTCATACTCCATTTAATGTAACTGTGTTTACGGGACTTTTATTTCTTTTCTTCTCTTTTTTGTGAAATAGGTACCAACCTAGGTAGATCTTAATTATGCATGCAGTGTATCTTTTTATGTACGAACGTGGAAGCTGGGACTTTCAAAAAGACCTTATGGTTCCTACATTTCGTACATTACATGGTGACTTTCATAGTCAAATGGCTTCTTTGGTAGCCTTACTTCTCTGTGATTAGGACCTCCATTTTGAAAGGAATCCACACTTCATCGATAATCATCAGTTGAAAAAGTTATTTTACAGCTGAATATCTATTGAAGATTTAAAGACACTTTTATGTCTCTTGCGGCTTAAATATTATGATCATAATTTCTGCAGTTTGTGTAATATCTAATAGATTTTCTAGTATGTCTGCTTGTTGTATCAGTTTTTCACACTTATGCTGGTTCAAGAATTGGCATCACAAATTAATGCCCTTTTTTGCTTGCATTTATTTCTGACAACTGCAGTTCTAATGACATCGTAACATATTAGGTTGTAACTGCTGGACTGTATAGTTTTTCCTATCCTATATTAGTTGAGCTAGTTGATAATGTTTTAAATGTTTCTGTTTTAAATATTGTGGCCTTTTATGCTGTATAAGCCAACATTTAACCTCCTTAAACCTAGGAATCAAGAAAAGATGATAGATACACTCGAAATGATTTTCATCTGGAACCTATCTGACAAGACTTACTGCAGGTATGAACACTTAGCTAGAAGTGCACCCACAATCCTGGATGATTCTCTCTCTGCTGATTCATATCTGAATGTATTGTACATGCCATCAACATTTCCACGCTCAGAGAAAAGCAGATATGATGAAGAATCTGCTAATAATAACTCGTCAACATACAACTCTGATTTGGAAGATGGGCCTCGCAGCAATTTGGACAGCATTCGCTATATTGAATGTGTTAGTTATTTGCAAGACGTAAGCTGCACTCCATTTTTCATGCTCAAGCCTATTCCTGTAGCTTGTACCATCTGCCATTAGTTTTTGCAAAATGCAAACTACAACTGTGAAGATATAAAAAGGAAATCTCATATCAACCTGTTATTTTCAAGACCAGAACATACTATGTCTTTGAATGTTTCCTTTTTGTTCATCACCTGGCGCGGAAATACTGAATAGTTGTATTTCTTTTTCTATTCTCCATCAGTACACAATTACATGTATATATAGAAATAGAGCTAGCTAATTTAGGAAACTAGTATCTGTACATAATCTTCT
>JANITX010000212.1:42507399-42520974 GCA_027564395.1 Erythroxylum ulei | reverse complement strand
GAAATGATTCAAGTGTTTTGTAATTGTGAAAGGGCCCAAATGGCTATTTGAAAATGGTGTTAACTGAAAATGTTTATAAATGAATGTGAGCCCAATTTGAGTAATGATTTCCGCAAAGTGTGTCACGAAAAAAAATGTACCGACTTTTGAATGATTGAGTGCTCTAGCACGTCACCCTCGCGGGGTACGAACTCAGATATCACCATCGATATCGGGTTCGGGTCATTGTAGGAGGGGTGCTACACTATAGATAGTCGAAAGGTAGAAACCATCCAACAGTGGCCACAATCGTGTACATTGAAGGAACTTCGAGGGCTTTTAGGATTGACAGGATATTATAGGAGATTTATAAAAATTATGGAATTATTGCGAAGCCATTGAATGCACTGTTAAAAAAGTCGGAGGCTGGGAAATGGGAGTGGAAAGAGGAGCAATAGATATCATTTGAACAACTTAAGGAAAAATTGATGGAGGCCCCTGTATTACCATTACTAGACTTCACAAAACCATTTATAGTGAAGACAGACGTATGAAACAAGAGCATCGTAGTTGTGCTTCAACAGGATGGGTGTCCCATAGCATTTTTTAGCAAGGCGCTGGCAACCAAGCACCAGGGACTCTCAGCCTATGTAAAGAAGTTTCTGGCCATCATTAAGGTAGTGAAGCAATGGCACCAATATCTGAATGGGAGATTCTTCAGGGTGCAAACAAACCATCAAAGCCTAAAATACCTTATGGAGTAGCGTATATCGACACCTTTTCAACAGAATTAGCTACCAAAACTTACGACTTTGAAGTAACATATAAGAGTGGGAAAGAAAATATGGCGGTAGATGCCTGATCCAGAATTCCCAGTCAACAATTACTAACAATGTCTATGTCACACATACAAGCAACCTTGTTAGAGGAAATCCTTGAACGTTGGGAGAAGGACACTACGATAAAAGATCTCATAAGGAAGCTTGAAAGACAAGAAATGTGCTATGATAATTATGAATGGAAGCATGGGTTATTAAGGTGGAAAGGAAGAATTGTGGTCGGTTGCGATAAGAAGCTTCGAAAGAAAATTATAATGATTGCTCATGATAACCCTAAAGGAGGACACGTTGGAGTGACAACAGTGATCAAGAAGATCTAAAACCTTACCACTGGAAACAAATTGCTAAGAACATTAGAAATTACCTCAAAAACTGCATCACTTGCCAGAGAAGCAAGCATGATCATACAGTTTATCTGGGTTTACTCCAGCCCTTACCGGTACCTGAAGGATGCTGGAGAGAAATCACCATGGACTTCATTGAGGGCCTGCCATCATCAAGAGGGAAGTCTTCCATTTTCATAGTGGTGGACTGCTTTAGTAAATATGCACATTTCGTAGCCATCAGACACCCATATATAGCGCAGGATATTGCACGAATTTTCATAGACCATGTTTTCGAGCTACATGGGATGCTATAAACAATAATCAGTGATCAAGACCCCCTCTTTTTAATCAGATTTTGGCAGGAGATGTTTAGACTACAAGAAGTTAAGCTGAAAATGTTGACATCCTACCATCCACAGATTGATGGATAGACTGAGGTAGTCAACAAGACATTGGAGATGTATTTGTGGTGCTTTTGCAGTGACATGCCGCAGAAATGGACAAGTTGGATAGCAACGGCTGAATAGTGGTACAACACGACACACCATGCGGTAATTAATTCTACCTCATTTGAAATTCTCTATAGATACCCACCACCACTGTATATAGCCTACATTGTTGGAGATTCAAGTAATGTTCTGCTTGATCAAGTGCTACAAAAGAGGGAGGCAGCGCTCCAAATCGCTAAATTCCGTCTAAACAAAGCAAAATAGAGGATGAAGGCTCAGGTATACAAGAAACTATTAGAAAGAGAGTTTGAAGAAGGGGAGTGGGTTTATGTAAAGTTACAGCCACACAGACAACATTCACTGTAATGAAGACATAACCAGAAGTTGATGCCTCTATACTTTGGACCTTACCAAATCATCACAAAAGTAAATAAGGTGGCCTATACCCTGAAATTTCCTGAGAATTCCTCTATTCATCCTACCTTTCATATGTCATAGTTAAAAACATTTATCTCAGATAATATAGCAACGTTGAACCAATTACCTACCAGTATAACAGAGGCGGAAAGAATTGCAGCAGCTGTTTGGGATAGAAGAATGGTCAAGCGCCACAACTGAGCAATTACACAATTATTAGTTCAGTGGTAAGGAGAATATAAGGAGGAAGCAATGTGGGAAACTTTGTTTGAGTGGCAGAAAAGGTCCTTGTATATCAATCTAACGAACAAGGCTATTTTTGAAGGAGGGGATCTAACTAAAACAATATACAGGAAGAAGAAGATGGAAACGATGTTGAAGGTTAGGTATCAGTAAATAAATGAATATGTAGCGTATCAAACAATGACCCTAGCAACCTAACGTTAAAAGAAGACACGTGACATTATCCAGAATTTTCTTCTGCTGTATTAAGTAGCTGTTGTAACATAATGCTAGATAATGAAAAATATTGTGTTGTTGTCTTACTCTCTATCTCTCCTTATTGTTTCTCTCTCCTCCCTTATTGCTCATTCTTTCTATTATGTTACAAATAGCTTGTGAGTTAATAATTTCTAAACAGTGTGTTCCTCCCCAACATTAATTAATCCCAAGCTTATGCTCAACATTCGTATCATTGATGACTCTTCCTCTCAACTTCTTCCTCTAGAAGGCGCGTGTCTTCCCCTCCAACTTCAACCAATCCCCAGAAAGAATTCAACAAAAGAAAAATTCAATTGAGTTTTTTTAAAATCAAAAACACATCAATAAACCCATCCTTTAAAAAGTCCAATTCTATATCTTTATCTCTAGATAAGAAACAAAACAAGAATAATAATAAAAAGGTCCAGCCTTTTAATTTCTTCAACCATGATTCATAACATCTAGGGAGGATTCACACAGGTTGAAAGGGGTTGGCCTAAAGTTTGTGCCTTTATTCTTAATAGAGCTTAAATTGGTGTCTAGTTACAAGAATTTTTTGTTTTAGTTTCTATGATTCTGAAGTGGGTATTCGAATTAATAATATAAACAATGAGCATCCATTTCGACATTCTTCATAACAAATAACTAAATAAAAGGTCATTTCAAATTATTAAATATTTTATTTCTATTTATAGTAATTAAAATGATATTGTTATCTTTCAAGCTGTCTCAGATTATGCTCATCCTATTGCATAAGGCATATGTTTTAAAATAATGTAAATTTAAATCCTTTAAACTTAAAATTAAAAATTTTATTATATATTTATTTTTATTAAAGATTTTGATAAATTTTGACAAAATATAATAATTATATAAAAATAATTTTAAAAAAAGATACCATCATAATATTTTTAAAGTAATGTAAAAGTCATTATCTGCATATTGAAAACGATATAATATTACATTTGATCTAATTTTACTGTTTATTTATATATTTATGAGATTACGAAATTTGATATGAGTTGTAATAATAAGTTAAACCTGATTTAGTTATGTGTTTTTTTATAAATCAGAATTATTTTTTTAAAGATTTTTCACATGTTCATGAACTTATTAAAGAATAAAGAATAATATTAATTATTGAAATACGAATAGATTTTGAGAATAAATGATCAGTAAAGTAATATATAACAATAATGATTGTCATGTCGTAGGTAATAAAAATACTTTTTTCCCAAGTGTATATATATATATATATAAAACAGGCCTGTATGATCTTTTGTTAGATACTGTTAAAAAAAGACATTATATTGACAGTTAGGCTTTCTGTACTTCAATTCTTGCTCTAAAAGGTTGAATCCCCAATTTTAAGGGCTCCCAGTCGCAGGTTCGACTACCGCTGAAGGATTGAATCACGGTATAATCTTGGTCAGCCCCTTAACAGAGCGGTCTACTCCATCTCGTTACCGGGAATCAAACCTAGGACCTTGCTTCAATTAACCCTGCTAGTTCGCCAACCAAGCTACCCGTGCGGGCACTGGACTTCAATTCTAGAACTATTAATACGAAATCCTTATAAACCAAGTGAAATCATGAAGACTTTTGCCCGATAACCTATAGATTTATTCATTTTTAGAATACCGGCTAAAAATAAAATGAAATGGTTTATAATAAAATAAATATAAATAAATGTAAAATTAAAAATTTAACATTTGAAAGAAATAAAAATAATTTATAATATAATATAATAAAATATATTTTTAAAAAAATTTATAATATAATACAATATTATTTATTATTTTATATATCATCGTAAATTCCTCAAATAAAAAAAATCATTTTATTTTATTTCATCGTACACATCTATATTAAATGATAAAAAAATATTAATAGCCAATCAATCAAACATATCATAAAAAACGATGATGATGTGGGCAGAGTGTCACCGGAAACAGCAAAGCCTTCCAATAGCGATAATGTTGGGTCATACATACTTATAAGACAGCCTAACACACAAATAATCTTATGCCAACGCCAGCCTGAAACTCAGACAACTTCAGATACTCCTTTGTCTACTACTGCCATGGAAACATCTTCTTCTTCTTCTATTGTTGTTTTCTCATTTGCCCCTCTAAGCTCATTAAACAACTACAACAGATGCTTGTACGATTCTTCTCTCAGGAACAGCAACCTCAACTTCAGCAATTTCCATCTGGGTCCCAGACATTATAGTTTTCCCCGTAAATTTTTGCTGTCCACTCGTTTCACTGCCTTCTGCACGCCTGCTGGTTCCCTCAATCAAGACCCATCTCCGGAACTTGCTGTTCTTCTGGAAGTTGATGGGTAAGATCTTTTTTTTTTTCCTTCTTTCTTTTATTTCTTTTCCAACTTGACGTCGTTTCGTTCCTGTATTTCGAATCTTTGAAGTTGTTTTTTGGTTTAAGGATTGGTTTCTCGACAATTCTTTGGGCTGTTAAAGTTACTTTGGTTATTTTTGGCTGTTAAGCTTCGTCTCAAAGTTTTTTTGGACGGTTTTAGGGTCCTCATGGATGCTTATCGATTGGGAAATCGCCAAGCCTTTAATATAGGTGGGGTAACTTACGCATGTGATATGACACCAGAATTTATTATAGACGAATATTTTCATGTATACTTCTTTAACTTGGTGAAGAGAGGACTTGCTTACCCTTTTTATACCTTCCATCAGCATTTCGAAAACTGGGTCTGGATTGTGCAAATTGGACTCAGCCCATCTATCTAGACCTCGTAAGGTGCTAAACCGTTTAGTATATATTCATTACTTTCTGGGTTGCTATGTTTGATAAAAGAAAGGATTAATTGCTTATGGGATTTGAAACTGAACCCATCGTAATCAACTTATCTTTCGTTTCTGATCAGAAGAATAAATTGAATTGCTTTGGTTTTGAAACACTTAACAACTACTAACTCATACAAATTGCTAAGCTATTTTGACTTACGAACCTTTGGTCTCTTCGGTCTCAGGAAGAGTGCCGGGGATGAGGAAAGGATGCTTGCATTGTATTTTAATCGGGTGATTTTATTTGTTTTGTGTACATTATGCCTCTTATGTGAATAGTTGTTATAAATATCTGACCCCTGTTGTTCATTCAGATTGGTTGGCCTACTTCATTGCCTACAACTGAAAAGGGATCATTCATCAAAAGTGTTCTGCGAGAGAAGGTATTACTCCTGTTAGATCATGTAACAATTTTGAGATTTAATAGATTGGGCAGTGCTTATCATCTGTTCCTTATATCTTGTTATCAATTTATGTTCCAATGTCTGATGGTACTGATTCACGACCCATTTTCAATAGCAATAGTTTCATCTTTTGACTGTATAGTTGGAAGAATTGGTTTATGAATTCACTGGGGTACTAAGCTGTGGGGATGCGCTGAATGTTGGGTTGTTTTTTGATCACTGCATAAAATCTTCTTCAACATGTTATCATACGCCCTTCTTTGTGGGTTGAGATTTCATTTCATGTTAACTGAACCAGATTTAGACTCCTCAATTTCAGTCCACTATGCTATGCAGGTCAGATTTGTTGATCCCTGGCTAAAGACCTGCCCTTTTGATATGGTTTCCAATCTCTGGAAATTGGAAAACCGTAGATTACATAAGTTACAACCTTTAATCGTTCCTTTTTTTCAAATAAAGGTGCTAAGAATGATCCCATATTTTGTCAGAAAATGGCATTGGATGAATTTGTGTCTTCAAAAGATTCACCTTTACGACCTGGGGCCCAAGAGTAAGTTGTGTCACACTGGTTAAACAGTAGTCTTTATTTTCTATTATTTTCATTCTTCTTATTCAAGTCTGATCTTTTGAAAGTACTAACACTCTTTTCACGCATGGAAATGCATGTTAAGGGTATAAGCACTTGGTTGTCCAATTTGCCTTAATTATCTGCTCATTCATGAACAAAAAGAGAAAGGAAAGATAAAGAGATTCAATAACAACATGGTTTTCCAATTTGAATGACCTTTGAAAATCTGTGCCAGTCTAGAACATGTTGTAATTTTGTAATTGATGCCTATGAAGTACTTTTGTTTACTTGTTAAACTTGCTCAGTTTGAAATTCTTTTTTACCTTTGCCCATTCTTGCTTGTAGTTTTATTGATAACGCATTGAAGGAGGGAATACCAGTGGTCATTTTAACATCATACGGTAAAAGTGAGGAAAAAATTTCTAGGTATGGCTTATTTCTTGTGAAACATATCATGTAGTACCTAGTTGCAAATGAATGTTTTTGATTGTTAATAGATTGCAAATGGCATGTTTGATTAATTCATTAACTATATTTTACTCTTAATTTCAGGTTTAATAGGATACTGGCATAGTCGATACATATTGAAATTCAATGTTAGCATTTTTAGTTTGTGATTTCCTTTCAATGAATTTCTACTACTAGGTGGAAAGGGTTTACCAGGCCAAATCAAGCAAAATGTGTCAAACCTGGTCTCTGTTTGTGCTTCTTGTGATTCTAGTGTGCTAACTTTTCATTATAAACAAGCACATAATGACTATTACCGGTAGGAAACATGTCAACCCTCCCAGGTTTGTCAATTGTCGAGCTGGAGTTTTGGCTTCAAACTAGGTTGGAAGGAGTTGCTTAATCTCAGTTTTAATAATTAAATCAATCTGCTTTATGCTGTTGGCAACCTTGAAGGAACATTCTATTCTAATAAGTATATTGAATTTTACTTCTATATTTTCAAAATGATAAGTGATAGCTACAGATGATTCTCACTTTTGATGGACTCCTTGATACACAGTTCATATTTTTGAGCCTTCTGGTTTAACAGTTACAGCTAAACATGCTTAATGACTTTAGTTGGAATTCCATTAATATGTCGAATGTCATAGATCGGTTGTAGACAAGCTTGGACATGATATAATTTCAAAAGCAAAGATTGTTGGGACAGAGGAAGTTGAAAATAGTTTATATGGTCAACTTGCTCTTGGTCAAGGAATATTATCTGGGTTAGACGAGCAGCTAGCTAAGGAAGCAAGAAAAGCAGGTAAGTCATGCCTCTTTTCTGATTGTTCTGTATTAGTTTCAACTTATCCAATTTTTTAATTATACTACATTGGTTACTAAGTCATTACATTCTTGCTCTCCATATATACATGCTTTCCACACCAGCTTCTGCTGAGAAACTGAGGATAGCTGAAGAGGTTGCAACCTTGCTAAAGCTGAGCGTTGATATTGACACGAGCTCATCTGAAAGGTTGGTACCAAGTCATACAAGGTGGTGAGAGGTTGTTACTTGATTGGTCACATTACTTAAAAGCATGATGACAACCTGCAACCTTGGGGCTGCTAAATAATGACTTCAATAACAACCTCTTCTTCCGAACTTTTTTATGGATATATGTTAATGCCTCAAGCATCAGCAGTTAAAAAGTTTAAGTTGTTTTCCTTTAGCAATACTGATTTTATTGTACCATTTTGATGATTACCAGCCTAGAGAAGATTGTAGCTGCATTGCGTGCAGGGGCAGAGTATGCAGGGGTTCCTGTCAACGGATGTGTCCTTATTGCTGGTAGCAAATCTGGAGTTGCTGCAGCTGAGAGAATTGGCATGCCCTGTGTTGTTGTTAGAAGCAGGTAAAGCTTGCATATTAAAATCCCATATCAACAATATGTAGGACATGTTCTAAATTTTCTGATGTGCTTTCTTTGATTTTGCTTTCCAAAAATCAGGATAAAGAATGATTTAAAGAAAAAGACAAGTTAGTAACTCAGTCTCTTTGCAAAGTATATCAATGTTCATTACTGTTAAGTTGACCCCGAATAGGATCTCATCACGGGTCTGCTAGCATGAAAGTCTTCTTGGTTTCCCTTACTTTTCTCTTTCTTTGAGGAACCTATTTTGAAAGCTTTAATGGTGATTTATAAGGGATCACCAACTTCCCTCTATATGTTTATTGACTGAAAATATTGATGATCTTTATTGAATATGATCCTTCCCCTTTAAATAAAAATCCTAAAGTTTTGCTAGTAAATAGGAAAGTTAAAATAGTTTGACTATAGCTCCCCATGCTGCATTATTTGGGGTTGTATTTCTTTCCAATAAAAGCATCCACAACATTACTTCCCTCCTGGGCTAAGAGCTTGTCTTCAAGTTTAAGTTCAGGGTAAGACTTTTGAAACTCAGTCAAAGGAAGTTGGTTCATCTTCTTCATCCTCCAGTTCATCTACTAAGAGGCACATAGTCTCTTGCACTTATGCCTTGTTGAGTAAAGTTCATCACAATTAGTGCATTGTCTCTTCGCCCTATATTTTGACATCTCAGCCTTGAAACATCGCCTTCTAGGGGATGCACAACATTGCTTCCCACACAAGATGCCACTTTTGAGTTGTTGTCCATCTGCGTTTTCCCTCAGCTGGTTGTTGAATATGCGGTAGTTTCGAATGATTTCAGAGTTGCCCATGTTGTTTGACATCGCCCTATATCGATACTTCCACAGTTGAGTTGAATTTTCCTTTCAAAGGCTCAAGCTAAATTCATAGCAGCAACCAGATCAGGGGGATTTTGCTTCCCTTCTCAAATTTTCCACTAAGGCCATGGTGAACATTTCATGTTCTAGGTTTGTCTGTACCAAAGTTGCTCTTGAATTCTAGGTTTGAAATTGAGGTCAATACTCTTCTGCAGTTCCAGTTTGTTTAAGGTTGATCAGTTCTCATAACAGATTGCTTGTCAGTGGGGGCCCAAACCTAAGAAGGCAGTAGGATTTGAATTGAGCCGAACTGAGCCCAGGTTCCTCCTGTTCCAATCTATAATACCAGAGTTGCGTCTCTTCTGTCATATGGAATGCAGCTAACCCAACCTTGTACCTTTTCTCTGTCTGTTGGTTGAAGAAAAACTATTCGCATCTGTATAACCATCCCAAAGGATCCACAATTCCATTATAGGAAGGGGATTCCAGCCTGCTGTATTTGGGTATGATCATAGCTCCTTATGCAATGACCTGATGATCATTGGCTCATTCTGTCAGGGCTGGTTGGTGGCTGCCTGTGGTTGCAGCCCCTGCTGATCTCTTTTCCTTGCTGGAAAAGGTGTAGCGCTTTGTGCACCTCCTTATTGTTTTCCATGAGCTTGTGCTCTAGATCATGAACTGTAGTCATCAACTGCTCTAAGTCACCCATGACGCCTGACTCTAATACCAAACTGTGAAGGGGCCCACTAATAGGAGCTCAGCACAGGTTGGTTAGCAAGAAAGTCTTCTTTATTTCCCTTATTTTTCTTGTTCTTTGAGGAACCTATTTTGAAATCTTTGATTGTTATTTGTAAGAGATCACCAACTCCCCTGTGATGTTTCTTTGCTGAAAATGTTGATGATAAGCATCGTAACTACAAAAAATTACCCTTATTTGTTTTGGAATAAGTATCATTGTTTAGGAAAACTACCTAGTAAAAGAGTCGTAGGAAATAATAATGTTACTTCCTAATTAATAGAAAAAATTAAAATAAAAATCTTAAAGTTTAGTTATGAAACAGGAAAGCTGAAATCATTTGACTATGGCTCTTCATACTGTTTGCTGTTTGCAGTTGTGTTTCTTTCCAATAAAAGCATCCACAACAATAACATTACTGTCGAACTCTACCCCTATTTTTGTGAAAGAAAAATTGTCAATTTGTCATGTTTGGTGTCCAATATGACATAGAATAAATATGCTGCCATTTCTTGAGAATAAAACAATTGATAGTGTAGGCTCTTTCTATGAATATTCATACAACATTTTACTTTGTTTTAACAGTTGGATTCCTCTTGCTTAATTTCTTTAACTAGAAGCTTTTGTTGTTCCGTTTCTTAGTCTTGTCTTCTGCTGTATGTGAAGTTTGACATCTAGAGCTGAATTCCCTTCTGCAAAGGCTGTCATGGATGGTTTTGGAGGTGCAGATCTGACAATCTCTAGACTGCGACAAAAACAAGTACCATGAGAGGTATCAGTGTCAGGATGATTTTACAGTAAATTACGACTGCCCTCTTCATTCTTTGTTCATATTGCTAAGGGGATGTTAAGTTTGAGGAAAACAGTGGAGGTAATAATTAGATTGGCAAGGGAGCTGAATTACAAAACATTGCAATGGGTATACTCACCTATTTCTAGCTCCAACAGGCAGGGAGTTGGTTCACATCTTAGAAGAGGACTTTGATGCTTTCAAGGATTACTAGGCCATCAAAGTTTTTGATACTTTTACCATGATGTTTGGTTTGGCTTCATGTACTTCCTTTGCATTTAGTTGTCATGTTAGTCAAGGTTTACCTGAGTTTCTTGAGGAAACAGAAAAAACAACCGTGCCATTTCTCTAAAAGATTTTGATTCCAATTTGTTTTCTGAATGGTTCTGGCAGAATCATGAGAAGACTACCTGCTCTTTTTTCTTTTCCTTTTTGGAAAGACGTCTTGATGGGGTAGGAAAACGCTGAAATTTACTAGATTTCATATCAGGAATAACTAGTGTGTATATCAGATATTCAGAAACGATAGCATTGAGGTTTAGCTTCCGAAACAATGATCTGATCAAATTAACCGATAAATAACAGAAGGAACAATTTGCATTCTCTACAATAAAACATGCCGGGACAAAAGGGGAGTACATTCAGTTGGTGGCCTAAAAGAAAAGGAAAAGGTATACTGATGCCAACGTACCCCAAGGACCATTGTGTCAATAGTGGCTTTGTTCAACTCAAAACCAATAATAATGACGCAGAAGCCTGTGTCCCATGTTTAAGAAGTGCCAAGTATATCATTTCCTTCAACCTCAAAAGGGATTCTATGGGTTCACTTAATGTGAAAATCATTAACTAAATCAAGGAAATAAAATTAGCATGTACGGTTGGTTTGACAATGATTTTCGTGCAACTTCAATACTCAACAATCCCAAGACTATTCTATGTGCTAACATATATGACATTTCACATTTTGATTGAGAAAGGCAATGACTAATTAGGCTTATTTTCATTCCTTGTAAAACATCTGAAGCACATAACATAAAATAGTTATCAAAAGAAAACAAGGTTGAAAAGCTTAAAGAAGTAATAACAACACTCAATTATATCACAAGAAGACATAATCAACCACAGGAACATAAATTCATCCGAACATGCTTATGTTAAGGACAACTTCAGCAACAACATATGATATAAGATCTTGAGAACAACTCCTAAAGCATAAATAACATTGTTGTGAAATTGAGAAGTATAGTCAGAACAACTAGCCTAACATCGAGGACCAAATCACCTGTTCCCGTTATTTTGTTCTTACTCTATTATATGAAAATTCATCCATTCAATAAATGGGACTCACAAAAATTGAACGGCTGAGAAGAGACAGGAACAGGGGGAATAGGATTGCAGGGAATAGATAATTTGTTCCCTTACATTAGATGTCTTTGATTCTAGCTCATTAAGTATACATATTAAGGACGAGTAAGGATGGACGACCACGGAATTCATTCCACTCGTCCATTTAATCTGACGGTTGGGTGTTGGGATGGAAGACCACGCAATATCCCACTCGTCTATTTAATCTGACAGTTGGGTGCTTCTGAATTAAATCCCGTCTCTCTCGAAGCTTCTATCTTCACGCAGTGACTACGTAGTTCATCCCGTTCGTCCATTTGTTCATCCCAACTCGTCCATTTATCTAGCCTTTATTATTACTCTCCCTAGAGTTCCGCTAAGGTTTCTCTATTATTCTCCCTCTGCAGAGTTTTCTCTCTCTTTCCTGAGCTCTCCGCCCTTGCCTTCCTCTGCTTCTCTCTTCTCTCCGCGCTGCACGTCCTCTGGTTCTCTTTAAGTTTTTTTCCTTGGTCCTGGTTGTTTTGTGTGTTGTGTGGTAAGTTTTCGTTTTTCCTTGATTTTTTTCCCTTTTTGGCTTTGCGTTTTTTCCTTCGACTTTCATCCAGGTTTTATTGTGTGTACAGATGGCCTTCGTTTTTGTTCAAGACGGATGGCCGACAGGTGTGGTAAGTTTTCGTTTTCGTTTTTGCTTGATTTTGTTTTTCTTTTTGGTTTTGCTTTCATCCAGGTTTTATTGTGTGTACAGATGGCCTACGGCGTTGTTCAACATTTGGAGTTTCTCTCTCCGGCTTTGTTTTATTCAACATTTGGAGTTTCTCTTCCGACTTTGGTAAGTTTTCGTTTTTGCTTTTGTTTCTCTGTAGCTTTGATAAGTTTTCCTTTTTCCATTATTTTTTGTTCTTTTTGTCTTTGTGTTGTTAAGTTCTCATTTTTTCTTTTGTTTCTCTGCAGGTGTTGTAAGTTTTCGTTTTTCGTTCGGCGTTGATGGACGATGGTTTTATTCAACATTTGGAGTTTGTCTTCGGCTTTGTTTTATTCAACATGTGGAGTTTCTCTTGCAACTTTGGTAAGTTTTCGTTTTTGCTTTTGTTTCTCTGCAACTCTAATAAGTTTTTGTTTTTCCTTTTTCCTTTATTTTTTGTCCTTTTGGTCTTTGTGTTGTTAAGTTCTCGTTTTTCCTTTTGTTTCTCTGCAGATGTTGTGAGTTTTCTCTTTGTGTTTTTTTACTTCGACTTTCGTACAAGTTTTATTGTGTGTATAGATGGCCCACGGTTTTTTATTCAACGTTTGGAGTTTCTCTATAGGTTTGGTAATTTTTTGTTATTGATTTTTTTCCTTTGCTTTCTCTCCAGCTTTGTTAAGTTCTCGGTTTTGTTTTTATTTCTCTGCAGCTGCGGTTACCACTTAATGCCATGGTGCCATTCTAATTCACCCCCCGGAAATAAAATTCGATATTAAAGCAGTTGATTTCTATAACTCGAACCTGAGTGAGTGTGGACTCGGATATAAACCGCGTTGATCAAGACTAACATCTGGGAACAATTTTGTAATTTTCAAGCGATAGAATATGTTTAAGACTTCGAAAGAACATATGTTGAAGATTTGTCATAACGAGCTTAATAGAAGCTCAACAACTTCGTCTTAGTTTTCGTATCGTCTTACGTTTGTCTGTGTACTTCGTCCTACTTTTAATAATTATCTTAATAAAAGAAACGTTTTTCTACATTCAACCGCTTCGTCTTAGTTTC
>JANITX010000212.1:42462987-42474155 GCA_027564395.1 Erythroxylum ulei | reverse complement strand
TATCATATACATCTAAACATGTACAAGATAAAGAATGCCTTTAAATAATTTGTCACTAAACTACAACCAAAGCGATTAGCTGTAGGGCATAAACCAACAGCTAGACTTTGCCCAACACTTGTAATTAAGTTGATCGAATGTTGACAATAAAACCTGATGAACTTTTTAAGAATCCAAGAATCAAGCAAGCATGTAAGTGAAAGAGAGTTTTAGTATATACAGATAGACATGGAGATGAAAACTTAAGGAGAAAGTTCTTACCTTAATTCGACATAGAAGATTGAAGTTGATATATGAAAATGTTGATTAATTAAAGGATAAAATGTAGAGACTTAGAAACAATATATGTAGATTTTGCAATACATTTATCAAATTACTTTATAAAAAACAAAGATTTAACTTATATAAATTGATTTAGTTGTTAAATTACTCCACGAAGAAGGACGTGAAAGTCTTACCTCATCTTGTGCTTTCACTCATCATCATATGCATATTTTATCACGGGAAGAGACTAAAATTCTCTTTGTGGTCTCTTCAGGCAGAAAGATGCTGCATTTTTCTTGTTTTCTTTCATATTGTTTCTGAATCGGTTTCACAATATCTGTCCTTCATTTTTTATAGTCAAATTCATCCATATTAATTTCTATGTTCTATTTCAAAATCCATCCATGTTAAACTTATATCATCCCTATTGTGTAGACAACAACCAATTTTCTTAGTTGTTGATGTTTAAAATACGGAGCAACAGAAACACTTGGCATTGAATTAGTTTCCTTCTTTGTATAAGATTGTCAGTAATTCTTAAGGCATGGTTATAAAACCTCCGCACAGAAGTGCAGAGGAACGACTAGAATACAGCAGAATGGAAAGTAAAAACTACAAAATTTGACTTAATTCCTTGGAAGAAGGAAAAAAAAAAAGGGAATAAGGTGGAAGTACATCCAATCGCTTGAAAACAACAGCTACAAACTTCACATGGCTCCACACCTCTCAAGCAAAATCGGGACCAAAACAAGCTAAAAGATTCAATCAACGACGACCAATTATCAACACAGAATTTTCTGAAAGCACTAATCAGCAGTCCTTTGGAATTTCCCGTTCCCCTCGTCCAAGAAGGCCATTTGTTTTCTCTTCGTCGACAACTTAGCTGAATTTTGTAATCCAGTTTGTTCATTGGTATACCGAGCAGCTGTTCGAGCCCGCTGTTCTTCCAAGCTCTCACCTTCCTTTGCCCTTTCGATAACCTAAAAACAAAAAATCAGTTATGACATTTTAGCACTATTATTGGAACGCCAACATGTCCTATACCCAGTTTAGGACCTTACCAGATGTCGACCATAGAGATGGGTATTTGAAAGTGCTTGAAGTGCATTCTGTGCCTCCTGCTTTGTTACGTACTCCACGAATGCAAAGCCTCTATGGTTCTCAAACTTCATTGGCAGCCTTACACTTTTGATCTGCATGTTTACTATAGTCAACCAGACAAGTACAGTATCTAGAAGAACAATCAGCACCAACATATTCTCCTTGGGAGTTAGTTCAAATATCCCTTCCTAGTTCAATTTTTCACGTATGTGGATTCAAGCTCTCGACACATTCAAAGATGCCCTCAAAGATATGACAATCTAATGTCGCAAGCCATATTGGAAATGGATTTTCGATATCATTCAACAATAAATTATTATAAGGGAGCCTGGAAAATATATTAACAGGTGAATACAAGCAAACAAGAATTTAAATATGAAGCTCCAACATGCAGTAAAATAACTTTCTTGTTGCTTTGGCGTTTTGCCATGGCAGGTTCCGAGCTCAGCTAGAGGACAGACAATGGTAGATTAACAGCCAGTATAATGCTAGTCAAACTAACAAAGATATCAAATGGGCTATGACAACTAGCAAATAAGAGCCACTTATACACCAAGGAATATTTGACAACTAAGAGTGCTATGACAACTAAGAGCCACTTATACATCAAGGAATATTTGAAATAAGCAACAGTTCCCAGTAAGCAAATAAGAAGCTAAGCGGCACAAACTTACCTGTCCAAATGGGCTAAATAGCTGTCTCAGATCTTTCTTAGTTGCCTCAAAAGCAACATTCTTCACAAGTAATTTTGTTGAACTTGTATCCTTGTCTGCCTTTTTCACTACTTTCTCGTCTTTCTTGGCATGACAGAATTGCAAGATAAGAGCATGACCGTCCAGGACAGTCCCCTGAAAGTAATAAACCAAAAAGAAGGTTGAGGACTGATACAAATTGTCAAAGTGACTTGAATCATCACTATAACCAATGATTACTTGCAAGTCTTTGCAAATATTTGTTGCAGTTTCCACAGAATCAAATTCAATGAATCCAAAACCCATAGAAACATTCTTCCCATTTTTCAAGTGCTTCTTTATCTGCACAAGCAAAGAATGAAATATGTAAGACTAGGTTCGACCAAAAAAAACGGCAAAGGTCCTAAGAACTCAAACCAATTACCCTGACACTCAAGATTTTTCCTTCCTTCATGTGTTCGCTAAAATGCCTTTGTAGACTTTCGTCAGATGTCTTAAAATTAAGGTTCTTCACATATAATGATCGAGACTGCAGTACAGTAGAACAAAATCAAAGAACGATTAATTAAAAGAATAGAACAACAAGATAAAATAACTTAGCTATGCATAATCCACTGCCATATATAAGAACCATTTAACAAGGATATTGCATTACTTGGTCACAGAAGATCGCAAAAGTGATTACAATAAAATAGCAAGACACGTGAAATTTCACAAAACAAATGTGTAACAATATCAATACTCTGACTGCTAGCATTTACCCACGTTTTTCCTTTTCTTCTCAATCAGGTTTGGAAACATTTTAACTTCATTTAAATGGTGATATCTACATTTTGTGTCTTCACTACAGTTCCACCTTGTGGGCTCTATTTTATTATAAATTTTATTCCAACTCTGTGTGTTCCATTTATCACCCTAAAATTTCACTTCATCACTTGTTAATTCGATTGATCAATTACTCTTGCTAAATCTCATTATCTTCTAGCTGATGGCTTTCTAAAATTATGCTCATTCTAGCATTTATTTAGTTCTCCATGTCACACAATTGGTTGGCTTTCCATGAAACCCACCGATCCCAATCATGAGATAAAAGGTGAAGGTAAATAGGGCTCTTAGCAAATTGAATTTAGTTGTAAAAAATAGCTTCAAACAATTTCACATTAATCACTTAGCTAGTGTTTAAGTTAAAAGATGCAGAAGGATTGCCGTGGAATATATAAGTTGCGGTAGCAAAATCTGTCCACGCTGCTAACCCAGACCCAAATTGCCATTAGAACCTAATATTAAAATATGCAGAATCGACAGGCACTTATACCTAATAAAATATCAAATTGTTTTTAAATTATGTTATCCCATATTGACCCAACTTGACCAACCTTCTGGTACAGATCAAATTGCATGCAAGTCATTCACCATTTTGCTTGTTTTTCCCTTGATATGTGTTAAAAAAATTAAGTATTTGTTTTCAAATAAAGAGCAAGAATATTTTTCTCTCTTCCCAAATGAAAATTATAGTTGCCAAACAAAATTTATTACATAATTTTTAGAAAGATGGCCCAACCCAGTCCAATCTGCCAACCAGCTTGGGTATAACTAGTAAATTAGGTTCAGTTTAAAAATTTAGCAACCTGAATATATTGATTTTGTCAAATCCCAACCTACATTTGCTACCCCCATAGATACAAAATTTAATAATCATGTCAAGATACGCCTCTTAACTGAAACGGAGAAAACACATTAGACAGACATCAGGAATTCAAAATCATATGAGGAAGCCAACAAATGAGGAGTTATAGTACCAAGAAAATACCAAAGAAAAGAAAAGGAGGAATGTTGATAACATTAACCTCAATTGTATCAGGATCAATATCTGTCTCTGATATCCCCTCCAGACTTTGCTCCAATAACATCCTCTTGGCATCACCCTCGCCCAAAGCTATATTACTTTTTTCATCAATCTTTGAGCCAGAGCTTTGACTAAGTATATTTGCAGGAGCCCACTCCAAATATAGAGGAGCATCCCTGAAAGTGCCATGAAACCGCTGACTAAGAGAAAAAACCAAAACACTACAACTAAACACCAACCAGTAAACTTTTAAAGCTCTAATAGCGTCATTTTTGTAACATAAGTTACATAACTTACTTGTAGCGCTTGTAAGCTAACCCTTTAAAAGCTGAACGAGCTTCAGCAGGTTCAAGGAAAACAGCCTGAAACCGCAAGACTAATAGTTAATGTTGGAATAACAATAACGCCAAAATTAAAATGGCATTTACCGAGGCTGAAAATTATCAAATATGAGTACCAAATATGTGCATTACGAAAGAATAAAGCTATTCAGCCCATAGAAGGGAAAAGGCAGAAAGAGCAAGAGGAAAATTATGTGACAATCAACCCAATAAAATACTAGGAGGTGCTACCAGAGCTTCAAGAACATTAACTATGCTCTCATATCATCCAAAATTTTCATACTATACGAATCAATGAACTCCAAACACTTGGAGGAAAAATCACAGTAATTACACTAGGGAAGACCAAGGATGATTTTATCCCAAACTAGACATACACTGCTATTCTTATTACTTTATATCAATACACACACTGTACTTATGCACATCAAACACACAATTTCACACCATAGTCTTAGTCCACTAGCTATAATGTTGCATTCAGCAGAAAAGCTACTACATAGTACCATTAAAGCAAGAAGAAAATTAAACAATGAACAAAACAATATAGTACACTCTAATGCTGGTTTCCACTTTGCATAAATCACTGGTGAACTGCAGTATAAGCACCAGAAAAATAACAAAGCATAATATTTAAATGTGCATCGAAAGCCTGAAATGAGAAAAAGAAAATGAGAAGCTGGTACCAAGGCCATTGCTTTTGTGGGAGGGAGAATAATTCTATCCAAACTCGCAAATTTGCCAAACATCTTAACTAGATCACCTTCAGAAGAACCATATGGCAAGTTCTTCACTAAAAGCACATGACTGCTTCGTTTAATACCATCAGTTTTTCTAGCAGCAAAATCTGCCAAGGAAGTCACATTTACTCCAGCATTTGTAAGAGCCTTTTTTGTCTCTGCAATCACTTGGGTTTCTCCCAAAGCAATGCGTACAGCAAGATCATCAGCTTCACGGGCAAGTAAATCACTTTTACTCACACCAAGCCTCCTAGCAATATTTTCAACAACCTACAAGAAAGGATACATTTAAAAACCAAATAACTCATAAATATAATATTTCAAGGTCTATGATGACATACAGTATCAGGACGCATGAACAAACTATTCCATGCTCTTGCGTCTCCACTGGCTTCAGATGCCTTCCTTTCTTCCTCCCTTTTCTGTTTAAAAGTTCTTGGGCCTTCGCACAATGGAGTGCTAGCCCAAAACATCAACCATGAACTCAATCCAATAGGATAGGGAATTTCTTTCTAAAAGCAGAAGATATCTACATGTATCAATGTACTTACTCAGGTTTGTCAATTTGCTTTTTCTGTTTTGCTTGCATGACATGCAATAATCTACCTTGGAAAATAGAGTTATCCAACTCTTCCAATGCCCTGCATTACAAATGTACTAGTCCAAATACATCGACAATAATGTAGAAAACAATGCTTCAAAATCAGCCAGATGGTAGAATATCCAATGATGAAAATGCACAATCAAGACTATACACAAACCATCCACCAAATCTTATGACCAAAAAAACCTTAAGGCTGAAAGTAATAATGCAACGGTTTCATAAACTACCAAAAAATTGCACTACTCTAAAGGAACTGATATAACAAGACTCGGCCTAAGATTTGAGATATATATCATAATTGCCAACAAGAAAGTACACAAATAAAATTGTCAGCATAGCGTTAAAGAACATATTATGACCTTTGCATTCTTCTTCAAGCAAAAGTTGATATAGAGCAATTAGGTAACATTTAACTCGTAATATCAGAAATATTAAACCAAAGGATGAAAAAAGTTACATCTAGCTACTGTCCTAATTTAGTAGATATCACAAAGGATGATTTTTACATGTGGGGAGTTGTGGAATTTTAAATCAGTTGAGTCGTTAGGCTTCACTGCAGAAGATACCAGTTCAAACTATCAATAAACCACACGATTGCCACCATCTATAACCCGATAAGAAAGGTAATAGTGAAGACAGGGAATTTTATTCAAAGCCTATAGTAAATGTCATAAAAACCTTGTAGCAGACTCTGGAAGAGCATAGTGAATGTAGGCAATTCCTTTGGACCGTTTGGTATCTTTGTTGACAACAACATGGACCTCAGAGACACCGCCAAATCTGCTAAAATGCTCTTCCAGCTCATCCTCACTAAACATGCAAAATAAAAGAATTGGGAAATTAAAAAAGGTTCCAAATTATTTATAACATATACATCAAACAGAAGAAAGCAATCAGCAGTAACAACGTGATGGCCAGTAACGAGTGATCTCCATGCCCAGAAAAAAAAGGGGCAAAAAAAGCCCCTAAAAAAGTCGCAATACATACGTTGCTGTATATGGCAGATTGCGAACAAACAGACGATTGCTCTCAACAACTTCATCTCCCTTATCTTTCCAGCTTGACGGATTCTCAGGATCAAGAATTACCCCATCAGGGGCTTCAGGAGCACCCACCTCTTTAACATTCTCATCATCTATGTCGTTACTATTGTCATCATCAATACTCTCAAGACTTTCCTTAGGAAAAATGCTATCTTCATGTTTTTCATCAACATCATCCTCAGTGCTTTCATTTTCAGAATCTGACCATTCTTTCTTCACCCTACTTTTGAAGTAATCCATATCTGATACAACTTCATCGTGAACATTATGCGACTTCTCAGCTGCATGATTAAAAGTGTCACTTATCTCAACCTGTTCTGGAACCAAATCCTGTCTGCTTTGCTTCTTTGGTTGGATGCTGACTTGAAGATTTTCATCATCTAAGGCATCAATCAAAGTGTCATTTGCCCATAGTTTTGACTTTGCTCGAGGCTGCATGACCTGAAGGAACTCTTGTAATTGGGGGTCATCAATTTTATCACCCTTTTTATTAATTTTCCTTTCCTCTTTAATACCCTTGAAAGTTGAACTCTTGGCACAAGTAACTCTTTTCCCATTATCAGTCAGCTTCATTTCTTTCTTCTTAGAATAGTGGCTCCAGGGCCTAGGAATATTTGGGTCTCCAACTTTGCAAGCTATCTATATAAAAACTAGCAACCTTGAATAACTCCTCAAATTTTGTTAAAAATTAAACTCAGTTAAATACAAATGGTAAATTTTTCTTTTAGTATGCTCAATAACTATACGAGTAACAAAAACAAAAGGTTGAATTATACCAAGCCAATCTTATTTGGACCCAAATCGATTTGACAAACTCAAGCCATAGTAGCACGTTCCACTATATTATTAGAACTGAAAAGAACATTGGAAAGAGAAATACATATAATGGATTGTGTAATTTCAGAGAATAACTACATATTGCTTCATACTGCAACAAAAGAACTTCTTTTACCCTAGTTCTCAAGATATTGACAAACAACCGATTCCTAAATCTACACTCATAATCAGAGAAATTGTACCCACAACAGATCATAGACCAAATCATAAAAGAAAGGAGAAAAAAAAAAGAAAATTACTAAGGAAGAAACAGCACCTCACAAGTAATTCTACAAGTATCAATGTAAGACTTGTTGAAGTATTTAATAGCTTCTTCAGCTTCGTGCTCCGTCCGGAAGCCGACGAAAGCAAATTGCCTACTCTTACCATCTCTGTAGACAAAGCCGCATAATATTATCAGTCAACAAAGCCCAAATTTACCACAAATACCAAAAACTTAAAAGAAAGAAGACAGATAAACAAAAGGAAAAGAAAGTGATAGTAACTTGGTACGCATAAGCTTAACATCTGTAATTTCTCCTTTCTGAGAAAAAAACTCTTTTAGCCGATCCTCCACTGCGTATTTTGGCAAATTCTTCACACATATCCTTGACCTATTTCCATTCATCAAAAAGGAATCATCACAAACTCAAGAAGGAAAGAGGAAGGTAATTTAAGCTATTGATTTATCGGTCTTACATGTTGGTTAGGGATAGGATCAGAGAGTTTGTTACGGTTTCTAGTGGCTTCACTGAGAATTAGACACTAAAGGGTTCTAAATTGTATGAACAGAAGATGTTGTACGACGGAGATGCCAAGACGGCGTTGCGTCAAGAAGAGAGATAATAATGACCGAGACACCGACTCCGCTAGTTAAACCTTGTTTTCAGATGTCAAGACGGCGTTGCGTCGAGAAGAGACTATTGAGTGAGACACCGACTCCGCTACTTTTCAGCATAACAGTTTAAGAGTGATACGGGACCGTTTGTGGGAAAAAAATTGAAAAGAATTTATAATTCCAAGATATGAGTATTTAATATTTATTTGTTTCTACTTCTCTTTTTTTGTTTTTTATTTTTATCTTCACATTTAGTAAAGAAAATTGCTTGTCTGAAAGAATTTATAATTCCAAGATATGAGTATTTATTTGTTTCTATTTCTATATTTTTGTTTTTTATTTTTATCTTCTCATTTAGTAAAGAAAATTGCTTGTCTGAATATTTAGTTTTTGCTTTTTTGTTTCTTGTCTTTTCATGACTTATGGAAATCATAGAAAATGGTCTTTATTTTTTCTTTTTTATATAATCTAATTTACTATTAACTAAATATATATTAGATAATTATTAATTATTAATAAGATTTATGAATATTTTAATTTGATTTTTATAATTAATTTAAATATTAATTTTAAAATAAGATAATTTTAATTTAATAGTTATTATTAAATACAATTTAAATTTAAAATATCTTTAATACAAATTTTAAATAAAATTTATTTTAATAATCAAAATAAATACACATTTAATTATTATATTATTTATTTTAATAAAATATAATAAGTTTACTAACAATTTATCAATAAATATTATATCAAAAGATTAAAATAAATTTAATTAACTAGAAAAAAATATCTTTAAATTTTATCTAATATGTAGTTGTTATTGGTAATAAAAATATAACTACATTAACATTAACAACCAAATATATTTTTATTTAAAAAATAAAAACAAAAATTAAAATAACAAGAGAGTTACAGAGGTAAAACTAAACAACTCCTAAGCTAAAGGGAAAACATAGTGTTGTTTACAAGTATAATAAAAAAAGGAACCTTAATAGAAAAGGACGAGTGCACAAAAGTAAGAGATTTTATGCAACTTCTTGGCTTTAGACGTTGAGGAATAACCTTCAGATAGATTAGTGCAACTTCGGTTCATTAATATGAAGGATGCTAAGTTTCAATTACTAGTAAAGCTACTGCTACACTTTGGATTCAATTGATGGATTAGTGCGAGCTCCCTTTTTTTAGCTTTAAATCCTTTAGTAAATCATAATAGTGGTTACTTGTGTTTTAGAAGAACCGAGAATTTCTTTCCATCCAAATCAGGTAAACTAACCAGCCAAAATTTGTTTAGTGATTAGATACTCCTCTTTTTTACGCTGCATCCTTCACCTAGCTTTAAAGTTAGGTTGATGATATATTTTCTTTCATAATGCAAGTTACAAGCAATGCATACTTGATAAGTGTAAATTGCATCATGTTTTAAGGCTTAGTTGGATATGTATTTAATTGTTAATTCAATCGTATAGCATGTGTTTAAGTTAGAATTGTATTTGTTTGTTAATTATTTGTGTTGAAGTGTTTTTATAGGTTAGTACAAGTCTTTGACCTTAAATATTACGTTTTTAAGATACCTTGATGTGTTTGTTAATATTTCAGGGTCGACATCGAAGAACGGAGAAGTTTCAGAAACATTCGGACCGAAACAATGGCTAGGTCACAATCGTGACAGAAGCACCAGAGTTGACTCACGATCGTGACCCACATGTCGCGATCATGACAGAGGCTTAGGACATGCCCACGATCGTGACAGAAGGCTTGGATGTAAGCCACGATGGTGGCTTGTGTCGGGCAAACGCGCAGACATTTAAAAACGTCAAGTTTCGAGGAATTTTTCGAATTTTCAGACCTCAGAAAAACCTAGGATTCCTTAAAACACAAAGGATATTTAAAGAACAAAACAAGAGGCAAAAATGAGCTTTTGCGTCAGCAACCTTTAAGAAACCTTAGAGAGAATTCATTGAGAGATTGAGAAAAAGAAGAAGGAAGAGAGAAGTGGAGAAGAAGTTAACTCGACGTCCTTCTCAGATTAGGAGTTTCCCGACATCGCTAACTCGCATCAGCCATTCAAATCATAAGATAGGAATTTCTATGATCCAATAATAAAAAATATCATTGCATGATAAAGAGTTAATATTTAATGATTCTTAGGGGAATTTATCACCTAGACACTATTATTTGATATTAATCTTCTTAGTATTTTTCCTCCATCTTGTGTTCAGAATTGTTTTAATTTTTAGTTTTTTATTTAGTTTAATTTTTAATTAAAAACCAAAAATATAATTCCTAAATTAGATAATAGAAAAAGGGTAATTACTAGTACTAATAGTCTTCATAGATCTACCCGTACTTACCTGTAATAACTACAGGTATATCTTACACTTACAATAAATTTAAATATTAACCTAATCTAAGTCAATTGCTCTACAAAATAACAAGAAATCATCAACAAAGCAAAGATTTGTCGATGAAACTCTCTTATATTTTGAGTGACATTTAAACGTGGTTCCTTGTCAACATTATACTTCATCGAGAGGGTTAATGCTTTTATACATAAGATGAAAAGATAAGGATCCCCTTATCTAATGGTATCCACAGTGCAACAAAAAAGACACTAAACTCTTTAAAAGGAATTGGTTGGAGTATTAGCTAGGGGTGAGCATTCGGGTAATTCGGGTCCGATTTTCACTGTTCGGGCCCGGCTCGAATTACCCGAAATTTTTTTCCCTTACCTAGCCCGAACTCGAACTTTCAATTACCCGAACTTACCCGGCCCAATTTACCCGAATTACCTATTTTTCCGACTCGATTTACCCAAATTATCCCGGCCCGATTTACCCGAATTACCCTAATTACCCTATTTCATAATTCTTTTAAACCTAA
>JANITX010000212.1:42433043-42449983 GCA_027564395.1 Erythroxylum ulei | reverse complement strand
GGGCCTAGTGCACCACTGGGCCCCGCATATCTCCGACCATGCTCCTACGTAACAAGACTTTTTAAAGTCATGGGAAGAAAAAGCAATTGATCATTTGTATGCTTTTCATTCACCAAATTCGGTGGTGAATGCTACAATTCCTGACATGAAATATAGGCATAGGATACTATAAAATAGCGACAGTGCAGAACTTGATTTGATATACTCTTATATTTGCAGGCTTCTCTCCCCTCTGGACCATGGCCATAATCTGCAATTCAATAACGAAATGAGCAAGCAGTATAGTTGTGTCCAGCTTTGTGGCCATAAATCTGAGTAGGAACAACCACATGATAGTACTAAAGAAATTTACACCATCAGTTGATCATTGTCTGGATGCTAGAGTCTAATTAAATTAATATCTCCATGCACCCACATATGCATTATTAGAGTTGCATAAATATTTGCCTCCATGTATGACTTTGGTATGGTGCTGCAGAAGGTTCTACAGCTGCAAGTGAGGAGGAAGATCTAACTGTCAATTAAAATTCAAAGAACTTTAACACTAACTACGAAAGTAAGTAAACAAGAACCAAAATCACATTTGATAGAAGAAACCTGAGTGCAAGTCAAATTCTATCTTTCCATTCTCATAAATTTGCTGGAAGGTAAAAGAACATTTGTTGGATATTTGAGGACTTCCGAAAGATCTATTGCTTGCATTTAAAAAAAATAATCATATGTTAGCAATTCATGTTCAGATTACCTCAAAAAAAATCATATGTCGGCAATTCATGTTCAGATTACCTTAATATTTATGGTTGAAGTTCTATTGTAACATCCTGCCATTTGAATTAAGATTAGAATGGTGATTATTAGAGATTATGAGAAATTAGGAAGCATAATTCATGCTTATGCATAATGTAATATACACATACACGACACTATTGATCTTGGACATTACAATTATTTGTACATGCATTCATTGACATTTTCCAAGTATAATTGATTGTTAAAAATGAAATTAAAATGTGAATTGTGAACTTTTTGAGCTGACAATTTATTTGGAGAATAATTTGAATATTTTGAATTTTTTTGTGAATTTTTGGGAATTTTTAAATATTGAAATATGGACCAAATATACTGAGACACGTAGGCTACTTAAATTGATGAGCCTATGTATAATCACGACACGTGGTAACATGAAACAGTGATAAATGTAAACTATGCAAAAGAACACGTAGATACATATTCTAGACCTTGTCTCCCTACAGCTCTCTCCTCTCGTTGTTCTTCACTGAGAGTAGTACTATTATCAAACTTACTTCTTGCTCACGAAACACCGAGCATCAAGTTGTTATTCTTGTGTCAGTGATTCACTCTCTCCGTTGGCAATATTACTAAATCAAGTAAGTAACTCTGATAATGTTTATAGTGTAAATATATATATGTATACATGCATAAGAAGTTTAAGCAGTATAGTTTCGATAAATGAATGTGATGCATGGAGTATATGAAGAATTTGAGAATTTAGGGAATGAGTAGAAAGTGTATCGAGATTGTGATATTTTGAGTTAAATGGAGGTTAATGAAATAATTATAATTACAAAAAATAATTGTTGGATGTTCACGGTGTTCATGCTCTGTTTTTCTTGTTGATATACGTGAATGTTTTTGGAAATGTTTAAAGGAATTAAAATGAGTTTAATAGTAAGGAATGAGGATTTGGTGAGGTCTTAATATAGAAAGGAGTTAAATAAAGTGAAAGTGTAGAGGAAAGTGAAAAGAAATGCATCAGATGAAAGTTAGAAAAGTGCATAAAAAAATGGTTATTCACGGTGTTTTGTTGCTTAACCGTGTACTTACGTGAATGTTTAAAGATGATGTAAATAGTAAGTTGTAATTAAAATGGGAAGATTCAGAAGAAAAAAAAAAGAAAGAAAACTGTATGACGAAATGAGGTTGTTGTTGGATATTCACAAACATGCAGAAACATATATACAGTAAAGTTGATGAACATGCTCTATTTTCGTTGTATATGCGTAAATGTTTGGGTAATGTTAGTGATAGATTTATGTGAGGTTAGAGTTAAAGAGAACATAGAGTAGTATGGTGTTGTGCTTTAAGAAGGATTAAAAAGTGGAATGAAGCTGAAAGAAAGATGCAGAAAAATGGAATATGCTTATATGAACAGTACAGTTTTTGATATGTATATATAAAATTTTGGATTTTAGATTTATTTGTGTTAGGTTTAATTAAGATAGAAGTAGAAAAGATGGATTATGCAGTAGATATATTAGTTATGAAGTGTAGGAAGCAGAATCTGGAAGAAAAAAAACTGGGTTAAGGAGAAGAAGAAGAAGAAGCTGCGTTTTATTAATCTAGAGAGAGAAAAGGTGATGGGTTGCATGTATGAGTTTATGAACTAGAGTATTTTACTGAACAACTTTAAGTCTTTTGGCTATAACTTTTCCATCCAACCTCCAAATGACTTGAAACTTGAACCAATAGATTCGTAAGACATTTTTCTTTCTCTCCATGAAAATTTAGAGCTATCTAAATTGATTTGAAAGTGATTGATAGGATAAAAGTGAGGAAGTCTGCTGGAATGTTATGAACTGAAAAATTTTCATGAACATGCTTTGGTATTCTGAGTATAACTTGATCTTTAGATTTCTAAATGAGTTGATTCTTAATTCAGATTAAACTAGAGACATAAGTATACAACTTTCTTGGAGAAGTCAAATTTTAATTCTATTTCTAAGACTTTCAAAATTGGCATGAAACTAAGTCTTGACTTAGGTTGTAGCACAACTAGGGACAGAAATCAAGTCCAGTGGTTATTGAATAAACTATATTGATGTAGATCGAATTAAGCTAAGGTGTCCACACAAAAGTTGTATCTTATTCTTTTAACTTTAAATCGGTATAAATTTTGTAATTTTTGGATATTGGGATTAAGAGATATGGGTTGTACAACTTGAATGCATGATCATGCATTAGCCAAAATTTCAAATGTAAACAGTTTATGGTATTTTGAGCATAACTTATAGAATAATGAACCAAATTGAATGATCTTGGCATCAATAGAGACTTAAGACATAGGAGAATAGTTTGTTAGAAGGAAGTGTTACCAAATTCCTTCACTTTCTTGATGATAATAATTATCAAAAATGGATTCGAGAGTGTATCTTTAAACAAATCTGAGTTAATCAATTGAAAGTAGATATCCAAATGATTATTGTGATAAGATTAATGATTAGAAACCTAGAATTGTCATGAGCATGCATTGTACATATTCAATATACATGAATGTGCATTAATAAATACATAATTGTGCAATATTGTGATATGTGAATGTATTATATGTATAGAGGAACGCCATGAGTGACAGCATCTAGACATTGCCGGGACTTCAAGGCAATAACTGTTTGGAGCATACTGTGAGTAACCTAAGATTGTCTCACCTTCTTGATTTGTATAATACTGAACTGTACTGAATTGTATTGCTATCTTATTGAACTGTACTGAAATGTGTTGTTTGTGTACTAGATTCCAGACAGTATTTGTCCGAGGCATTTTGATACATGGAAATGATATTGGAAGTGTTGATTAAATGTGAATGCATCTGCCTAAATGATTTTCTGATTCTCAACTAAAAAGTTGAATGCCAGACTTAGTCCGATGACTATTGTTATTGTGATTGATACTGTGACTATTGAACTGTAATAATACTTGCAAATGAAAATGACTAAATTTGATTACTGAATTATGGCATGCATTTCATTCCAATGCAAGCAATATGAAGGAGTTGTGACTGATGATGCTATCGAGACTAAGAATATTACTGAAAGAAGCTCTAAGCTCTCACATATGTGATTAAAGCCTATGGCTTATTGTGTTTACTGAGCTCGATAATTCAAGATATTGTAAAAGCATACAGTCACAACAATATAAAAATGACTGTAAGTCTCATACATGTAGCATCCGTAATAATTTGAATTCATTGAATGATTTGCAAAGTTGTATGAATGTTGTTATTTGATTGATTGAACTGCATAACTGAGAAATGATTTATTTGTGATAGTATTTGATACTTGTCAAGTGGAATTGAACTGTATAATTACTTGCTATAATTGATCTTGTTTTATGACATAAGTGAACCATCAAGAATGGTTACTCTGCTGAGTTCGCAAAACTAATCAAAATTACACTGTTGCTTTTCAGGTTCGAGAGTGAGATGACCTAGCTTCTAAGACTCCGTAGAAGCGTAGAAGCATATTTTGTGCAACTGTTAAAGTCAGATATGCCTCAAAGGTTGGTCAGCTGGGATTGAGGACATAGTTGTTTCTTTTATGTTTATAGTATTCGGTGTGTATTGAGTTGTTTATGCTCATAAGATAAGGTTGTAGAACGTGGATGATAGGATGATATTGTATTATATAATACAATGTAAATTATGGTTTTTGGTATAATATAATAACATTTTGGGCTTTAGAGAATGTGTGATTGATGATTTAGTTTATGATGCCACGTTATGTATAGTGAAGGTGAGATAGTTAACATGTCATTTCTGTCAGGCATGTACACGTGTATCCGATGGACGCACGTGCATATGTCAGATGAGAATGGGGTGTTACAATCTTGCAAAAGGTGGCTTACTTATAGGCTATAAATTATATGGAGAAGCGAGTGAAAGCGAGCAACTTATTATAGATCCTAGATGATGGAAACATGCAGGTTACATCTAGCTAACAATATTAAAGAATCTCTACATGGGAGGCAACCCATTAGTTAGTTGTAGTTCTATTTTAATTTCAATATTAATTTGTTTGTTTTCGTGATAGTATAGGTTTTAATTAATTGAATTTTGTCTTAAAGTGCTTAGGATAGTAAAATTAATAATCTTGAGGGAGAATTATGCATAATAGTGACTTTAGGGGCAATGTGTCATGTGTTATAATGTTAACATGCAAAATTTTTATGTTTGATGATTAAATTTTTAAGTTGCACACACTTTGAACACACTTTTTCTACTGTTGGTTTGCACATTCTCATACATGGTCGTGCATCAAAATGTGCAAACACGTGAAAAGCTGCAATTTGGTGAGTTGTAATTTTTGATGCACTAATGCATGTTAAAAACACCTAACCTTTCAAATTTCTCATGTTCCCTCTCATTCACTCTTAAATTTTCATTGCCCTCTTTTCTCCTATTCCAAAATATTGCAATTTTTGGCCAATCTACTGGTCATTCACAACCTGCTTCACCACATCCAATTTTTTAGCATTAAATCCAATTATTATCCTACCATTCAAGTGCTGATCATGGTTGGTTATCACCTTTCAATGTTTTTCCAAGAACCCTAAGCCTCTTTCCAGTTTCTCCCTCTTTATCTTGGTTTCCAACAAACCTACAAAATCCATTATCCTAATCCTAATCAATTCCCTAACTACAAGTTGCTTATTAAGGCTATTGGCCCCCTAACATTCCATACTAGTATCTTCATCATTTCTTCTTTTTCCTGGACCTCTTCCTTCTAGACTTTCTATTCAATCCAAGTGAGACAGTCACTGCATCCTGAGATCCTATTACTTCCCCTGCTTTCACCAAAGGAGTCCCACAGAGCTCATCATCCACTTGCATGTTCTCCCTATTTGCATTAGCCTTTATCTCATTCCCTGGTAAGCTCCTCTCCCTTATGGTTATGCTCACATGGTTCAAGTCCTCCCCCATTTATTTCTTAATCCCTTCTTCATTGTTCTCCCTAAAATTGGTATCCTTATTGGTCTGAATATTAGTTTCCTCTATTGCATTCCCAGTCATGTTATTGCCCTATGTATTTTTATCTATAGAGGTCATCCTCTCAACCCCTTACATCTCTGTCCCCTCTTTGTTATTCCCCTTCAAGTCTGTAGCCTTGTTATTATGATCCTTATTACTTTACGACCCTCCTTTAGCTGAGATAAATTTCTCTAAATTCATATCCTGTTCAGGGTATTCCTCTACTATTTGTTTCCCTTTTTCTAACGAGTTCACTCCTTCTTAAATCTTACTCTTGCTAACTAGAGTAGCACCTAACAACTTTTTTCTAACTATATTGTTCCCCCTTTGATTTGAGGCATCCTTTAACCCATACAACCCCTCTTAGTTTCCCTTTTTTTTTCTCCATACTCATTTTTCCTCTTTAGATTTAGGTTTCCATATATACGAAATCTCTAAAGAGCCTTCTTCTAGTTCTCTATTCTCCTTCAATCTCATTATTCTTAAGGACTCATAGAGTTTCTTTGTTATATCAAAATCTATACACACTCGACATACCCTATTCTCTTCACAAGAGTAGTATTCTCGTCTAGCACTAAGGGTTTCCCTATTTTACTCGCAATATAACTCATACCCTCTACGAACCAATATTCCAAGGGCAGTTTATGAATATTGACCCATAAGGGGATGGAATGCAGCTTACTTCTGTCCAATTTCACCCTTGGCTACCACCTCTTGATGAGTATAGGGTGCCCCATCACGTGCCATGGCCCTGCTTCCAGCACACTCTGTGCATTCTCCTCTGTGCTAAACTTGAATACAAAAAGTTCATCCTCATTCACCATAACATTCACCAATCCCCTATTTCTATAATTAATTATAGCCCATTTGTTGGCTAAGGGAAACGTTAAATGCTTCTCAAGGAAAACAATTCACAAGTGAGCTTTTCCATTTCTGTGCACCTTGATGTAACACTTCTAAAGGTGCCTAAATTAGCCTCTCCTCATTTGTTTCCACAAATCGAAGTTTGTCAAAAGTTCCAGAATTGCCTACAATCATACTTCATCTCATCTTCCCATTTCCATTGACCTCCTTGTGATATTGTCTATTTGATGAGCCTCCTAGTAGGGGAAACTCCGAAGGGTAAATTGGGTTTGTTGTGTTTTTTGGGTTCTTTGTATGGGGGATTGGTTAGGTTTTTAGGGATTTTTGTGTAGTGTTATCAAGTTTCTCTTGCTCCATGTAGGAAAAGGATGGCAAAAAGAAAATTACTTCACAAAGCATACCTAAATTCCCAACACCATAGAGAGTAAGGAAAGTCGATTAGAAGTAATAAGATCGTATATAAGAAAGGTTAGATAGAAATCACTAACATAAAGAGCTTAAAACGAAAACTTTGCTATTTCATATGAAGATTTAAAAATTAGCATAATAAAACTTCACGTCAATCATGTTGAGTGGGTAAGCAAGGTAAACGCTTATTCAAAAGTACAATGAATAGGAAATAAACACAATATTAGGCAATTCTGAGGCAACATTAAAGAAGGGCTCCATTGAAACTTTCTATTTTGGTAAGTTACTATTTTGGGGTTGCTTATGGATGCCTCCAAAGGAGGCACCTCATGGAGTCCCTTAACTTCCTACCCTCAACATGGTATCTTAGAAGCAAGCCAGTTTCCTACACCATAAGAGGCTAGGGCTATTAACACAAATAGTAAGCTGAAAGATCCTGGAAAATTTTAGAGTAATGTAGTAGCTTCTAATACCTCAAAGGAGAAGCCTAAGACATTGTTACTCCCCTCTAGAGAAGTTATAGGAGGGCACAAAACATTGGGAAACACTATGGTAGGTTACTTTCTTAATAAAAGGCCTGCATTCCCTTATGTTCAAAATTGGGTGCATATTAGATGGGGAAGTAAAAGGTTGAACAGGGTCTTGCTCACTAAAGAAGAATCATTTCTCTTCAAATTCATAGATAGTGACAACTTTAATAAGGTAATGGAAACTGGACCTTGGCACATTGGGGGATAACTAATGTTTGTCTAAAAATGTTGCCCTGGATTGCAACTAGACATATCTAGAATAAAAACTATCCCATTATGGAATAATTTCCACAACATTCCATTAGAGTACTAAACTCTAGATGGATTGATCTTTCTTGCAAGCTCTATAGGGAAGCCAAATGCTTTTAATTTAGTTACTGCCAAACTTGAAAAAATTAAGCACATATCACTAAGCCACATATGCACTTTGCAAATTCAAATTCACCAACCACATCGGATATTGTGAAACCGCATGGATCCTTCAGTTTGGAAGGCATGTGATTGGTAATTATGGAGCTACAACTTCTAGTTAATGCTATCATTTGATTATCTTCCTAAGTTTGCTTTTTTAATAGTATGTCCTTCAAAAACTTAGCATACTTGGGCATATGCTCCAATTCCTCCATAAAAGATAGATTAACTTGCAACGTCTTTAACTTCTCCATGAACTTTGCAAATTGTGCATCCAGTTTGCTCTTTGTAATCATTGAGGGACTGGAATTTTGGCTGGATGTGGTAGACGGGCAACGTAAGGAGGATGCTCACTCTTCTCTTCATCCTTCTTCTTTGTTTTTGATCCTCTACGGGGTGGGTTATAGCTTATTTCTCTACTAGTTGCTCAAGTTCTTTCCCACTTCTAAGTTTGATTGCCTTGAGTTACTCCCTTAGATTTGCTTTAGCATTACTCGAGAGGCTCCCCACACTTCTTGTAAACAACGTGTTCGCCAATTGGCCCATCTGAACCTAAAAGTTATGAATGGAAGAGGTGTGGTTTTTAGCTACCTATTCAAACTTCCCTTCTGTACTTATAATTTTGTCCATAATATTGTCCAATTTCAAGTCATTGGCATTGGATTTCTCTTGTTGAAATCTAGCTGGACATTGGTTTCACAGTTGATTACTGGTATTGTTTGACTAAGAAAATTTTAGGTGGTTCCTCCACTCAGGATTGTAAGTGTTAGAGTAGGGATTGTCTCTTCCTCCTTGACCAAATTATGTTCCTATGTAGTTGAATTGCTCTGTATTATTATTCTGCATCAAAAGCAATCAACGATATCATGATTGTCATATCTACTTAATTCGCATCTATACTGAATTGCTTTAATTGGAGTATATCATTGAATCGATAGCAATGAGTCCCTTCTAATCACAGAAGGTCTTTTGTTGTCTTCTTCCATCTAACATCCAAAGATAGCTATTATTCTCCATCTCCTATAGCAAATCCTCCACTTCCTCAACCATCTTCCTCATCAGAGATCATCCAGAAGTTGTATCTATGGTGTCCCTTGTGGATGGATTAATTTCATTGTATAAGGTTTCCAATAGGAATTCCTTGGGTAAGTTATAGTGAGGAAATCTCCTCTGTAAATCCTTGTAACATTCTTTTACTTCATATAGTGACTCTTGTTGTTTTGTTGAAAATTTGTAATCTCCTTTATCAACCTTGTTGTCTTTGTCAGAAGGAAGTAATTTTCTACAAATGCACACACCACCTGCTCCTATGTCGAGTTTAAGGAGTGATACCATACTTTAGCTCTATCCCTTAGTGTGAAGGCAAAAAACCTCATCCTAACAACATCTTTCAACATTCCACTATATCAAAGGTATCATATATTTCAAGAAAGTTTACTAAATGGGCATTAAGATCCTTATTACCTAACCCATAAAACTGCACGTTGGTCTACATATTTAACAACGCTAACTTGATCTCAGTCTCTTTGATTAAATTCTTACGCCATTGTTCTTTCAATCTCTTCTTGGCATCTCGCTCTTTGGATTGCTCATTCTTGTCTTGTGATATCAAGGGCTGGAGTTTCTTTGATCTTGCTTGAACTACAAGTAATTCTTATGCTTATGTAGTAGCAAGGAAACAAGAATGGAAAAAATTTCTTAGGTTAAAGGAATTTAAAAAGTCTTAAGCTAAGTACCCATTAATGGCGCCAAAAACTTGTTGAGTAAGGTTTATATATAATAAAACTCTCAATACCCGCAAGTATATTGATCGTATCTTGCAATATTAAAAGGTATTGATCCTATGAGGAAATAAATAAAACTAATTGAAACTAACTTTGTATAAGGTATTAGAATGGTGATTTGAATGAAAATAATAATAGAAATTAAAACAATTAAATAAACCAAGTAGATAAGTAACTAACAAATGAGCTACCAAATTGAATTAAGATTGATCAATGATGAATGCTTAGGATTTATTCTTTCATTATTTTGTTCCTTTAATTATTATTGATCCAATTATATATTGATTTTCGATTTCCTAAAGGGTTAATTACTCTCTCTCAGGAATTGATTACCCCAATGGATTAACCCTAATTTAATACACAATTCCAATTTTTGTAGGCTCTCGATTCACAAAACTTCCTATCATTTTCAATTAGATATGAAGTTATCTAAAGGATAATCAAATTCTCACATAAGATCTCTCCTCGAATGATGATCATTTGATAATTATGTGACTTATTAAATTGCCAACTCTCATTGCACAACCTAATCTAATTACTTTTGACTCACTCTCTTGATTTGTTGTCAAAGTAGCATGAACAATTATTACAACACTAGAATTTTGTATTAAATCAATAAAGATCAAAGTCACAAAATAAATTTGGAAAAAACCTTAATTTGGAAATTAGAAACTCAATAATATAATAAATATTTGGGAATTCAGTTTACACATCAAGTTTGAAGAAAATAATGAGAGGAAAAGAAGAAAAACTTAGTTTGGAACTTGATCTAAAAAACTAGAATATCCGGACGTTCTCTTGATCTCCCACATTTGTTCCACTTCTGTATGATGGCTGTTGCATTTTTTAGGCTTCTAATGTTATTAAATAGTGTCTTAGGGTGGTCTTGAGGGTGTAACTAGGGTTTAATTAGTTCCAAAAATGCACCCGAACAACAAAATTGTGCCTAAGAAGTGTCTGTCACAATCGCGACGTTGGCACGATCGTGATCCTGCCCATGTAGCTTCATACACGTCCAACACCTTTGTTCTTCAATCATCTGATCTTTAACACTAACAAATACATCAAACACGTTAAGAAACATAAAATTAAGATTGAAATCATACATTAACATATTTCTACGCTTATACATGTAGTAATCATCTAATAAACACCGATAAACACACTAAATCACCTATCAAAACATAGTATAAACTACACCTATCACAGATACGATGGTTGACAGTTTCGGAAATAGTTTGAGGGATACAACAAAAACATGATTAAGCTTTAGAATAAAGTACGAATTAAGATTCATGCTTTGTTATGATTTATTTGTTAATCAATTTATATAATTGAAGTAATCTTGACTTTCGAGAAATCAAAATATGAAAAAGTTTTGTAATTATTCCGCTACGATCGAGATCGGACTTGGTCCTGATTTTCTAGCAAATTAAGGTGTAAACATGAGTGTATGAGGTCTTTTGGATAACAGCTAATAAAGAATACAATGAGTTACACTTTTAACAAGCATCAATGCACACAAGCAAATGTGCTCGAGGATATGTGGTAAAGAAATAAAAAGCTAGGGTTTAGGATAACAAAATTGGTTCCATTAACAAACATAGATTGTGAAATTAAAAAGAGGAGTATAATAGACATAATCTCACCATTATTCTTGGCAATTGCCACAAATCAATGCATAAGATTGTGTTGGATCCTCACCCACAAGCAATGCAACTATATGTGCAGCATATACTTGATGATAATGATGCATGACTACAAGTTGAGTTTGCTCAGTTATTTGAGCACCTCCATTTTCTGCAGAATGTGCTATCTCTGACTCGAAATGATGTATCATAATACTTCTAACATTCGTGGATCTTGTTTGCACTTGCTTTCAATTCCAAAATCCACCAACTTGCATAAAATTGACATCGTTAATTTTTGTTGTTGGCATGTTATTGTTAGATTCATCTCTAACAAACAACTTTTAAACAAGAATCTGCCTCCAACTTGGTTGCCAAGATAGTTGCAGCAGCTGCCTTTGCTGTAGGGTCAGGATCAGGATCATACCTCTGAAATATGCAAATATCTGACAAATTACCTCGAGCAAAAGGATTATAACTCTGAAATATGCAAATATCTGACAAATTAAATTGTAGTTCCTTAGTTATCCTTTCTAAAGTTTGCAAGATCGTCCATGAAGTCCAGTATCATCATCAATTGCCTAGCACCCACGTGCACTCCAGCTTCACCTCCGTTGCAAGAAAACTAAGAAAGGAAAGGAAGGGCGTGTTTATTATACTTTGCAACAAAATAGCCCTTAACTTACCTCAAGGAGTTGTTGTGTCGAATAACAATTTGTCTTCTCTTTAATTACTCCTGTTCGCATGACAGAGTTTGTAGTTTCCTTGTTCTCTTATAACAAATGAGCGAAGAATGGTTTTTTACCACAATGTTCTCCGTATTTACAGATTTGGGAGAAATATAGTAGAATTCAAATTAGTTTGAGCTAAGAATTAAAAGGATTTTGCATTCTTGCAAGTGTTGTTGAGGATTATACTTGCTCCAAAAGGATTGGAACAGTAGGTTGCTTTTGTCTGGCTATATATTTGTATTATACAAAACGTTAGTTCAACTTCAACCATGCAATGTTTTATAACTTAAATGAAAAGATAGGAGATTGTCTAATTGTTGATCAAAATTAACATTAACATCTGATTCGGGGATCACGATGGTACTAGAAGAAGATAATGGTTGATTGGTGATGGAGATTTGAGGGCTTGGAATCAACATTGTAGATCGTCAGACAATCCAAAGTAATCGACAAGGGATATGTTAGAATCCACAGAAATCTTCAAGACCAAATCTGTTACGTGTCTTGTTTGTATAGTCCATGTTCAGCATGTTTTACACGTTCTTGCATTGTCATATTACCACGTCCAAGCACTGTCAAGTTAGATAGCAATGCCCATAAAGCTGGTCGCATAGAGATCGTGGGATTTAGCCAGTTAAGAAATTAGTTTAGTGGTTGCTATTTTGTAGCAACCAAACGTCCATCAGAGTCCTATATATGTCTACGTCAAGATTGTTTAAAGGCATCAGTAAGTTTATCCAGAGTTTATCTCTAATTGGAGGTCGGTTTCTCTCGAATCAAACCAATTCTCAAATTCTTTACTTCACCAAAATCTATTGAGTCTGTAGCATTCCTCTTAAGATAGGTAAGCACAAGAATTTGAACGCCAAACGTGATCCTACTTCTTCCACAAGACCTGTTACAAGGTCTACAAAGCAACTACCTAACAAAATCATCCTCGATTGCTTAAAGCAGTTGCGCTTCAAGCATTTGAGTATGCAAATCTTCTTCTCAAATTAATTAAGGGTAATCTAGCAATTATTATAAGATTATAGTAACGAGAACAGTGATACTAATCGTTAGGTTAGGATTAAAAAAATTGAAAGCTTAATCCAAGATTTAAACTCAAAACATAAAGATTGAAACTTCGTACTGGAAACAGGACTGCATAGCTATGATGAAATTGAGGGCTAAGGTCTAGTGTGAAAATATTTTCAATAAGGATTTTATTTTAAACAAATAAATGTAAACTGGAGTAGTTGGATTTCCTTAATCCCGATTGAGGCCGGACAAGATTTTACCAGGCGTATACGAGTATGGGTGAGCCAATTCCAATTGACCCTGGTCAATGTATAAATCTACTAATGCGAAAGTTATGATAGCATTAAACATTATCGCCTGCCACTTTCACATGAAGAAGATATTTTAATCATATATCAAATTTTAATTAAATAATAAAGGACAATGCAAGTAAATGTTTCCTAACCTTCAAGGAGAATGTAAATGTCGTTCTTGGTTGGGTTGGGCCCAGGCACAAGGCACAAGGCACCAGGCGCCCCCATCGCCGTTTCCTTTTTCCATTTGAGTTTGAGCTTTCTTCTTTTTGTTCGTGTTCGTGAGGCTGAGTGGGTAAAGGCGAAATGGGATGGTGCCAAGGCCCTCGCCAAACTCGTCTTCTCATTGCATCTCGTGAGTCTGTTCATATCCTTTTCTCTTTTATCACTGGCTAGCAACTCTTTGAATGGCATTGGCATTAGTATTGCTCCTTCAAATTTGATGCTCTTATTTAATAGAAACTGAGCTAGTTGTCAAATTCTTAAGTTAAACATGAAAGATTAAATCCTTAGTTGAGATCCCAGACGGTTTCTCAACCAATTTGAAGGAGTCATATGGTCACAACGAAACGGCGGTAGATTATGCGTTTCTTGTCTCCCTCTCGAGCAGTCAGAGTATTCTGTCGTTTTTTGTTAACCATCAAAAGGCAATCACAATCTCTTAACTTTCGAATTTTTATTTTAACGTGTAACTTCATTATCTTATGATTACAGATACTTGTAGTACTGGAAGCGATGGCGGATGTTTCTTATCACTTAAACATCCAAAATCAGGTAACAGGATTCACTTTCTTATTGCTTCTTTCCCTCGTGTCATTTTGTCACTCTGTCATTATTGCTTTAAACTTTTATGGACTGCATTGATAAGGTTTTTTGTTTGTGGAAGTGAATTTGGGATTTGGTTTACAGAAGTTGAGTTAAATGAAAGAATACAGACATATTCAGAGAAGAGAAAAGAGAGAGTAGAGAATGAAATGGTTTAATGTTACTGGATGAATGAAAGGTGGTGTTATAACACCATTCAGCTAATGGTAACCATCTACTCCATTTAGTTGGGCATTTAGACGTCATACAGCGAAGATAAGTTTTCGTAGTACGATTGAGGATTTCTGTCTGACCGTCACTTTGAGGATGATAGACTGTGAAAAACTGCAGTTGCACACCCTGCAACTGGAATAATTCACGCCAGAAATTGCTGGTAAAAATAGGATCCCTATCGCTAACTATAGTCCGCGACATCCCATGCAGTTTGAAGATATGATCCATGAAGGATTTAGCAACTTTTTCAGCTGTATATGGGTGACGGAGAGGAATAAAGTGAGCGTATTTGCTCAAACGATCAATAATGGAGTATATGATTGTAAAGCCATCAGACACCGGAGCTGAAAATAGGCTCAAACTCTGGCGTATAATACCTTGTTGTAACATATCTTCAACTAAATCTTCAACATTGTTCTTCTGCATTCTTGAATATCGATAAGGTCTGGTATTCACTACTTCAGTGCCCTCCTTCAAAGGTATTATGTGGTCATGGAACCTATTAGGTGGTAACCCATTAGATTCCTTGAATACCATTTCAAAGTTGTTTAATGTCTATAATTGTGCTATGAAGTTTGCTGGAGGCTCCACCTCAAACTCCTCTATCTTTGCTGCACGTAAATCCTTCTGTATTGCTAATTCAGTAGTAAACTCCTCCGCTTGGGATATTACCATAAAACAGTTGATGATATCTTTATTTCTCCATAACCTCGCCATTTTGCCCTCTGGAACTTCTTGCACCCGTGAGCTCCTTGCACTATTTAACTTTATTTCTTCTCCAAGCCAACAGAATTTCATGCTACCCTTCTGATAATTGAATATAATGTTGTCCAACCCAAACAACCATTGCACCCCTAATACCATGTCATTACCTCCGATATCCAACACCAAAGCATCAGTACAAAATTCCTTTCCACCCATTTGCCATTTCAAGTTTTGACAAATTTGAGTACAACGTAACTTCATACCTCCTCCTATCACAATCGATAATTCTTTTACCGATTCTGACTTTCTTCCTAACTTTTGTATTAATTTTTTATCAACGAAATTGTGAGTACTGCCCCCATCTACTAGGATGTGAATCCATATTCCATTTATTAATCCCTGTACCTTTATCAATTGGTATATCGCCAAAGTAACTAACGCGTACCGTGGAAGGATTGATGTCGATTTGGTGATGTTTTTGATGGGTGTTTTGTCTTGGTGTGTTTTCGACCTTGAGGAATTAAGAAGGATGTAAATTTCGAATTCAACAATCAAGAAAATAAGGATATGCAAGGTTTGATTTCTACGACACCTCTTGGAAACTTGTTCCAAGCAATCCTGATGATCAAAATAAAATTAAGAGAAACGAACAATCGACACACCACAATTGGAAAAGCAATTGATAAGTGAAAGATGGTTCGAAAAGTAACAAGAACAAGAGAATAATGTTTCTCCCTATTGAAGTCAACGGCACTCAAGCAATTCTGATCTAAAAGTTGTCCTCCAAAAACCCTAAAACATAAGTATTTATACCTAGGTCAAATAATAAAAGACTTGGGCTTAAATAAACATGGAAGCACAAAATAAATATATCTTAAAACAAGTCTAAAATAGAATAACAAAAACACGCTTAGGCCTGGTCCAACACACTCCCAAGTCTGATCGTAGGTGTGTCTCTCCTCTTGGGCTTCATTGATGATACGTAGCCCAATACAATGATCTTCAAGTCCCAAGCGAGTCCAATCCAAGGATTTGAGATAAATGAATCAATTTGGGCTGTGATTCAGATAACTCTCCACCAATAGGCTTCCATCCTCTCCACAAATTGGCCCACATGCACATAGAGAGCCTCCATGAGTTTCTCGGTCCTAGCTTTGGACATAGGCTCAACTATAATGACAAGCTCAACCCCGTCACGTACGCCACCTCCATGATGATCATTACTCCTGCTCACGTCAGTCCCTCCCTCCTCAAGAAGATTCATCCTCTAATTTGAATTCATATCAAAAAGAGAAAGATCAGTAATATTAAAAGTTGCATAAACAGAATACTTACCTGGCAGGTCAATCTTGTAGGCAGTGTCATTTATCTTCTCCAACACCTGGAATGGACCATCACCCTTAGGATCCAGAGTAAAAACACTAGGCAAAGCATCGAGAGGGGGTTAGTATCAAAAACTAAACATTCTTTGTATCTCACCACTACTAATGCTCTTTTCTCTCAAGTTACTCTCCTCATGTCTTTTCCTCTAGCATACCAACTCACTCTTTTCTCTTTCTTTTCACTCTTTTTTTCTCTCCCTGAACATTTCTCTCTTGCACATCCCACTTTCTTTTCCTCACTTGTGCAGTTACTCCCCGTTGGGCCAATGTCATTTTTATTTTGGGCCTCTTTTCTCCCTTCACTATTTTTGTTCTCACTACCCGAACCCTCCTCACTTTTACTTGATTTGATCTGGTCCAGGTACAATTCACGAGGTGATAA
>JANITX010000212.1:42412388-42423520 GCA_027564395.1 Erythroxylum ulei | reverse complement strand
TTCTTGTAGACAATACTACGAGGCTGTAGCTAAATATAAATAAAATACCTTATTTTCATCCATTTTCGTATCATGTTGTCCTGCATTCTATATCCTTATGCAAGTTGTAAAATCTGAAGCATGATCACTTCATATGTAAGACATGACAATACACATATCTGACTGGATTTTGCTCCCATGTCTCTTTGAATTGCTTGTCTTGAATCGTGTCATGACATTTATCAATTATGACAGTATTGTTCTTCTTAACTTATGTCAAATGCTTGTAATAGAATTGGTGAAGGTAATTTATTTCCTTATCTTGTCATATGTGTATATCATTTGATAACCTGTTCCTTCTTTTTCTTCTTCTTATATGCAGAAATTGGATCTTCTAAGTTTTTCCGACTTGATGATTCCAAAGTCTTAGTTTGGTTGTACTGCAAGGTCTGCCTTTTTCTGTTTGAAACTTAGTTGAACTGTCTTTCACTCTATATGCTGCATTATTCCCTATGTCATTGGTACCTCTTTGGACATAACTATTGATGCTTTATTTTACAATTGTCATTAATGCAACTGTTTAGGTGAAAATGCACTCTCCTCATTTGAGATTGATTTCTTTTTTAAATCCCTAATTTTTTTCAAGCTTCTGTAATGCAGGTGTCCAATTTAAAACAGACTCTACCCATGATTGACAAAAACTATGCTGCCTTAGACGAGAAGAATACTTGTATGTATTTCCTCTCTTTTTCTCTATATATAGTAAAATGTTTTCATCTTTTCAGCCTCTATTTCCCTCTCTGTATAGAATTGGAACAAATTCTGCATTTGTCTGTTTATAGACAGCCAAGGGTAATAGCTTTTCTGGAAACTTAGCATTTGAGCACTCACAGTTTGGAACTCATTTTGGGTATTAAAGAAATAGTTCATCAGTACAAGCGAAAACCAAGGTTGACTGAAAGCTTCAAAGTTAGATTGAAGCTTGTCCTATTCTATAGGTTACATTTTTTTTAACACATTCGGGAACTTGAAGAGATACTGTTATTGAAGACAATAAACTAGGGATTAATTTTCTAGATTGGGTTGCTTATGATTAATTTAGCTCTTTTACTCTTGCAGTAGCTGAGGCAGTTGTCATATTAGGAGAGTACTTGAAGGATGAGCCTTGGATAAAACTTCTGTGCAACCATTTGAAGTACAGCTGCAACCTTCAGACTCGTTCTATTGAAAACTTTGAATGTTCCATTTAGTTTAATGAACGATCTTTGGTGTAAATAAAGATTTGAACTCTGCATCTTGAAGAGTTGTTTTAATTTTTCTAACCAGATCTGAGTTCTGAAATATGAATGCAGATTAAGTTTACCGGAGGCAAGTAGCAAAGTGTCAGATACTGATCTAACTGCTGTAGAAAGCAAACAAGTTTCTTCTGATATTGCACAGGTATGAATCTGTAGTAACTTACATAAAGCAAACAAGTTTCTTCTGATATTGCACAGGTATGAATCTGTAGTAACTTACATTTTTCACTTCCCTTTACTGACACCACGCCAAATGGTATGTGTGTGGAGGGATTTGTACGGAGTTAAGGGGAGAGCCATTCAAAAGATTAGAAGTGCATGAACAAGGTCTGGTATTGTCTTGGTGTTGGTTGACAAAATTTGGGTTGATACATAGTCCAACTAGCTTCTCAAGTTGTAGTGAGCAGGTGGTAAAAGAAGTTGGCACACAAACTGTTGGGAAATCTGCTAACTTACTGTGGCATCATGTTTATTTGGTCAGGACAAGAGTGGGAGTGACAGCAAAACAAAGAGGAAGGGCAAGCAAGCTAAGAAGGCTAAAGTGGAGACTGAATGCAGGAACATCAAAGAAATGTTTTTCAGGGCTTCGAGGAGAAGCTGAACCATTTACATTGTAAAATAAATCATGGACTCTGGAGTCATCTAAGCTTAAAATGAACTATGACATTTGAACACTTTCACGCGGTGGTTTTCACTCCTACAATACATTAAAAACAAGGTAGAAGGCTTCCGAACTTTTAATTGAAACAAGGAAAACATAAGCTTATACTGTTGAGAAACCAGGGAATTTTATCCTCACCATAGCTTAAAACATAAATAAAACGACCCCAAAGAATGGGGAGAATGATGATCACCGTTGACCAGACCACGTGTTTTCCTCTTTTCTTCGGGAATTTCGATCAACATTTTTTCATATATTTCGACAGGGTGATGATTTAAATAATAATAATAATAAGTCCATATCTTTTGTTTTCTCCTCTTGGAAAGTGGCTAGCAACAAGCACTATGTGGGAAGTGAGTCAACTCCCCATTCTTTTTCTAGCACTTAATGTTCTTGGTTCTTTAACAAAATCCTATTTCCATACCCATTTATCTCATTGATTGATTGGCCGAGTTTTTGGACCATTAGTTTTATATCTATGGTGGTAAGCGTGGTGCCAAGTAGCGGCCACTTGAAAGCAGCAAGCGCACCAAAATGCCTTACATCATTAACATCCATGGCTTTTTCAGTCCACCAGTACGCCACCGTCACAACCACCAACTGGTTCGTCTTTTGTTCTTCGTTTGTTATATTGGTGTTTGTTTACTGGGATTTCAGATTTAGTTGTATTGAATTTGCTCTAGGAAAAGAAATGCTCTTTTCCAAGAATGCAAAGCAAGCATGTCAGTGCATAACGTCAAGAAGGCAAACTTATTTGCTGCCAGAAAGCAAAGGATTAAGCTGCCAAGTTCTTATGATGGGTGTCGTATCAGTGAATTTCTAAGGGAACCATCGGGGACCCAAGCCATGTTGAATACTAGCGCCTTGCAGGATTTTCAAACGCTTGACACCAACACTTACAGATGCTTTCTGCAAAAACTCCAACTTCTTAACTTTGAAGCTGCTCCTGTACTAGACTTAAGGGTAACCCCAACGGAAGAAGATTGTACTGTTGAGATGCTTTCTTGCAAGGTGCGCTTCTATCTAGTCTATCTAAGGGTAAAACGCGAACAAAATTGGACAAGAGAACAATACCCTGGATGATTTATAGATAAACCGTAAAATTGGACTCGTTTATAAAACACACGAATTATTACTTCCTCATATATACATTGAGCTTTCTATGTTCTCTACTGCTCTTTATGTACATGAAGTTGTAGTGGCACTCAGCAGAGAATTTGGTTCAGCTGCAAGAAAATTTAGGAGAGGGCATACACTAAATAGAAAAACGAATTGGTCATTTCCTCATAATTAACAGAGTACGTGAGATGATTTATTAGTTTGTTTTCCGAACCAAAAAAGGGGGGGAAAAAATCTTCTAGTGGAATCTGATATAACATATATTTTGATGCTTTGACTTGCAGTTTCAGGGTTCAAAGGTCGTTGAATACCAAAATGACCACTTTTCAGGTTGGGGAATGAACTATACTCGGCAAATTGAGAGTTTTTGTCAGGGTTAAGTAGAAGAATTTCTTAACAAGATATCTTTTTGAAATAGAATTCGAGTATTTCAGCATGTTTTGTTTAATCCTGGAATCCTACGATTCGTAAATCTGCAGCATTAGATGCACTGACTTGGAAAAGGAACGATGAAAAAGGCAAACTTGATAGCATGTCCTTGTTAAAATCATTCAAACAGATGAATCAATTTATCAATTGATATAAATAGTTCTGGGCCTTGAAACCTGTCTGCTGTTGGCATGTTTTCAACGTACAAAAGCCCTCCTGCAGTCTAGTGAAGCTTTATTATTTTCGTACCTCATGTTGGAAAATTAAGGCCTTGTCTAGATACTTTCTTTTTGCCAGGTTTCAGGATATCTGTTTATTGTTCTTTCCTCATGCTAATGCTATATTAGGAAAGTGATTTTCATTTTCAATTTTATTTCACCTCGTAGCCTTAGAATTGACTTTCATTTTTACTTTGATTTCACCTTGTAGCCTTCATGACAAATCGCATGACATGGGACACCATTGGTTCAGAAATATTTTTGGAGGTTGACGTGAAGTTGAATCTCACACTTGAGGTTATTCAAGTTGAATTTCTAAATTGAACATAGCTCTGCCTTGGTACTATCTTCGATATAACATTAGTCAGTGAGATCCACATTTGCACTCGTTTTCATCTGTCTCAATTGTTTAATGCATCATCACTTGCATGCAGATATACACACGCCCTTTCACGTTGCTACCAACATCTGCTGTTGAGGGTCCTGGAAATTTGTGAGTGATTCAATTTCCAAGTTTTTTTTTTGCATCTTTCAATCCTCCATGTATATAATATAACGTAATGTCACACAGAATGATGCAAGCTCTAGTGGATAGGCTGGTACCGTTGCTTCTGGATCAGCTGCTGCAAGATTACGAGAAGTGGGCAGCAAAAGTATGACATGGTCCAACTTTGTATAGGCATTCTAATTACGCAGGTATCACTTCAACTTGTGACTAATTATTTTCTTTATTGTTGACTTGTAACAAAACCTCTACGAACGGAGAAAAAATGCTTTTGGCCTTGGAAGTCAATAATCAGATGCTGTTTCTTTTTCATTCCCAGTTACTACAAAAACAAATGGAACATGAAAAGAATGGACTAAGGCAAGACAAGACAAGCAAGCGAGCCAATCAGATATTAAAATGCCAAATACAGTAGCCAACTGTCATTTTTAAATCTTGCTTCAAAGTAGCTTATGAGCGCATTTGAACCGTCTGTGTCCTCTCTCTTTCGTCAATACATGTAATGATTTCTAAATGTCAATTGCATTTATGTCCCCTATTGAGTAAATACAATGAAAGAAATCAACTACAAATGTTTGACGGGATGGTTAGTAATCAAAAGAAATGAATGTAATATTATTCGATCATTTAATAGGAGAGTTTTTAATAACTAATATATACCCATAAATGATATAATAGTCACTACTCTTGAATAACAACCAAAGGTAGTTATATGATGATAAATATGAATGTAATATTTAATAATGAAAAAATATCTGCGTGTATTTGTTTCTTCTATTTTTTTTTCTTTCCTCAAGTTTTACACAAAAGAGAAGAATAATTCTGTAGTAATTTAGAAACAAAAAGTTCTATAATCGATAGAATCATAATATGAATTTAAGTACGTGATTCTTTGTTTTATATACGTATGAATGATGCTGCTTAACATAATCTACGTGATAATATTTTATAGTATATATTTCCTAACATTGGTATCAAAATCATGGTTAAACTTTTTTTATGTTATGTGTATGCGTAAATTTACAACTTGCTACCGACGATTTGTGAATAATGGTACGCATTTTTTTTTCCGAATAGCGTTGTTTTTTTTTTGGGTAAATAATAGCGTTGTTTTTTGTGATACGCTGTTTCTTACTCTATCAGATGTTTGTTTTATGCTTGTGGTTTTTTACTTATTCTATTTCTTACAATCTAAACCAAAAATGTCGGTTTTTCAATTTTTTCTTCTCTTATGAGTATTGGGAAGATGATGGTTGAAAGTAGTTAAAAAAAACAAAAACAAAAGACTGGTCTTTAACAGCGACAAAAACGATTCTTAATAAAACGTTAAGAACAAATAAGAGAGTTTTTTTTCGTTTTTTATTATGCATGGGATTCAAAAAGAAAACGTTATGGTTTCGTTGGTTCTCTCTGCAAGCCAGGAGAGTGGTTTCTTCTCTGTCTGTAAGCCAAGATAGAAAAGATTAAAAAAAAAAACAAACGAAAACGAAAGGAAGAAGAAGACCAGAGGCGTGACTTTTCATAAGTATGTGGTTTTTAATTCATAAACAACTTTTTTGTCTTGTCATATATATATAAATATAACAATTTCGTGGCACATGGACCACTGCTCTCTCTCTCGGCAGAAACATTGTTATATATATAACTATAATAAGACAAAAGACTTATATAAGACAAAAGACTCGTAAAGAATTAGAAATAAGATTTCTAATTTACCCAAACTAATTAATTTTGTTAAATTAGTTTCAAATTAAATTAAAAATAAAATAATTTGTTTAGTTAAAATAAACTTAGTGGTTGAATTAAAATTCGATGTTTCATTAGAAATTAGTTTATAATTCAATTTGAATTTTTCATATTTGAATATGATTAGATTAGAAATAAGTTTCTAATTGATTAGAAATTAATAGCATAATTTGAATAGTTCAATAAATTGCTAATAGAATTATATTATTTCTATAATATGAGCATTAGTTCGCTATATGTTAGACAAAATAATTTGTTTATTTTGTGCACTCTTCTGATTCCTGAAAATTTGTTTTTCAGGAAGATGCCTATTATTAAACGGACACTTAAGCTTATTTGATGTGAGGCACAGAAGAGACGAATTGGCAGTATGTATGTAAAATTAGTTAACATGCGTTTAATGCCTGGAGACGGTCTAACACAACATGTTATTTCAGTTAATAAACTAATGCAAGAATTGTACTTTGGAGGTTGTCGAGCTTATACAAATGTTAAAAAAAAGTACATGACTTTGCTTGCAACATTACCTCAACCTCTTGGCGAACTGTTACAAATGCTCTGGAATACTATGTCTAACGAGAAGACTTATAATTTGTTAGTGATGACATTTATTAAAGAGACGTGTAGAAGGGAGTTGATTAAGACTTTATATCCTCTAGGTCTTCTAATGGAAATAGTAAGAGCTATTGTATATCAAGCTTCGCAAACTATGTCACGTGAACTCGTGAACTCATTTCCGCATAGGTTTTGTTACTTATAGACTATTCGTAGGTTGAAGCACAATTAATACAATATGTTGTTTTATAAGAACAAAGTCTTAATATCTATATAATATGTTTACTTGAATTTTATATAGGAATTCATTTAGAGTAAAGTAATTAGGATTCGATTGTTGTATGAATGATGATTGAACACATTTGTAGACTTTTGATTTCATAAGCGATTGTGATCAAATTATTTACTTTATGAACGATTAATGTAACATTAATGTGCATATATATTTCTTTCTTATTATAGAAAATTAGTATTTCAAAATGGCTACTGTTTCGAAGAATATTGTTGCTGAATTCAATAGGGGTGAGAAACTCAATGGTGATAATTATGAAATATGGAGTATGAAAATCCAATATGTACTGGAGGAGCAAGAGGCTCTTGAATCCTTAAACCTAACCATGGACATTCCTGAGAAGGGCACTACAGCCCAACATAGAAGGGATTGTGATGCATATGAATTATGGAAAAAGAAGAATTCTTTAGCTCGCATCACGTTGCTAAATAGCATGGATAATGATATCATGCGTGAGTTCTGTAAATTTGAAATTGCAAAGGACATGTGGTCCGCACTGGCTGCTCATTTTGGAGGTGCTTCAATGACCAAAGTGAGGTCACTTACTATTAAGTTTGATACTTATAAGAAGCACCCAGATGATACAATGCAAAAGCATTTGAGAAAAATATCTAACATGGTAAGTGAGTTACATGATGTTGGTTATGAGCTTTCTAATGAACAACAAGTGCAAGTTGTGATTCGTTCATTGCCTCAGAGTTAGGAGCATATGAAGATGCACCCAACTCATAATGAGAACATCAAGACAATAGAAGATGCTACGAGGCATCTCATCTTGGAGGAGGAGTGTCTTGAAGCCTCAAAGATGTCTTCTAAGGCATATGCAGTTAGTTCTAGCTCACATGGAGCTATGAACAAGAAACGCAAGCATCATGGTAGATATAAGTGGAAGAAGAATAAGAAATTCAACCACTCTCCTCAGGAATCCAAGAAGACAAAATGGAACCAACGTGAAAAGGAAAAACTTCCTTTCAAGAAGAAGAACATGAAACATGTGAAGTGCTATAATTGTGGTGATAAGGGCCACTTTGCTCGAGATTGTACCGAGCCCAAAAAGATACAACTTTATAATACAAACATTTGTTCTGTAAATGTTTCTTGTTTTGTTTTTCTAACTGAATCACATCCGTTATGGATTGCAGACTCAGGAGCAGCCAACTATGTAGCGAAGGATAGAGATACCTTCATTGAGTTTCGTAAACTCCCACATGGTAGATGATGACTTTATGTAGGTGACAATTCCAGAGTTGTTATACAAGGAATTGACACATGTAAATTGGACATTCATGAAGGACGACTCCTCATCCTATATGAAGTATTATTTGCTCCACGGATTTGTTGGAATCTCTTATCTGTGTTAATGTTGGTTAGACTTGGTTTTAATATAAAGTTCCACAGTGGTGGAATGGATTTATATCTTGGATCTATTAATTATGGTCATAGTTTTTTATTGGATGGTTTTATTGTATTGGATGTGTTAAAGGAAAATAATAATATTAGTTATTCATTATTTACATATAGTAATTCTAACGATGATGCAACTTTGTGGCATGCTAAACTATGTCATATTGGTCAAAATCGAATTATTCAATTAGCTAAAGAAGGGCTTTTAGATAATCTAAGTCAAGTAGATCTACCTACATGTGAGCATTGTTTAGCTGGTAAAATGGCAAGAAGGCCATTTGGAAAGGGAACACGAGCTTTATATCCATTGCAATTAATTCATTCTAACATCTGTGGTCCAATGAATGTAAGGGCTAAACGTGGGGCAATTTATTTCATCACATTCATAGATGACTATACTCAATATGGTCATGTCTATTTGATTTCTCATGAATTGGAAGCATTCGATTGTTTCATAAAATACATGAACTTGGTTGAGAATCAATTAGATAATAAAATAAAAGCATTACGAACTGATCGTGGACAAGAATACTGGTCATAAAAGTTTAAGGCTTTATGTGATGAGAAAGGAATAGAAAGGCAATTAATAATTCCTAAAACCCCACAACAAAATGGCGTCACTAAAAGATGAAATAGAATGTTATTAGAGATGATTAGGTTCATGATGCCTCAAGCAAATTTACCAATCACTTTTTGAGGTGATACGTTGTTAGCAGCTACCTATGTACTTAATCGTGTGCCCATGAAATCAGTTACTAGCATACCATATGAGTTGTGGACTGGTAGGAGACCTAATGCGTCAGGTCTTAGATCTTGGAGGTATGCAGCCTATGTTCATGATCTCTCTCATAAATGTGGAAAATTAGGGCCAAGAGGGAGCAAAAGTATTTTATTAGATACTCAGAACACTCAAAAGGATACGTGTTCATTAGTGAACAAGGTAATGGAGGTATAACTGAATTTGAATCTTGAGATGTAACATTCTCAGATAATGATTTTCCCAAGCAAGGCGAAATAGGTAAATATCTATTGTTATATGAGTCGCTTGATTAGAATGATTCTGTTATGAAGAATCAAGATGAGAAACTTTAATCAAGTGGGGGCAATTCCACATAAAGGTTTTCTATAATGATTGATCCGAATGGGAGCAATCAGATCAATCATGAATTTGTTTATAATGAACCTCGGTTAAGACGAAATAATTGAGGAATAATTCCCCAACGTCGTTTTGAGATTGAAGGCGAAATTAAATGATTGTTCCGTAAGAGGAAGAAGAGCCAAGAAATGTAAATGAGGCTTTTACTGGCTCTGTTAAAGAAAAATGGATGAAAACAAAGATAGAAGAAATGGCTTCTTTAAGCTTAAATTAAGTATAGGACTTGGTTGACCTCCCTGAAGGGCGTAAAGCAATTACAAACAAGTGGGTTCTCAAAATAAAGCGAAAAGCTTATGGCGGTATCGAAAGATATAAGGCACGCCTGGTAGCAAAATGATATACATGACAGGAAGGACTTGATTACGAGGAAACTTTTTCACCTGTTATGAAGCTTGCTTCAATCCGTCTTATTCTGGCTATAGTAGCCAGTATGGATCTAGAATTACATCAAATGGATGTAAAAATTGCTTTTCTCAATGGAGAATTAGAGGAAGAAATCTATATGAAACAACCTGAAGGTTTCATTAAGGCATGTCAAGAAAATAAAGTATGTCAGTTATTAAAATCAATTTTTGGCCTGAAGCAGTCTTCAAGACAATGGTACATTCGTTGTCATAACGTAATCATTTTGTATGATTTTCAAATGATCGATGAAGATCATTGTGTGTATATTAAGAGATCCAAAGATAAATTTGTGATTTTATCTTTATATGTGGATGGTATATTGATTGCTTGTAATGACTGTGTGTTTCTTACGCAAATCAAAGATTGGTTATCATTTGAATTTGAAATGAAAGACATGGGTGAAGCGGCATACATTCTTGGAGTCAGGATTTCAAGAGTTCATTCGAAGAGATTGTTATCGCTTTCACAAGCGTTATACATTCAAAAAAATCTTGAACGATTCCGTATGCAAGATTGCAAACCAATTGACAATCCTATTGCTAAAAATGAAGGCCTTAGTAAGAGAAATTGCCCGTCAACTCCACAAGAAAGGGAACAAATGAAAAATGTTCCCTACTCTCGTGCAGTCGAAAGTCTTATGTATGCAATGATGTGTACAAGACCAGATATTTGTTACGTTGTTAGGATGGTGAACAAATATCAATCAAATCCAGGCCAAGCACATTGGAAAGCAGTAAAGAGAATGTTAAGGTATCTAAAGGGAACTGTGGACTATGCGTTATGCTATGAAGGCAATGATCTAGGTATACAAGGGGGGGAGGAGATTTAGATGAAAGAAAATCCACCTCAGGATATGTATTCTTACTAAACTATGGAGCAATATCATGGAAAAGTAAGAAACAATCTTGCATTGTATTATCCATAATGGAAGCTGAATTTATAGCATTCTCAATTACAGTACAAGAGGTTGTGTGGCTTCATCGATTCTTGGTGCATTTGGGAGTTATTAAAAGCAAAATTAATCCAGTAACCATCAACTGTTATAGTTAAGCTGCAATTGCTTATACAAAAGACCCCAAATTTTATTGTAAGACAAAGCATATAGATACTAAGTATAATTATGTGAAAGATATAGTTGCACGAGGAGAAGTGAATATGAGATATATATCTACGTGAGATATGATAGCAGACCCAATGACAAAGCCAATTTCTAGAGATGAATACATTGGGCATGTAAAGTCAATAGGATTACATAGATGTTGAAATGTACTGATAAACATTTCTCTACGTATGGTCACTCAGTCTAATGTCATATGTTTGGATATAATGTATGATGAAGATTATATATTGTGTATCATTTGATTC
>JANITX010000212.1:42310147-42322090 GCA_027564395.1 Erythroxylum ulei | reverse complement strand
AAAAAAACTAGAGGCTTATAGCCACAATTTATTTGAAGAAGTCAAATTAAAATTCAAGTTTCAATTTTCCCAAAATCCATTGTTAATGCCACATTAAGCAACAATCGAGTTGGCATAGCTGTCATTTTGGACGCAGCAAATATTGCCAGCAATTATGTGGACCCTGAGGTTAATTGCTTTCTGCAACTGTTTTCTTCATCCATAACATATCTTTTTATCATATTCAAGAATATCTTGGCGTTTATTGCAGTTTTTACCTATCAGCGTTTCTTCATGCTATTATTGTTGAAATATTTTCAGATTATACAGCCAGCATTGAATGTGCTTATCAATCTTGTTTGCCCGCCACCTTCAATCAGCAACAAGCCATCTCTAGTTCTACAAGGCCAGCAGTCTATTACTGGTCAACTCAACATTGGTGCTGTTGAGACTAGAGATAGAAATGCAGAACGTAATGCCTCAGATCGAACTGCTCATACTCTTATTCAGGGCGATCCAAGAGAGCGGAGTGGTGAATTTAATGTTGATCGAGGGGTGGTTGCCGTTTCTACTGGACGATCCATTGGTACATCACAAGTGGCTGTTCCTAATGGTACCTCTTGTTTGGTTGGAGATAGAAGAATATCTCTAGGTCCTGGAGCAGGGTGTGCTGGCCTTGCTGCACAAATGGAACAAGGATTTCGTCAGGCAAGGGAGGCTGTTCGTGCAAACAATGGCATAAAAGTTCTTCTCCATCTTCTCCAGCCTCGTGCATATTCTCCTCCTGTTGCTATTGACTGTATTCGTGCTCTTGCCTGCCGAGTGCTCCTCGGTTTAGCTAGAGATGATACAATTGCACACATTTTAACAAAACTTCAGGTAAAACGCTTCATAGGCATTAACATTGTTTAAACTGTTGAGGAGGTTGTTATTATTACCATAGTTGGTGTTCTCTTCACAATCATCAATGTTGTCATTGTAGTACCAACATTATTGTGAATGGATCGGAATTGTCACACATTTTCAAATTTCTCAATAAATGTGAAATTGGTGTTCTAGGTTGGGAAAAAGCTCTCCGAGCTTATTCGAGATTCGGGTAGCCAGACACTTGGAACTGAACAAGGCCGATGGCAATCTGAGCTTGCACAGGGGGCCATTGAGCTAATTGCGGTAACTATCTCTGTGTCTTATGATAGTTCGAACTAGTATTAATTCATGGTGGAGGATGAATATGAATTTCAATGAAAACGCATATGTTGTTTAGTGATTTGATGTTGTGCCTTGGCTTCTTTTTTGTCTTATCCCACAGAATGAGAGGGATGGAGAGGTTTTAACTTAGGACCTAATTCTGAATATGAATTTCAATGAAGACGCATATGTTGTTTAATGATTCAATGTTGTGCCTTCGCTTCCTTTTTGTCTTGTCCTACAGAATGAGAGGGATGGAGAGATTTTAACTAAGGACCTCCTCTTTGTAAAAGAGGAGTGGCCAGTGGATTATGATGTCTTCTGATTTAAATGTTTTCCTCTTAAATTCCTAGCTCTGCCTGTCATATGTATTCTAATATTATTTCTTTTTGCACAAGGGGTGTGCTTACCAAGATGTTATTCCTACTGCTGAATTTTGGTATGCTAACCATGATTCCTATCTCTTGCACTGTTGTACTCAAGTGAGAGTAATCTACAGGGGAAGTTGTACAAGATTAAGGGTTTGTGTGGAACTGCTAATAGAAGATATGAGCCTCCTTTTACAGCTCTTTCATAATGATTTATAATCTTCTAGGGAGAAATATTTAAAGGAGGGAAAGTGTATCCAGAAATGGATTTTATCTCTCTTGGAGAGAGTGACCTTTCTTTCTTGTTTTCTGATGAGTGTGGGCTCTCTTTGGTTTTAACTTGGTGTTACTTCACAATTATTAATAGTCAGTCGTTTATTTTTTTTCCAGATCGTAACCAATTCAGGGCGTGCCAGTACATTAGCAGCCACAGATGCTGCTACCCCAACTTTGAAACGTATTGAAAGAGCTGCAATTGCTGCAGCCACACCTATCACTTACCATTCCAGGTATTCTTTGACACTAAATACCATGGAAGTAAGAGTTAATAATGACCTCCCTTTTCTTTTGACCCCTCTTTATGCACGACCACAGGGAACTTTTACTGCTTATACATGAACATCTTCAAGCATCTGGTTTGACTGGAGCTGCTGCTACACTGCTGAAAGAGGCCCAGTTGAGTCCTTTGCCGTCACTGGCAACCCCATCGTCTCTTGCACACCAAACTCCAACACAAGAAACCTCTTCACAACTGATTCAGTGGCCATGTGGTAGAATCCCTAGTGGATTTCTCCCAGACAAATCAAAAGCTGCAACTGTTCGTGGTGAAGATTCAGGCTTGAAATGTGATTCATCTGTGTCTTCAAAGAAAAAACCACTTGTTTTCTCTCCATCTTTTGGTCTGCAAACAAGAAATCAAGCTCAGTGCTATGAGTCAAATCAACAGTCTTTGAAAAAGGTCTTTAGTAGTTCAAGACAATCTGCCACACCTGTCAATGCATTACAGCCTCCCGCAGAGTCATTCATGAAAGGCAATCTTGATTCTGAATCTCTATACAAGACTCCTGCAGAATTGAACATGAAAAGAAAGTTAGCAGATTTGAAAGATATTGGGCTTTCTTCACCAGGGAAGCGATTTAATACTGGTGAGACAGGACTTCGTTCTCCTGTATGTTTGACTCCGAGTACTTTACGCAAGACTAATTTACTTAGTGATGCTACTGCATTTTCTACTCCTAGTTCTAGTTTGAAAGATTTACATGGTCGCCCAACATCAAGTAGCATAGTAGATTACACAGATGACATTCAATGCAGTAATTCCACCCATCATGGGCTTAATGATCACCAGCTGAGCAATGCAGAACGGCTAACTTTAGACAATATTGTTGTTCAGTATTTGAAGCATCAGCATCGCCAATGCCCAGCACCTATAACCACTCTACCACCCCTCTCTCTCTTACATCCACATATATGTCCTGAACCAAAAAGGAGCCTTGATGCCCCATCAAATGTAACAGCGAGGCTTGGCACACGTGAGTTTAGAAGTATTTATGGAGGGGTGCATGGGAATCGAAGAGATCGGCAATTTGTATATAGTAGATTCAGACCTTGGAGAACTTGCAGGGATGATGCCGGTGCTCTTTTAACGTGTATGGCTTTTCTTGGTGATTCATCTCATGTTGCTGTTGGTAGTCACTCTGGAGAGCTGAAAGTTTTTTATTCCAACAACAATAATGTGTTGGAGAGCTGCACAAACCATCAGTCGCCTTTGACACTTGTTCAATCCCACCTTGCTAATGAAACACAATTTTTACTGTCTTCAAGTGCCCAAGATGTGTGTTTGTGGGATGCCTCTTCAATTTCAGGTGGTCCTATGCATTCGTTTGATGGACTGAAGGCTGCAAGGTTTAGCAATGCTGGGAGTGTATTTGCAGCCCTGAGGACAGAGCCAGCTCGGCGTGAAATTCTTCTGTATGATGTCCAAACATGTCATGTGGAATCATCCCTGTCAGATCCGACTTCAAACTGTACAGGACGGGGACATTTGTATTCCCTGATACACTTCAATCCTTCAGATACAATGCTACTTTGGAATGGTGTGTTATGGGACAGGCGTCAATCTGGCCGTGTACATCGATTTGACCAATTTACAGATTATGGAGGCGGTGGCTTCCATCCAGCAGGGAATGAGGTATGCTAAATCATGTACTGCAGTCAGACCATTTCTTTTTTTTTTAATAAGAAAATCCCTTTTACTTTGATAATTCTACTTTTTCATAATTTAGATATAAATACAGAAAATGGTAAGTTCAATTACGGGCTGAAGAGTTTCTTGCATTTAGCATTATTCTGAATTCAATAGTAACTTTGGTAAAGTTGTTTAAAACATAAATGGAATTTATACCTAGTACCTGATTTCATGTCCGCCTTCTAGTCTTACAGGTGCCTCTGATCTCCAGTATTATTGGGTATAGTTTATGTACTAACAAGTTGTGTACTCCCTCTCTTGACCTTTGTTTTGGGTTTCATTCTCCCTTCGTAACAAAAGAAAATGTTAGCATGAACTAGCTTTTCCCTCTTTTTATCTGCGGGTCAATATATAAGTTTTCCTTCTCTTTCCCTAACTTGTGATTGGTGGCCATCTATTGCAATTAGGTGATTATCAATTCTGAAGTCTGGGACCTAAGAAAATTTAGACTTCTTCGAAGTGTGCCTTCATTAGACCAAACATCAATAACATTCAATGCACGTGGGGATGTAATTTATGCTATCCTGAGGAGAAACCTTGATGATGTAATGTCAGCAGTTCAAACCCGTCGAATGAAGCACCGATTATTTGATGCATTTTGCACAGTGGATGCCATCAATTACTCAGAAATTGCCACTATACCAGTTGATCGTTGTGTCCTTGATTTTGCAACTGAGCCAACCGATTCGTTCCTTGGATTAATAACAATGGATGATCAAGAGGAGATGTTCTCATCAGCTAGGGTTTATGAGATTGGTAGACGGAGGCCAACTGATGATGATTCTGATCCTGATGATGCTGAGAGTGAGGAAGATGATGAGGATGATGCTGATGTGGATCCCATATTGGGTGCAGAACTGGATGGGGGTGTTGATAGTGATGGAGATGATATGAACAGTGATGATGATGGTGAAAGTGAGCTTGATGACGATGATGATGATGTGGACTTCATGGATGATGCAGACTTTGATGGAGGAGGTGGGATCCTGGAGATTGTGTCAGAGGGTGATGAGGATGACGATGATAGTCAGGTTCTTGAATCTTTTAGCAGTGGTGACGAGGAGTTGGTGGGCAATGGTTTTGACTTCTAAGTTTTCTACTTCAAATTCCGGAGTCTGGTAATTATAGTAGCCCAGATGATGTAATTAGTCAATCCTTTTTTTTAAAAAAAATCATATGCAATTACATATTACATTCAAATCCTGAGATAAATGAAATTTTTTTGATAAATTGCAAAGCGTTTCATAACATGAAAAGAGATGGAAGAGGCAACTCCCGGTTCATTTTATTATTGCCTTCGTTCAAACAGCAGACTTCAAGTACGTTGAAGTTCTCGCCCAACGTTGAGAAATTTATGCGGCTTATATCTAAAGGGTGGCAATAGGCCAGGCTCTAACCTTAGCCTTGCTCAAGCCTAAAATCTGACAGCTCCGGCATTGGCCTGTAGTCTAATTGGGTCTAGCTGGGTAGTTCAGCCCAGTTATTTTTTAAAGTTTAAAAATTTGAAAAATATAAAATGATATTATTTTCGAAACTTCTTTTTGAGTTTAGTTTGAAGTTCAAAAATTAAAAAAAAGAAGAATTTGGTGCTTACATATATTGTTTATTGTTCCTTTTTCCTTTGATTGAAAGAGTAAAATTGGTTTTAACTTTTACATTTGAACATAAATCATATTTTATTATTTTATTAAATTTTATTATATTAAAATCTTTGTTAATTAAAATATTTTATAAAATTTAATTTATCTTAAATAAAATTAAATATTAGTTAAACTTGTAATGAATTGATAAGATATTATCCGAGCAAATGCATGGTGTTGGCAAGAGATAAACCTACTCGGAAATCTTAAGCTTCTACTTTACCAACTAAATTGTACAACTGATTATTTGGAATGGTTGGCTAGCCTATCAAAACAGTACACCAATACCTCAACTTACCAGCTATTGAGACCCCCATTGTCGAAGGTTCCTTGGCACAACCTAGTCTGGCGTAAAAGCAATAACCCTAGGTACTCCTTTATATTATGGTTAGCATTCCTTACAAATTTGCCAACTAGGGATAAGCTTTTATACCTACAAACCTACAAACACCAAACCATTGCTACCTATGTATATCAGATAATGAGACCACGGAGCATATGTTTTTTCAATATTCCTTCTCTAAAGCAGTGTGGGTCAATTGTCTTAACCACTTTCAGCCCAGTTTTCCTCACTTCACTAACCTTTACTCCATTCCAATGTGGCTCAACCAACCAGACAACAATTGAAACTGTAACACAAACCTTTTAACCATTATCCTTTCGGCTACCATGTGGGGAGAAAGGAATGCTAGAACCCTCAAAGATGAGGCCAAGGAGGTGGGAAGCCTATAAGCCAAAGTGAATTTTGCAGATTGCCTATAGGTGGACATCACATCTCTTTCCAGCAAAAGGAAATTATTACAAAGAATTGCCTGGTCTCTACTCAACAGAAGCAGCATGGACAAGACCAATACTGACAGCTCTTTTTCATAAACTAGCACTATTCACTTGAATGGCACCTGACAGTTCCCATAAATGAGAATATGCACGAGGATCACTAACTTGACAATAAAAAAGACATACACAAGCTTGATGGAAGACCATCTTAGCCCATTTTCGTCCAAGCTCAAGAAAAGGAGCAGGTCGGTTATAGATGAGCAAAATATTAAAGCCCATTAGGAAGAAGCTTATGCTGGCCACAATGTAGAATCTCGTTTGTAAATCCAAACATGACCAGAAAATTGAATAAGTGAAGATTTACCACAAGACTTTTAATTTAGTCTTTTATTTTCTTATTTACCTTTATTATTTACCATGTTTATGTTATGTTTAGAATTTAATTACATGTTAATGAGCTGTTTATGGACACTAATTAGCTACAGACAATTAGCAGCCAAAGGAATGTGAGAAGTCAACTTGTGACTGTCCTCATTCCTTGTATTTTTCTTAGTTAAACTCATATTCTTTTCATTTGTAAAAAATATATAGATACAAATTTTTAAGAAATAAAAAACGAGATGTTTTTCTATCAAAATTCAAACTTTGATCTGTAGGGTTTGATTGTTTTCCGAAAAAAATCAAAAGGACTTGTTTGTTTTCCGAAAATATTCAATCGTTTGTGTGTTGTGTGATTTCCAAAATTCTGTCCGAGTTCCAATTTCGTTTTCCAGTTTCTATTTCCCGTGTTCATCAAATCAAAAAATTCCGTTCTTCAAGTTTGTTCCTCACATCTTAAATTACAAATATCTAGAAGACATCTTCACCCCATTTGAACCCTAGCCTCCTTAAAATTCCCATTTTCATCATCTGCCTTCATTCTATAGCCCAAATTAACATGTCACCACAAAATACACTATAACTCAATCATTCCTTATCTTATTAATCTGATTCTTATGTCTAAATTGTATAGTTCTACAATTTTGCTTCTTTCCTAGAAACCAAATTCCTAGCCAATTAACCCAAAAAATGCCTTCAAATAACCTGTCCCAGTTTTACCCGAGAAATCCTAAATTTGTCCAAACATTTTCAAATCCCCCGAAACCCAATTCCGACCATCAACCTCTGTCCACCACCATCAAACACCACCTACACACACTATCAAAGTTGCAACTCTTCTTCTATGGTCTTGGCCTGATAGCTTAGGTTATGAAATATAAATAGCAGTGCCTTTTCTAGAGTATGTTTGACGACATAGATATTTAGATAGGAAAGGCAACATGGAAGAATGATAGAATTGAAGATGATGATTGGGAGTGTGGATAAGTAGTATGAAATTAGGTATTGTGAAGCGTTTTGGTAGCAATGGGTTGTTGTTTCGGTAGCTATGGCCATGTACATAACGTTATATTTTTTCTATATAAAATATCTTCTGATTTATCAAAAAAAAGATATTATTTTAATATTCATCACGAAATCTCTAATGATGTCATTAGTTGCTATGATTTTGGTGTGAAGGTTTGTTCAGTTCGTCTAGAGTTCATATTTTAAGAATGGAAATCAAGTTTATGTTTGTTACAAAAAGAAACTTTCATCCTCGTTTCTTTAATTCTTTGAAGCAATTGCGTGCTTCACCAGCCCAAGAGCTGGAAGCAGGTTGTAGGTGACCTTCATAGCATTACCCTGCACTATTTGCCATTGGATGGTAGGAGTATTGTAGTACCAGACCTATGTATCTTGAAGGAAGGAACTTAGAGTTAGGAGACCAAATTTGTAGGATTCTTCATGGATTGTAGACTTGCTTTCACCATTATCCAAAAAAAAGGGTTTTGAACCTCTAGAAGGGAAGGGTCTCATTGAAGTTCTCCTCTATTAGGATAATCACTCGTTGTTTACTTTTTCCTTAAAGGCTGCTTCACTAAAGATAGTTGAAGAAAGGCCATGAGATATTGCTCATATTCCTCTATTTCTTCAATTTTGGCAACATGGAACAAAGCTAGAACATATTATAGTCAATAGCATTTCTTTATGGATAAACATTTATAACATTCCACTGGAATACTGGACAATAAGGAGTTGAGCATATTGGCTAACCAACTTTCTTGGGAAATCAATTTGCATGGGTGAGAACACAACTAAGAGGAAAAGAATTGGTTATGCTAGAATGTGTTTAGGAGTGGACATCTCTCATAAGCTTCCTAACCAAATTCCTATTAGGAGAATGGGGGAAGACAACAACCAAATGGAGGATAGTGTTCAAGTTTCATACCAATGGAGGCCCTCTATTAAAGCTCAAGGGAAGATGTGGGCACTTATAGGAAAACTGTTTTAAAATGGGCACTACGAACTGATGACATTGGAGGAGAATGACAACTCTTCAAGTAATTCAATTTCTACCTCTAAACAGATCCCCCTAGCAGATGATGGCACCCTAGGACTTCTAAGGCTAATGTAACACCTAAAGACTACCTATCAAAGCTAGTTGGTATATAATCAATGCAAAATGATGAAGTGAACATAGCTAATATCGAACAGTTTTATACAGTTACAGCAACAAAATCCCAGAGTAAGAAGAAAAACTCCAAAGGTAAACTATTTTAACGTAATTAATCATATGGAATGTTCGTAGACTAAATTGCCCTAGTAAGCTAAATTCTTTAATGGATTTTGTTTCCAAGGAGAAGCCTTATATATGGGTATCTTGGAGTCTAAGATTAGACTGGAGAATCTAAATAAATTGAAAAGATTGGGGCCTTATTGGAATTTTATTACTATCCATTAGCATCATGTTTATGGAAGAATTATTGTATGTTGTTGGACTTAAATGAACAAGTTATACATCTGAACCTATCCTATATCAATGAGAATCTTTCCTTCTTTAAATTTATTGTCTATGGTTTTAACCTAAATTTTCAAGGATCCTCCATTTGGAATAGCTTGAATACTATGAGTGCACCATATTTGAGAGCAAGGTTGATATGTAGAGACTTTAATTCCACTCCACTATATACATAACTAAAGCTAAAGGCAATTTTAGCTTTAAATTTTTTTTTTGATGACTTCAGAAACCGTGTTGAGAGTATAGGAATGATTGATCTAAAACAAGAAGGCAACCTATTTACATGAAAACAAGAAGGCAACCTATTTACATGGTCCAGTAAACAATCTTCCAACTAGTTCATAAGGGAAAAAAAATAGATAAGAATTTGGTGAATTATGATCAACTAAATGCTTTCCTTGAGAGTGAGACTGTTTTTATGGATCCCTTTATGCTTGATTACACATTTATCAAAATAGACGGCCTTTTAAAGAAGATTATTGGGTATGCTCTATTCAGGTTTAACGACTTTTTAGTTTAGGTTGAAGAGTTTTAGGAAGTTATTCTTAAAAGCCTAGAATTGCCTATTGTTGGTACTAGACATACATTTGTGTGCAAAAATGGCATCAATCAAAAGGGAATTGGAAAAACTTAATGCCAAAGTAGGCATTAACACAAAGGAAACCATGGATAAAGCTAAATAAGTCTTAACTAACCAAAGCATCATTTGTTGCTCATTCTGGTGACCTTAGGTTATTAGCAAAGGAGAATTTTGATTTATAGAATTTTTTAAGGGCTGTAAAAAATCACTCTTCTTTTGTACATAAAAGATTGAGGGTTATTTGGATTAGAAATGGGGACAAATAAACCAAAATTTTCATAGTTCTTTGGTTGTATGGAGAAATCACAATAAAATATCTTTAACTTATACTGAAGATGGAAGAATCCTAATAGAGTAAATTGACTTACTAAAGGAAGATACTAATTACTTTAAGAACCTAATTGGTACTAGTTCAGATGCTTCTCCATCCTTAGAGACGTTAAACCTATTCATCAAGAAGAAAATCTCACACATGGATTCCCTAGCACTAGTTAAGCCTACTGATGACAAAGAAATTATGGAAACAAATTTTCAACTTAATGGAAATAAAGCACCTGGGTCGAATGGGTTAAATCGTTGTTTTTACCAAAATAGTTAGAATGAGGTTGGTTTTTGTGTAAAGTAAGAGTTTTCTTAATTCTTTGCTAAAGGATCCCTCATTAAGGAAATTATTAAGAATTTCTTATGTTTGGTTCCACAATGCCCTAACTCATCATAGATTGGTGATTGCAAGCCTATAACATGTACTAACTTTATTTATAAGGTCATTACTAAAATCCTCGCTAATGGGCTTAAAGGAGTATTTAACTCTTTAATTAGTGAAAACTAGGGGGCCTTTATATAAGGGGAAGATATTGGAGATAACATCCTGATTGTCCAGGAATTGTTAAAAGACCATTCCAGGAAGAATTCCTCACCTAATTGCCTTATAAAAGTGGATTTTTACAAAGCTTTTGATTATGTTAGGTGGGATTTCCTATTACGACTAATGAGTATCTTGAGTTTCCCTAATGTTTTCATTGGTTGGATTAAAGCTTATATATCCTCCACCTTATTTAGTGTTATGATGAATGGTTCTCCCCTAGAAATTTTTAAGGGGAAGAGGGGAATAACCTCCTACCTTTTCATCCTTTGTATACAGGCTTTATCTCATCTAATCAATTATAATGTAGGGAATGCTCTCAAGTTTAAATTCCACTTTAAACCAAGAAAGCTTCTTCTAACTAACTTGTGTTTTATTGACGGCTTGGTTTTATTTTGTGGAGAACACTTGGAATTTGTACAGCTTATAATGGATTCTATTATCTTCTTTAAGGCTCTTTCTAGTTTGGGGATTAACCTAAGCAACAATCATTTCCTTCTATTTAATAAACAAGCACTCTAGAATCTTGCATTAGACTAATAACTGACATAAATAGGAGGCTCCCTTATGCTATATTTGAGTATTCCCATATCTACAAGATGATTAAACTTCTCTTAATGCATACCCTTACTAGTAAAGATCCAAAAAAGAAGCCACTCCTCAGCCGCCCCCTTCAAAGAGAAAGGAAAAGCTTTTCGCTTGACTTGCTTCTCCTCCACACCATTCGGCTTCATTCCATTGCAAATCATGTGAAACTTCTTAAGATGAGCATGTGGATCTTCACCTACAAGGCTATTAAAACAAGGAAGCAAATGGATAAAACTAGGTTTTAGCTCAAAATTAGCATACTCAACATTAATACAAAGAGGATGGTTCTCCAAGTCAGGAGCAGTAAGCCCCTTCAAAGCCTTTTGCTGTGCAACTGCCATGTCTTCTTGGTAATGGTAGGTGTGAGTGATGTCAGGAATAGGATCAATGTAGATGTTGCATGGTGATGAGTCGGCAAGCTGTGCACGTGTGAAAGATAACTCTTTCTTAAAGTTTGGTTGGAAGAGTGGATTAAATGAATGGCGTTGTTCAAGGATGATAGGATCATGCAACAATGTATGGGCTTGTGTTCATGTGGAGTTGATCAAGAAATCTGTGTAGAATTAATCTAAGTCGGCTTGTTCTTAATCTGAGAGTTGCTCTACAGATGATTGGGACATATAACCTTCAAAACAAAAGTTTAAACGCACCAAATCACAAAAAGGAAAATAACACAAAAGCTATAAAAGAAAGATAAAAATCAACACTTTGATCCCCAACAACGGTGCCAAAAATATGATATGTTGTCATTAGCCTATAAATTTAATCCCCTACTTAAGTTGATTTGTAGTATAGTGAAGTAAGGGTATCGTCCCATAGAGATCAAAACACAAGG
>JANITX010000212.1:42241460-42251719 GCA_027564395.1 Erythroxylum ulei | reverse complement strand
TGATTCCAGGTAGATAAATGTTTTACCCCTAAACCTCCTTCTTTTTTCGGTCTACAAATGTCGCTCCATTTAACTTTGGCATGATAAGCAGAGTCCACCTTCCCAGCTCACAAAAAATTCCTAAGCTTAGACTCTATATCCTTAAGAATGGATGAGGGGAGAATAAAAAGTGAAGACCAGTACACCTGGAAAGTAGAAAGAACAGATATCACCAATTGGAGTCTACCAGCATAAGAAAGACTTTTATGAGTCCATTTGCTAATTCTATTATCAATTTTATCCAATAAGGGTTGGCAATCCCTCCTAGATAACCGACCTGTTAAGAGAGGAACCCTTAAATAGCTAATGGGAAGAATACCTTTCTTAAGACCTGAGATAAGTTCCATACGATGAGTTAAACAATTCACATCAGGGGGATAAGAAAAACTGACTTTTGGAGGGATTCATGTCCATGCCTGAAAATTGAGAAAATGTACACCAACTATCAAGTAAAGTTTGAGCCGAAAACACATCCGTATGGCGAAACATCAAGAGGTTGTTAGTGAATAAAAGATGTGTAAGTTTAAGAGCTTTGCATCGCCAGTGGTATTTAAAGGAAGGGTTATTCTCTATACAAACTTTCAAATTCCTAGAGAAAACTTTCATACAAAGGATGAAAAGGAAAAGAGATAAGGGATCCCCGTGTCTTAAGCCCGATTTCCCTCTAAAAAATTTAGTTGGAGTACCATTAATCAAAATGGAATAAGAGGGAGAGGTGACACATTCTTTGACCCAATTAATGAACTGCACGGGGAGGCCTATAGCTTCTAAAGCATTGAGGAGGAAATCCCACTGAATAGAGTCATAGGCTTTTTGAAGGTCCACTTTAAAAGCGCATCGCTTCTGACTATTGGAAAGATGATAGTTTTTGAAAATTTCTTGAGCCAACAAGATATTGTCCCCGATGCGACAGTTTTGAACCAAGGCACTTTGATTAGGGCTAGCTATGTGAGGAAGAATAACTTTAAGCTGATTTGCTAGGATTTTAGCAATCACCTTGTAGAGCATATTGCAACACAATATTGGTCTATACCCGGACACTGTGGAAGGGTGAGCTGTTTTGGGAATAAGGGTTATGAAAGTGGAATTGAGCTTTTTTAGAAGTTTTCCATGAATGAAAAAGTTTTGAATTGCTTTGGTAACTTCCTCCCCAATAATATGCCAGGATTGTTTGAAGAAATACCCATTGAACCCATCCGGCCCTGGGGCCTTATTAGGGTTGAGCGAATTGAAAGCCTCGCTTATCTCGTGGCCTGAAACTTCAGTGGTAAGAGAAGTAGAAAGATTTCCTGCCAAAGGCTGAGGGAAAAGATTTGCTACGAACTCTTTGGAAGAGTAAAGGGCCTTTTTATCCCCAATAGTTCCTTGACAATAACGAAGAAATTGATCTTGAATCTCTTCTAAACCTACTATCCTATTCCCATTTCCCACTACTAAGGAATAAATGTTATTTCGGTTCCAGTTAACTAGGAGAGATTTATGGAAGAAATTGGTATTTCTATCCCCTTCTCTTAGCCATTTAATCCTAGAAGATTGTCTAATGAAGGATTCCTGGTCCTCTAAAGCTCTGAATAACTCGTTAGTAGCCTCAGTTTCCTGAGCAATCAACCTAGATGATCCCTGCGACGGTCTCATTTGATCCTGAATGTTATTAAGAATAACTTGGCAAGTTTCTACTCTAGCACCCACATCCCCAATCTGGTTAGAGTTAATGATTTTGAGAGTTTTTTAACCAATTTGAGCTTAGTCATTACACAAAACATCGGAGTACCCTTGACTTGAGTGGCCCCCCAAGCTGCCTCCACAGTCTGGAGGAAATTGGGCTGAGAAGCGAGGAAATTAGAGAACCTAAAGGGTGAATTTCTCTTCTTCTGGATAACCACTGACCGAACCACTAAGGGAGAATGATCTGAGATGTTAGGATTCTGAATCACATAATAGTAACTAGGAAACCTAGAGCTCCAAACCGCATTTATAAGAGTGCGATCTAACTTCCTAACAATAATGGCTTCCCACTTTGTTTATTATTCCACGTAAATCGAGGACCACTAGAATTTAAATCAATCACCTCAATGTTCTGGACACACTGTCTGAAATCACTCATCCCATTCATGGCTGAGGAACTGAAAGGATCCGCTTCATGAGGATACAAGATGGAATTAAAATCCCCGGCAATAATCCAAGGAAGGCTGTCTACTGATTGTTTAAGGTTTGAGAGTTCAGACCACAAATTTCTCCTAAGGATGAGGTTATTAGCCCCATAAACACAGGGCACTAAGAAGGAATCTGCACAGTTCCTAGGGAACAGTTCCAAGTGAATCAATTGGTCAGAAGAGCTAAGGAAGATGCACGTATAACTATCAGGATTCCAAGCTACCACCATTCTAGCGTTCGAAGACTTATCGATATTACTATAAAACGACCACCGAGGAAATAAGGAGGAGTAGATGTTTTTCAACAAAGAAGGAGATCTAATCCTAGACTCTATCAAACAAACAAAAGAAGCTGCTAGACGCCAAATACAAGCACGGACTGCCATTTGTTTTTTGGGATTGTTTAAACCCCTCCCATTCCAAAAAACCATATCTATAAGCATCAAAAACCAGAACCTCCAAACCCATCTAGAAACCTACTTCGGTTTCCTCCTAAATTTCCTGTTTTGCCTCACTGTAAATTCCCCCTCTGCCCTGCCCATACCAGGACTATTAGGAAACAATGCAGATATAGGTGGAGAATGAATTGGACTTACTTGATTTTTAGCAAAAGAGGTGGCATCCTCAAGGTTACCTTTAGGGTCTTCTTGCTTCCAGTGATCTTGATGTTGAAGAGAGGAACTCCCTGTTGTGTTTGCATTGTTGGCCTCTTTGCTTCGTATGCATCTTGCTATCATGTACTTTTTACTTCATCTGCCTTTTGATTCGTCTATCTTATGCTTCGTCTGCCTCTTTGCTTCGTCTGCTTCTTGCCATCGTCTGCTTTTTGCTTATGTGACCGAAACTTCTTAGTCTGTACACTATTCATCTGATGCTATGAAATTTGTAGATCTTGAAGTCCTCTTTTAAACTATCCAATGAACACCTTAATCCGATATCTGTAGGGAAAGTTATGGCAATTTTCCCAATTCTGTATCATTTGATAATGTCACATCGTCTATAAGTAACATCATATCGTCTGTTCTTATTTTTGAACCTGTATATGATCGAATTTGTCTTCAAGATCGTCATGAAAGTTGTATATCTTGAAGTCCTACTTCAAACCATCTAAAGCACACCCTAATTCGATTTCTGTAGGGAAAATTATGGCAATTTTCCCAATCTTATATCGTCTGATGACGTTACATCATCTATAAATGATGTCATATCATATATTCCTATTTTTGAAATTTTAGAAGATAGAATTGGTCTTATAGGTCTTCACAAAAATTGTAGATCTTGAAGTCCTCTTTCAAACCATCTAAATAACACCTTGATCCAACATCTCTAGTGAAAGTTATATCAATTGTCTCAAGATAGATTCAATATGATTGAAGACAAAACCTTGTTTCATTCTTTCGGCCATAAGCTTTTTATCCGACCTTCAATTGAAGTGAATCTTGGACCAATAGACTCTTAAAACATTTCTTTTTACGTCTCCATAAAAGCTTATAGCTTTTGGTATTGATTCAAAAAAGGCTAATGGAAGGAATTTGAGGGGATCTATTGGAATAGTATGAGCTGGTATGATTTCACTGGACATACTTCGGTATTTCAGTAGAGCTCCTAATAAGATGATTCTTATTTCAAACTAAACTAGAGACATGGAGATACAAATGGTATGAAGAAATCAAAATCTAATTCAGTCTCGGAGGCTTTCAATTTCTGGGAGGAATTTAAGTATAGTATACTGTTTCAATAGAAGAACAGACCAAAAATGTTTGGAACAATATTTTTAGAGTTCTGAACCAAATGGATTGATTTTGGGTGTCATTAGAAACCTAAGACAACGGGGAACATTTTCTAGAAAAAAGTGTTATGTTAAAATGTTCAAGGGTATTTTTAGCAAGACGCTTAAGCACAAAAGATATAAGGCATAAATGGAAGGGCAAATGGGACCTTTCTCAATCATTAAGGGCATAATTGGAAGAAGAAGTTTGGTCTTGAATTTTAAGAAGAGAGAAGAACGAAAATTGAAGAGAAAAAGAGAGAGTGTCGTGAAGAAGAGAGAGAAATACGAAGAGAAGAAGAGAATGGGAGAAAGAAGAGAAAACAAGCTAGGGTTTCAATTGTGCTAGCCTTCAAGAGAGATTTTGAGATTGTTCAAGAAGAGAAAAAGATAGAGGAAGAAAAGAGCTTCCCTTTGAGGCAAAGATCCCTTCATTTGGTGAAGAATGAAGGTAAGATCATTTTGAATCTTTTGGATTTTTGGAAGGATTTTAGTTCATGGAGTCTAGAAAATGCTTGGGTTTAAGTATTCTAGCATCAATTTTAGTGATTTTGCAGTGTGAGATTTTCTATTGGATTCCTATTGAATGAAACTTTGTTTGTTTTAGGGAACCAATCGAACCCTACCCAAGAGCAAGGAAAAGAAAACCTTCACTTGGACTTTTACAAGCGAATTAGGTAGGTAATTTATTTATAGTTATTGTGTAATGGGCAAAATGCCTTGTGTTTGTATCGTGTTTTAAAATGACTTGCTTGAAATGTTGTGATATGGAAATTGCATTATGATGTATGACATTGTGATAAAACAAATTGAATGGTGTGTATGATCATATTATGCCATTGAATTGAGTCAGGGCATTTTGTATAAGAAAAAGCATGAAAAATGAGATTGTGAATGATTGAATGAAGCAAGAGATTTGATTGTGTTTGGATGAGAGAGGAACCATTTCGTAGTCACGTGCACGTTGACGTAAAGCCTTCTCCCGGTTGCCCGCTTGTGACCCACGAGATCCGAAAAGTGGACTCGTTTCGTTCATGGAGTAGATTTCGATTTCTTTGTTTTGGTCATGGAACCCTCGAGCCAATTGTGTGTACGTTTTGATTTTGATGTGCTAAGTTATGATGAAATTTTAAGTGTTATGCTTCGATGTGAGTTACATACAATATGTCCTATGTGATGATATTTTGAATTATGAAATGTGAATTGAAATTGTAAATGCTAAACTTTCATTACGAAGTGTATGCCTATATGAATGTTTATATATATATTAGCCACTGAGCTGTGTAGCTTAACCCAATATTTTTCCCACTCCTCAGGTGCATATCGAGAAGATTAATGATCCTTACAAGGAATTGTAACTCCAAGATAGCTAAAGGCTTTTGTAATTAAGTTAGTTCAGGAACTTTTTGTATTTTAGAATCATCTTAAGCATAGGCATTCAATTGTATCATGTGTAGTTTGTATTTTTGTATTTTATATTTGTATTAAGGCAAAAAGGGTGGCTTTTGAATGTCAAGATATTGTGAAAACAAGCATTGTGTTTTGTAATAGGCCCAAATGATTACCAAAACTCTGATGGGTTCAATAATGTTTGCATCTTTATGACTAAAATGGTTTTAAATAAATCGGGCCAATTTGATTATTAATTTTTCACATACTCTTTAATTGCTGAAAAAAATTGCAATGAGATTGTTTCAGTTTGTGGCTCCGAATGTTGGGCTCCAGAAGTGGGGTCCAACATTGTTTGGTATCAGAACCTGGATTTTCCTAGGCTTAGAATGCATAGTAGGATGAATTGTTATGTTATGTGATTTCTTATGCATTGTGAATTGATAGGTTGCATTAAGTGACATGCATATTACGCATACATATAGGAAATAAGATTAGAATGAAAGTAAGCTGAAAGATGGTGTCTTATTGAAGAAGTAAACTGCCAACTCGTAAAAGAATATGAGGAGTTTTGCAATGATCTGTTGTATCTGATTTCTCACCATTTGAGAAGGGTACTAATGAGTATAGAATCCCAGTAATTGCAACCATATGGGTCACCTGTATGAACTTCTATTAAGAGTTTAGACTAGTAGAAACGATGAGAGGAATGGTGTTTGGTTAGAGTGTAAGATGAGGAAAATTTGTGGATATTTAGAGATAAGAAATATGGTGTAGTCCGATATGTTAGATATAGATGTAGTATCTGTGGTTGTGCCGGCGAATAAAGTAACAGAATTTTGTGAGGATTTGTACTTGAATTGATGTAGATGTGAAAATATTTCCATGAATTGACTAAAGAAGAAATAGAGACATAGGTGAAAATGACAAGATTTAAGAACTACAAGTAAAAAGGAATTGAAAGGTTGAACTAGGACTTGAACATGATTGTTTAATTGAGGATATGCATATGGAAGATCAAAAAGATGACAATAGGAAAAATGAGACCGAAATAAGGAAATAGTAGAGGGGAAATGAAACAGACATAAGCGGCCTATCATGAGATGAATGAAATGATTTGTAATATGGAGAAAGATAGAAATGCATACAAGATAGAATTTTTCGTATGAATGAGATTAAGGAAAAGGTGAAGAATGGAATGAGAAGAGTTAATGAAAATATTGTTAAAGACCAATGGACATCAAAGCATCATTTGTGTAAGATATAAATTGGTGATTGTAGGAAATAAATCTCTGTATAAAATGGAATGAATTTGATGATCCACACTTATAATGCGATGATGATAACAGTTGATTCATAAAGATTGGATGAACAGTGTAGACGATTATAGCGAGAAATCTTCTTTCGAAGAAGAATTTCACTGAATTAGGTTAAGCAGGTCAGGTGGTTGATATTAAGAATGATCAATAAAAGAACCAATCAGAGATGAATACGTAATGAATTAGAGGTAAATATTGGAGTTCTATCCTTAGTGGAGACTCAAGCATAACAGGTAGAGTATGCTATTGCGAATGTATGTATTTTTTGATGAAAGTATCCAACTACAAAAGTGGATTTTAGGAAATTGAGATAACACTATTGATATTGTGAGGAGAACTTAGATCCATATTATATTCTATGAGAATATGCGAGGGAGATACAAATTAGATTTTGATGAATGTGTTACCAAAGCAGGAAGTTAAGCTACTAATAAATTGAAATGTGAGGAGAAACTAGTATGAACGAGCAAACATTAGAATACGCCAATGTGAAACATGAGGAAATCTAAAGAATGGAGAAGATCATTTAAGAAAGGTGAGTCAATTGAGAAATTGAAAATAACGCGAGATAATGTTACATCATCGAGGTATTAGTTATTTAAGGAATTAAGAGCGCTAATTGTGGGCATATGGAGTTTGATAATAATTGTTGAGTTAACAATTGCCTCGATAGTACCACAATATTAAAGACTAAAGTGATCTAAGCGAAATTTGGTGATGTATTATAGATATTCGAAAATTTGAGAAGAATAAATTGAATACGTGAAGAAAAATGGGTAACGCGAATGAGTAATGAAAGTAAAGAAAATTTTGAGGAAATTATACTGATATTAATTATATCGTATGGATTTGAAGATTCTATAGTATACAACGATATTATTTAAGAGATTTGGATAAATCCATTGCAGTAGGATAAAGTGATTTCATACGTATGGAGACAACTAAAGTCTTATGAGTTGACTATTCGATACATGACTTAGAGCTACTATAGTAGTGATTGTTTTGAAGTTTGGAGGAAGTATATGTAAAGGAATATCTGGGATGTATATATACAAGTACAGATCATAAAAGTTTGAGGCAATCACTGAATTAAGAGAATTGAATATGAAACTGAGAAGATTGATATAAATACCGAAAGACCATGATTGTGCAAGTGAGAAATTCTAAATAAGGGTCCGTGTTATATCAGATACCTTAAGCAGAAATTCGATATTGAAGATTATCAGAACGAGAGTAAAAATGAGCATAGAATGTGGGGTTTAGTTTATCCCAAATTGAGGAATTCAGGAATTGTGAAATTGTTTGAGAGACTGAAAATAGATTTGAATTTTGGGTTCGAATAGGAAGATGATGCATAGTGATTGGAATAAGAAGTATACGTACCAATAAAGATAATTGAATAAAGAGATGATTAGAGGGGCATAAATAATAACCTATGATATTCATCTTGGTGGGAATACGTTGAGATAGTGGTTGATGGCTAAGGAGGTAGAAGCAAAAGATGAAATGCTTCAAAGAGTACCACCTTCTCAAGGTGTGCTTAGATGAAGTGCAAATATGCTTAGTCTAAGATAAAGAATCAACTAAGTTTGAATTGTATTGGTCCAGATAAAAATATTGAGAACCAGACCATTGACTTATGAGTTCGTATTGCTAACAATGATGTTTTTGGTTCGTAATGTGAGTATGTTAAGAGATATCAATATGATCTGATATTGATGTTATCGACACAGGAAATGGGAAAAGTGTGAGTAATCCAAAACCTAACGAAGAACTTGTTACGAAAGGAATGATTACATTAGTGAGTCTTTTGATCATGGTCATTGGGAAGAAATTATTTGAGTAAAAGAGTTACTTAGGAGAATGAAGAAAACATAATATCGCATTTCCTCCATTTGTTTGATCGTTTCAGTGTGAATTTCGAGGACGAAATTCTTTAAGGGGGAGAATTGTTGGACCCCGAAAGTTTTCTTAAAAGTTAGAACTACTGAATGAGGAATGTGGATGGATTCTTATTTTTCTTTGGTGTTTTTGGTGGGTAAGAGAACAAATGGGAACAATCAAGGTGAAAGTTAGAAGTGAAGTTGAAGCAAAAAGGAAGTTGAATATGTGTAGTAAGTTGATGAAGGATATATATATATGTGTGTGTGTGTGTGTGTGTGTGTGTGTGTGCATGTTCTGTTATTAGCGCTCATGATTAATCATGGTTTATAATTCTCTTTATGGATGATATTGATTTGAAATGAAGTGGAGAATGAGGAGTAAATGAAGTAGAAAAGGGTGATCTTGGTATGAGTTATGTTAAGGAAAGATTTTGAAATAAAGAGTTGATCTGGAAAATGTTCACCGAGTGTGCTTCGGTTTGTTACTCATAACGTTTTCTCTAGTGATCCAAACAAGATGATTCTTAATTTAGATTAAACTAGAGATATGTGGCTACATTTCTTGTGAAGATATTGAATTTCAATTCTATGTCTAAGAGTCTCAAAATTTGTCATGAAGTTAAAAATGGGGTGCAAAACATTGTTGTATGAATGTAAAATTTGTTTTCAGACTTTGGGGGTAAATTTAGGATTGATATAAATAGATTTTGGCAAAGTTGCCTTTTGGAGAGTTATAGATCTTTCTTTTATTTTTTTCCAATGGTATATAGTATGAAAATTTTGGACATCTGAGCTGAAAGTTATGCTCGCTATAAGTGGAGTTGCTTTGGAGAGTGAAAAACTAAGACGAAGTTACTATTCATCCTATCGTCTTAGTGACTGTTCATCTAAAACGAAGTTACTGTTCATCCTATCATCTTAGTTACTATTCATATAAGACGATGTTACTGTTCATCCTATCGTCCTAGTTACTGTTCATCTAAGACGAAGTGAAAGTAAGACGAAGCGAAAGTAAGACAAAGCGAAAGTAAGGCGAAAGCAAAGTAAGGCGAAGCAAAGTAAGACGAATCAAAAGTAAGACGAAGCAAAGTAAGACGAAATAAAAGTAAGACGATGCAAAAGTTAGATGAGGCAAAGTAAGACGAATCAAAAGTAAGACGAAGCAAAGTAAGACGAAAGAAAAGTAAGACGATGCAAAAGTTAGATGAAGCAAAGTAAGACGAAAGTAAAGTAAGATGAAGCAAAGTAAGATGAAAGCAAAGTAAGACGAAGTGAAAGTAAGACGATGCAGAAGTAAGACGATGCAAAGTAAGAAGATGCAAAGGTAAGAAAGAAGAAAACACAGAAGGTAGAATTGGTCTTTGAGGTCTGCATAAAAGTTGTAGATATTGAAGTCCTCTTTCGAATCGTTCTAAGATAATCTTAGTCTGACATCTGTAGGAGAAGTTATGGCAATTGTACCAAGACAGGTTCAATATGAGTAAGGACAAAACCAGATTTGATTCTTTGGCCATAACTTCTTCCCTAGACACCCAAATGATTTGACTCTTCAACCATTGGACTCATAAGACATTGATCTACATCTCCAACAGAAATCATAGTTACTGTTCATCCTATCATCTTAGTTACTGTTCATATAAGACGATGTTACTGTTCATCCTATCGTCCTAGTTACTGTTCATCTAAGACGAAGTGAAAGTAAGACGAA
>JANITX010000212.1:42172006-42189674 GCA_027564395.1 Erythroxylum ulei | reverse complement strand
TATATTGATAGGCTAATCTTCGAGGGCTAGCCAACCTCCTCAATACAAAATCCTCATAACCAATTCTGAGATATCCCTAATTTGTCCCACACTACCCCTTTTATTTCCCCCTCTCTAACTGACTAACTATCTCAGCCTCATATCTCTCCAAATTACCGATCTGCCCACCCCCTTCTCTTTCTAACGTACTACTGATTTTTACGAGTCTCAACAGAGGACATCTTTGGAAAGTACCGAGTGAATCAACAAAATACAGCATAATGAATGCAAACCACTGAAGTAAATAACATTAGCACACCTTTAAGGTCTCAACAAAAAGGAAAGAGAGAGAGAGAGATAAGCGAGAAACAAGATACCCATAACTTCATCGACATAACAGGGGAAAATTCTGTGTATATGGAATTGACCAAATATTTTAGGGGTAAAAATAAATAGGAGAGGAGAAAGGATCACCAATTAGCAATCAACAATATGAAAGAATTTAAATCTTCTTAAAGCAACCTCACAAATTGAAAATATTTCATCAACCAACATCACATTACTTATTTTCATGACAATTGGATTGTTTCCCATGCCATAAACCACATCCACCCATATAACTAGTTGTCAATTTTATACAAGGTAAAACAATCATGGCAATGAGAAAAAGTGAATGCAGAATCTCTATATGCATGCAAGATATACAAGAAATCCATACGCAAGAATGACATGCCACTTCAGCCAATCACAAACCACCAACCACCAACCACCAAAAGAAAGGTTAAAGTAAAAAGGAATAAGGAAAACTATTTAATAGAATAAGAAAATAAAGGTCTAAAATCTATCTTTGTAGCTGTCTAGATTTCCTTATTTGTCTACAATCAGAATTTTCTCAAAAGTCGGTAATGCAAAAAGACTTACGGGGCCATCCAACGATATGTTCCTGTTTCCGGTGTCATTCCCTCAGTCTGCACTTCAATTCGTGCAACTCCAAAATCAGCAATCTTGATTGATTTATCAGCAGAAATCAGAAGGTTATCTGACTTCAAATCTCTGTGTATGAATCCAAGTCCATGGACATAAGCCATTCCCCGAGCAACATCTAGAGCCTGCTTTACTGCCAATTTCAGTGGTACCGCCCTGTTCTGCCTCTTTGTCAGAAACTGCCGAACTGAACCTCCCTTTGCATACTCAGTGACTATACACCAAACCATGTGTTTACGACATGCACCAACGAAGCGCACAATGTTTGGGTGCTTTAGGGTCGCTAGCATCATGACCTCCTGCTGAAACTGCTGCTCCATCACTTGTGCCTTCTCCAGGCTATTTTCCGGCCTCTCCAATAACTTAATTGCAACATCCTCCCCATTATATGTACCTCTGTACAACTTTCCAAAAGAACCTTGAGCAAAAGCGGTACCCATGTTAAGTTTTCTCAAGTCAATAGTCCACTCATCGTAATTTTGCAGCCCCTCCGTTGAATACCTACTATCCATCAATGCCTGTGCTAATGCATCATCATTTAATGCATGGGTGACTTTCCCCGGACGAAAAACGCTCTGTCCTACACTGTAGTTGTTACTGACAGGTTTCAAACCTGGATGGCTTAATATGTGGGTGAGAGAATCATTGGACCCAACACTACTGTTGTCCACAGACATCGATACAGAACCACCAGCATTGCTCGTTTGCATGCTGTCCACAGACATGTTCGTACCCTCCCCAAGTTTCTGGTAAAATTCTTGAGTAAACTCATAGTAATTATTAGCATGATTGTTATTTCCACCCATAAATCCAGCAAATTTTTGACCCTCCACCATTTTTCCAATCATGAATGCAACTCTTCAATATCAAATTGAAAGCAGAGAATTATCCTTATCACAAATTATTTAATCTCATACGAGAGTTCAACAACTGCAGTAAACATGCCCTAAAAAAACAAAAAAAAAGTTGATTAATCATAATGAGCAATAAATGACCTTTGTGCAACAAGAAATGCGTCCTTTGGTAGGTATTTAATTTGTTGTTAATATTTGTCACTTTTCTTGGTCAAATGGAGGCCTTTTGTTACTAAGCATTGGAGATGAAGTGGGGGCATAAAATTTAAGATTCTTTGCAAAATTGGGTGAACAAATAATAAACATCAATGTGCAGTAGTAGTAGAAGGCAAACCAATAGACAACATAGTCCAATTCTCAGACCTTGATTCACCATGAAATTCAAGGAACGTTAAACAAAGTCATGTAGAACGCCAATCAATAACACTTTTTTGAAACATCCAAGCTGACCTGGAACTAGCAACCTCTAGGAATGTTTTGGGCATTTAATACGTCTCAGTTTGTTAAAAGTATAGAAAAGTCAGCCAAATGCATATTGAGGTGCAGGTCAGGAGGGCACGCATGTTACAATTATTAAAAGCTTGGAAAACTCGATCATTTCCATAATTTAATCAGGATTAAATTAGATGGACATACAACGAGTCACGCCAATCAATAACACTTTTTTGAAACATTCAAGCTGACCTGGAACTAGCAACCTCTAGGAATGTTTTGGGCATTTAATATGTCTCAGTTTGTTAAAAGTATAGAAAAGTCAGCCAAATGCATACCGAGGAGCAGGTCAGGAGGGCACGCATGTTACTACTATTAAAAGCTTGGAAAACTCGATCATTTCGATAATTTAATCAGGATTAAATTAGATGGACATACAACGTGTCACGAATGTTAGAAGTTAGAAGCCCTCAACCAATTGCTTGGCTAGGATTAGATTCACTACGTTATAAACGGAATAATGAAAAGGGTTACTAACTTGTCATTTCCATCTCCAGATGGCCTAATAAGAGCCAAGCAAACAATCAGGAGCTAAAAATGGGAATATCAAACAAATGAGCAATTAGATATGCCCTGGTTACCTTTTTTCAGTAAATAAGAGGTGCAGTTATCCGGATTGGACACTCTTGGAACTCATTTCAACAACCCTTATGCCCTGGAATGAAACAAAAAACATGTAAAACCATAAAGCTAGAGATCCGTAAGCTCAGAATCTATTACACGAAATCAAGGACAAAGCGCCCAAATCGATTACATGGATCAAGGCTGAAACAAGTTTCACAGTTCTGCCATACCCAAAGCCAAATTATCAAGCTTTTCATGAATACAATATTTCCCGGAAACCTTTCGAAGAAAACGCGTCAAAGGTGAACGTTTCAAAGCCCAAAAAACCACAAAATCGAACTAGATCAGACAATTAAGAAGCCTAAGAATGGAAAGACAAGTTGGATAACAAAAAGCTTCAATTGCAAAGATAACAAAAGAAACCACCCAAAAAAGAACAGTAAACATACGGAAGAGTAGATGATAAGGAAAAGCACCCAATTAGAGCATCAAAAAACCAAGAGAATAAAAGGAATAAAATCGATCACGTGATCGTTACAGTAAAAGCGCCGGAAAAAAACGGAGTTGAGAGAATAAAACAACAATCTAACAAACAGTTAAATCAATAACTGGCTGAACAAGAGCAATAAAGACGAAGAGTGCACCAACCGTGACCCAAGTGAAGAAGCCTGTGAGACGAAAGACGAGAGAGAGAGAGAGTCTTCGCTTCTGATTTTACTTTCGGGACAAGGCCTCGATTTTATTGTGTCTCATGAAAGTTTCACGCGTTAATCCTTCGCTTATTATGGTAGTCGCGTCATTGGTCTTGCACGTGTCAAGTTGCTTCACGGGGTCTTACAGTTTTCTTGTCCCAGCGCGTGCCTTTGGCGATTATATTGCTGCTATGTTAAAGTTGCTGGAGTAAAAATGTTTTTTAAATGGAAAAGTTGCTGGAATATAAACATCTCTAATTTAATTAGCAATTATGATATTGCGATTTGATTGGATATTATAATTGTTGAAATTTAATATAATAGAGAAAATTAAGGCTTTGATAATCTATCACTTGCCTTTTGAACAATGAATGAAATATATCACCTATATTTTTAGATATTTATCTAACAAAAATAAGAAAAGACATGATTACCCGCAAGTGATCCAAAGCTCACATACCAACGTTTAACAATAATTAGCTTTGAAGCACATACAACTATCAAGTTGCATATATGAATGATGAAAACAAGTTACCAATAAAGCTTACATACCCATGTATATATCACCACATTAATTAGCTTTCAAACACACATAATTAGGGGCAAGTCATTCGGAAGTTGACCATTCGATTGCTTGATTGTACAGAAATCAAAATTAAACGCACGCACAAACAAACAAAAAAACAACCATCCGAGTGACACAGTGATCTTGACAGCGTGCTTAGTCCACGGAACCCAATGGCTGATTCAAGTTCTCAGTTAATCAAAGTTATTCGGTATGATATCTTAATTAATACCTCCAAAATCATAACATTAATCTCCAAACTCCCCAGTTCTGCCAAAATGATCAAATCACATCAAACACACGTAACCTTCGTGGGTTGCAGTCACATTTTCCTCAAAAGTTTCAATTAGTAAAACAAATCTGATTTCTAGTCCTATGTACCATTAACATTTCTGCAAAACTTTGATGGAACAGGGAACATCTGCCTTGTTATTCTTTGTTTTACAGGTACTTGAGACAAACGAGGAGTTGCTACCTCGTAGCTGCTCTTGCACTCATGGATGAGTGATAGCTGGTGCTTCGCTGTTTCCTATATGATGCATAAACATCATCATACTGATTTGCCTCATTAGGATCAGCAGTTGCTCCAAGTCCCAATCTTGCTGAACCACTTTTCCGATCCACACTTGCATCAACATATGCCCCAGTCTCCGGCTCTAGCTGTAAATTAGGGGGTGGAGGAATGCAAGCCCCTCCCTTACGAGTGAGAGGCTCTCTCTCATATTCTTCATCTTCATCTTCATCTTTTGAATGAGATGTCATAGGTCCCTCAGATGGGTTTACCTCTCCAATCTCCTTGAAAAATTTAGACACTCTTTCTAGGACTTCTGATGGAGACACATCAGATGGAGGTATGAATGTTGGAATGTCCAAAGGGCTCAGAGGTGAATAAGGGACACCACTCCCAATCTGCATCTTTTTAACCATTCCAGGTATAAGCCCAGGTGGGAATAAAGGATATGCAGGCAATTTGTCACCAGTGCCAGTAGGCGGTGTTTGTAATGGAAGAACTGGAGCTTGTTGATTTGATGGTTGAACAGAAGAGCTTATAGTTACAGAACTTGAAAATGCTCCAGGAGGGACTGAAGTTTGAATATATTGCTGGTTTCCTAAGGATGGTACCATGGCTGGAGATACTTGTCTATCAGGATGCTCTTGATCAGGTTGCCTGTCAGACTGCCATTGTGCAGTATCCACTTTAGCTATTTGCTGTGGATAGCCTGCAGATAAAGGAAGAAAAAAGCGTTTCAAACTATGAGTTTAAATATACAGAATAAGATTTCAATTCACAGGAAAATTATCCATAGACAACACCCCAAGTTTAATCTACAAACACTTGTCGCCCTTACTACAACCACCCCAAATGCAACAGAAAAAGCAGAAAGTGATGGCCAACATATTTTTTAAAAAAAGAAACAGTACAAGCAACAACCTGCAGCCATGGAATCTGATGAAGCAGCTAATTCTTGTGACTGCCCCGAAAAAGTATTTGTTGATGGTCCACCAAGCATCTCACCCTCTAGTGAATAAATAGTTTCTTGATCATAAACCTCCTTAGAAGCCCAGAACTGAAGAATTTTCTGCAAACGCGATTGGTTTTCATCTTTATTCTGAGGATTGTGGTAAACCCTCGCAAGCATGGACCCCAACACTGGCTTAAATGCAAGGGCCTCATTGTCAATGTCATGGGGATTAATTCTCCTTTGCAGACTGCACGAGTTTATACAGAGTAGTTAGGCTTAGAATAAAGACGAGACACACCAAAAAATTACACTGAAAAAGGCCCATCAGGGCACTTGTCATTTTATGGCCAGAAAAGCTGTTCTCATCGTCTTTATGATAAAAATGTGGGCAGAGACAAATAATTACTATTAAAATAAAGCAAGCACAACATATGTTTTTAACGATTTTGCCTCTTCCTGCATCTTATCACTAATTCTAGATCAATATTTGTCTATCATGCAAGTTCAGAAGCAGCCCTACCAATTGGCAGGACAGCACAAGATACATCGAAGTTCTCAACAACAAAATGGGAAGTACCACCGAGGTTGAATGTTATCATGTTAAGAAACATCGTGATGATAACACTTCTACTCAAAATAAGGCAAAAGTGGATAGAATGACAAAAAAAATTGTGAGGAAGGAATCAACACTTTGAACCAGGAAATCTAAGGGAAATGGTCAACCTAATAAATTATTAGAGACAAAACATTAAAGTGGATATTTGAATTTAACCAACCAATAAGAATCAATCAGGTTTTATGTAAACAGAAATCATTAAGTATTTAAAACGCACCTATCAAAAAGAATGTCATTTGCAAGATAAATGATATGTAGCTGTCTCTCCGAATCATCAAGAGCAAATATCCTATCCCTTAATCCCTCAGCTAGAGATGGTGCAAAAGGAGATCTCTGCATGAACCAAGTCTTGGCACCTTTGATAGACTCTTTGGTGCCATTGAGACTGTTTAGCACATTAGTCAACTCTACAACAACATCAGGAGGGAGTAGACCTGAAAGACCTTTGAAGGAATTTGCGGGCTGGTCAAAATCTGCTCGAGCATGAGACCCAAAGGGCTGAGGGTGTTGATGATGATGCTGTTGTGCATCATAAAAAGGCGGATAAGGAGGTTGATGCATTGGAGGAGCACCCATTATGGATGCTGAAGCTGCAACAGCAGGATTCATCATAGGATTTGGAGGGGGATGCATCATTGCCATAGATGATGATGGGAAAGGAGAATTGAATGGACCAGTTGGGGGATGAGTGGACATCCAGAGCTTGTAACGATAATAACTATGGCCCTCACCCCCAAAAAGGAAACTATAAGCAGGATTATCCTGCTGTTTTTCACGGATCATTGCTTCAAATTCGGGGCCATTCTTGGTAGCATACTCAACAAGTTTATCAATACGCTTTTGGAGTTCAGGATCAGATGGAGGAGGAGCAGGGGGTGGAGGAGAATCATAAGCGCCATGGAAAGGTGAAGGAAGGAGGTGAGGGGGTAAATGTGGGGGAAAGGGCGGGGGAGGTTGCTGTTGATGAAGGAGGTGAGGATGGTGAGGAGGGTGAGGGTGGAGCTGAGGTTGCTGGCCTGGCAAGGGGTGAGGGTAAGGGAATTGCTGCATGGTGGGATGGGAAGGCATGAAAGGTGGTGGAGGGTATTGCTGCTGAGGATGAAATCCAAACTGTTGTGGCTGCTGTTGTGGCATATTTGCTGTTTGTCTTTGCTGCTGCTGCTGCTGCTGCTGCTGTTGTTGCTGCTGGGCGTAGACCATGGCGGAAGCTGCGGCAGCTGCTGCATAATCATGAGCCTGGTGGTCCATTAACCTAACAGCAGATCCAATTTAAGACTGTCAACTCATACATACATGTTCATCACCATACAATAGCCATTTCCTCATTCAAATCCTATATCCCAGAGTAAATGGAAACCCCAAAATCAAACAGAACAGAATAAAAGAATTAGTTAAAGAGAAGGAGCACACACGCAAGATACAAATAGAGAATAGCTCATAAATTAAATTGGACCAAGAGGAAATAGCTCTTGAATTAAATTGGAAGAAAGAGATATTACGAAAAGAAATCAATTGCCAGTTTTAGGTTGATCAAATATATGGGGATTGGGAAACTGAAATTGTAAGTCAATTATGAAAACGATAATTGACAACATTCAAAAAGGATCTTTTTGTAATTGGTTCACCAAGCAACTCCAGAGCATTCAATATGCAATAACCTTAACAGATCTCTCACATCAAATCTAAATAGCATGGCGAATCTAAACAGAGTATAGAATCAATAAATGTCGCTCAGAATTATTTCTGATATTTAATTTCAAGGCATGATCCTTTGACCTTCTTCTCAAGAACTGTATGCATGTATATACAGAACATGCAATCTTCAACCTTTTCCATTTACAGGTAATCAAAGAAGTGATGTTGTGAGCATTATCATTCCTGTTGTACTCTAAAGCTGAATTTCCTAGCCTTGAAAATAGCTATTTTATCAGTTTACACATAGAAGGATGATGCCATGACACAAAAGAGTAGTGATCACTATATCACTTAACTCCTACTAAGAACTACCAAGTAAAGACTCCCTTCCATCTTCTAAACTAATTGAAGAAATATAGGAGCATTTCTAGCTTTACATAAACCTTTCTTAACCATCTGTTCTAAAACTCCCATAGGATGAATCAATTTACCCACAACGATAAGCCCATGTACAATAGTGGTGAATATTGGAGGTCAAGCTCATATCCAAGTTTTCATAAGACAGAGAAATCAAAATTCACCCTTTTTAAACAACAAAAACAACTTAGCAACACTGTGAAACTAAAATTATCATCATTAACTCCTAAAACTTCTATTCTTCTACACGATGAAATCAATGTGGTGATTACTCAATATGACTCGGGAAAAATGAAAAACTGATGCACCACATGGTTAAGCTGTGATTGAGATCAATGCACTTCTAGCAAGCGTAAACTAATGGCTTATCAAGTTTCTGCTCAAAACCCTAGTTATCAACCCAAATGAACAAATGAAAAATTTTGAAGCATGTAAACTTTTTTTCCACAGAGATATAAATTGCAGGGCAAGGGAAGTTGATTACAAGAACAAACAAGTGAACTAACAGAATAGTATCTTTTAAAATTACTGCAAAATTGAAGACGACACACACATAACTTTGTGGAAAAAGAAGTGGTTTTGGAAAAATCAATATGAAAGAACAGATTGGTGCCATTGATCAGACAAAAAAAAATATTTTGGCCATTACCAATTTTGTGTCTTATAACTGAATGCATTCATTCTATTGTTTTTTGAATCTGTTGCAGGGTCCAGAACATGTTGGGGTTGATGGAGACTATCCAAATACTGTCCTCTTTCATGTGATTTATGTGAGTCCAATTGACCCATAAGTCTTCTTTGTCCTGACATAATTTCCAACGTCTTTAGTCCATTAAGGATTTACGAATAACTTCAAATGATGTAATGCCTAGTCCTCCATGCTATTTAGTTTGACAGATTGTGGACTGTTTCACCTTAGAGATTTTTTGTAGCTGTTAATGCCACTCCATAAGAAGTCCCTTAGTTTTTGTCAATCTCCTTCATTATTCGTTTAGGTAGGACCATATTTGAACGCCAATAAGTAGACAGATTATTAAGGACATAAATTACCAACTGCAGTCTTCACCTATAGCATAGGAATTTGTTGGTCCGGTTGTTTAACCTCCTGTTGATGGATTCTAGGAGGGGGGAGCAGTCTAAAAGAGGTGAGTCTTTCCTCAGTGATAGGAACACCCAGGTATTTGAAAGCTAGACTACATAATTGTAAGCCTTTTTTATAATATCATGTTATTTAGATGAGGATCTGAACTTGAGCAACAGATGAAAAAAAAGCCTGGCTTGGGTTGTATCTCAAACCAGATAGAGCCTTGAATTGGTCCAGAGAGGACATGGGCAAGTTGGTAGAAGCTTTATTAGCACCACTTATGAGGTCATCTGCAAAGGATAGCTGGAATATCTTCTATTTGGAGCACTTTTGGCGGAATTTGATCTCCAGATCTCTTGAGATTTTGGCTCTAGTCATTCTAATAAAGACTCCCGTACTAATGGAAACTAAAAGAGGGAACAAGGGGTCACCTTGCCTTAGACCCTTGAAGAGCCTCGTGGGTTCTTCATTAATAATGAGTATGATAATGTTGTGATGCAGACCTATATCCACTAAAACACTTGTTATGGAAACCAAAACCATGTAATGTGTCAAGAATAAAAGTCCATTATAGTAATATTTGGTGTTCCTCGCCCCCTCCTTTAGCCAGAGCATTCTTGATTTTTGTCATAGTTGAGAGTCTATTTTATTTAAAGCATCAATAAAATCCTAGATCTTCTTGCTATTTGATGTTTTGATATTCAAGATTAGAGGTTAAGTTCTCTTGCTGAACAATGAGAGATCCCAATGAAATTCGTTTAATAACCTCCATAGGTTCAGGGCTACCTTTTTGTAGGCTCTTTAGTACTTCTTTAATAATTTTCAAGCTTGGAATGCACTTGTAAGTCATTGTACGAGTAACTGCCAAACCTCTCATGATGGCTTCTCTAAAACTAGGCTCACCAAGCATTGAGTTGAAAAATCTAAATGTGGACTTCCTTTTGTCAGTACAGACAATTCTTGGATTAATACAAGAAAGTGGTCTGACACTAGTGGGCTACCAAAGTTGGCAAAAATCTGAGGGAAGGTAGACAACCAGGAGGAGTTTACCAAGCATCTATCCAATTTTTTCTATAGTAGCCACTTCCCAGATTGGTTATTACTCCAAGTGTGGATGTAACCAGAGAACTTAAGATCTTCCAAGCCTAGGTCCCTAGTTAGAGATTGGAGCGCATCAGACTTCAGTCTAGGGGATGAATTATACCCTATCACTTCCCCCCAAAGATATGATACAATTAAAGTCACCTAGTAAAGACCAAGGGTATTTTTAAGGTTGACCCTAATAACCTTAAATCAATCCATAACAAATGTCTCTAGAATTCCCAATTAAAGGCATATATTATAGTGAGGCTTATAAGGGCTTGATCAAAAAGTCTTATAAACTCACAATGGAGGAACTGAGCAGTGCATTGTCAGTTCTTCAACTGAAAGACTTGACAATGATTCGACCATTTTAATAGAATTTATGATTACTTGAGATAGGCCAACCCTTGTTTATAAACCATAAACATGTTTTCAATTGTGCCCCTTTTTATATTGGTCTCTACTCAACCATCAAAATGTGGCTTTTTAAGGCCTATAAGGTCCTTAATAGCCAACTATTTATTGTAGTTGTTTAAACCTCTAAGATTCCATACTAAAATCTTCATTAATGAGTTGAAATACCTTTCTTTTTTCCACTTAGATTTCTTACATGACCTGGAGGAACTTGGACTAGATCATTTGGTGAATTAACTTTAGTTTCTAGAGGGATGGCAATCCCCTCATTTGGAAAGTCAAAGTGATCTTTTTCTATTTTAGTAATATTCTTCCCTTTCCCTTCATTATCCTTAAGTTTTGTTGCCTAAGGTTTCTGTAGGGAAGTATTGGTTGCTAGTAGCCCCACCTAGTTGATCATTATTTGGGTAAGTTCCAGACTGGATTCTTGGTTAGAAGCACCTTGATTATTCTCCTACTGAATTTGGTTAGGGGCTTCAACCTGAGACTTACCATGAACAATTACTTCCAGATTGGGGTTCTTTAGAACCCACTTCATTTTCTTTTCTCCCAAGTTTGGCTTCACATGTAAGTTACTTTCACAGAGTCTTCAATCAAGGACCCAACTTCATTAGGTTTTAGTATTTTGATAGATTCTAAAAGAGCTTCTCTAAGGACTATTTCAATGTAGATGCACGCAAATCCTATCATTTTAAGCCTAGGTATATTCTCATCAAGACATAATGGCTTCCTTATTTTACTTGCTACATAGCTTCTAGGTGACCTAGAGGATATTGGTAAGCTCCACATTGTTCCTTAGGCTAACTTAGATCCATTAGTGTCTCCACCTTTAGGGGTCAATTAAAAGTACATAGAGAAGTGATGGTTTATGATTCCAAATGGGCAGTGTAGTGTTCAGACAAGAGTAAGTGAAATTGTTTCAGTTCGGCTTCTTCTTGCTCTAGGAGACGTTGATAATCTTGAATGCTTTTGTAACACTGTTCTTGTTGAGGTGACGGACGATTTGGAATATTAAGAAAATACAAAATTATATACATGTTTTGTCTAGCTACGAGAATTTGTTTGCTGAGCCTTAATTTTTGTTCCGTCCATTTAATATAGTTTTGTATAGCTTGACAACAATTACAATTGGTCATATTGACTAATATGGAAAAATGATAAAGGATTAACTAAAAAGGATCATTATGTAAAGAAATAGATATATGAGTAATAAAGAAACAGATTAAAAGAAATTCTAAATAATTTGAGATTGAAGTAAAAAGATGATTAATAAGTAAAGAAACATGTATATTGATTGACATAACAAAAACATAATTGAAATCATACCTGTCATGCTATCTTCCAGTTGAACGCCAAAACACAGGCTTAAGTGAGGAAAGAGCAAAAGGTAGGAAATCAAAGAGTGAGTTTATTTCATACTCCCAAAGAGTAGAAGAGCTTACATTATATAAGCGAAGAGACGAAATATTCGTCCATACAAGAAAAGAAAGAAAAGACTTAAAGTAAAAATGCTAAAATAGAAAAGACGTAAAATAACGAAAGGATTAGAGTAAAATAAGAAAAGACCTGAGTAGTCTTACAGTATGTACTGAGAGAGATAACTTTTGGGCCTACATTTAGGCCGTACTTTATTCTTCAATGATGGCTTCAATAGAACAGCTGTCTTCTTTGTCGGTGGTGGTCCGGTGGATGTTGAAGGACAGTAAATACACTGATGCTGAGAATGACTGCAGAGTTGTTGAAAGATAGTATGTTTCCATTGATCTGATAATTCGTTGAAGATGCCATTAGTTACTGAGAACGATTGCTCAAATTGTCTAATAATCTGAAGAGCTTCAGCAGATATTGTCGTTTTGTAAGCAAAGATCATTATGATATTAGGTCCTTTATAATTGATTTTGACTAATGATTATGGAGTAATCCTTATACATTGTTGATAAATGCCTTCAAGACACTGACGATTAAACTGGTTGATCAATTCCCAGTTGAAATTGTGCCTTGGTGGTTTATCAATGGATGGATACATTCCATTACTTATGCCGATTTGTATAAAGGCAATTCGGGCTACTTTGATTTTTGCGTCTTTAAGATTATCTGATTCCTTGAAAATTGGATAGCTACTAAAGGCTTTAATGAACATTCACGTTCCTTAGAAAATCGATCCTTGAAGGTTTTTACTGCTTGGATAAACCAAGTGGGGAACTCAGAGAGGATATGTAAATTGGTTAAATAAATAGTATCAATGAGTCCACTTTGGAAAAAAAGATAGGTAGTTAGCGAATCTGCTTCAGGAAAAGTAATAGCTTTGGGTCCATACCTTCCTCTATTCTGTGGATAATACTGAAATATTTTTTATTCTTCCTTCTATTTGTTCAGAGCCTAAAAACAATCACAGAACATTTCGGAAGTGATTTTTTTCATTTCCTCTTTGAGTGCTTTGGTAGGTAGACTCTTCAAACTTATTCAAAATATTTATGTGGTTTTACAAAATATACGATTAAGACAAATTATAATCAAGGAAGGTTAATAAGATGGCAATTAGAGTTAAATCAATTTAACTTTCATATAAATTATATCAAATCCTCTGAAAATTGTCTTGCAAATCTTTTAACCAGAGAATGGAAGCAGCCATAGCAAGTTTAAAGGAATCATTATCTAAAAAAGAAGTTGAATTAGTTGAGCTTCAACAAGGAAATCAACCAACTCAGATCTACTATCACCTTACTTGAAAAACAGCTTATTCCTGACCAACCATCACAACACACTCCCACTATTCAGCCAATTACTCCCCAACAAATAACTCAGCTCTCTTTATCTAAATCCTCCAACACTCCCTCGATTTCTCAACGATAAGAAGATTTTAAGGAAGAAAAGGTTTATGTCATTTTTAATGGACCTATGGCCAAGATTTATGAAGAATGGCACCTAGCCGCTGTACATATCACTAGCAAATCATCTATTTTGCATAAAAGTTTTCCCAACAAACAAGAAGCGGAAAAGGCCCTTTCAGAATTCAAAAACCCTGTATTAAAACCTCAGTGCAAACAAGTTCTTGAAATACCACCTTTTGAACCCAAAATGAAAACCCTCAGAAAACCCATCAGTATGGATAAAATAAATTCTCTACCTACCAAAGCACTCAAAGAGGAAATGAGAAAAATCACTTCCAAAATGTTCTGTGGCTATTTTCAGGCTCTAAACGAATGGAAGGAAAAGCAAAAAATATTTCAGTATTATCCACAGAATAGAGGAAGATATAGACCCAAAGCTATTATTTTTCCTAAAGTAGATCCATTACCTTTTTTTTTCCAAAGTGGACTCATTGATACTATTTATTTCACCAATTTACATATCCTCTCTGAGTTCCCCACTGGATTTTTCCAAGCAGTAAAAACCTACAAGGATCGATTTGCTAAGGAACGTGAAATGTTCATTAAAGTCTTTAGTAGCTATCCAATTTTCAAGGAATCAGATAATCTTAAAGACGCAGAAATCAAAGTAGCCTGAATTGCCTTTATACAAATCGGCATAAGTAACGGAATGTATCCACCCCTCGATAAACCACCAACGCACAATTTCAACTGGGAACTGATCAACCAGTTTAATCTTCAGTGTCTTGAAGGCATTTACCAACAATGTATAAAGATTACTCCAGAATCATTAGTCAAAATCAATTATAAAGGACCTAATATCATAATGATCTCTGCTTACAAAACAACAATATCTATTGAAGCTCTTCAAATTATTAGACAATTTGAGCAATCATTCTTAGCAACCAATGGCATCTTCAACGAATTATCAGATCAATGGAAATATGCCATCTGTCAACAACTCTGCAGTCTTCTTACCATCAGTGTATTTACTGACCTTCAACATCCACCACCGACAAAGAAGACAATTGTTCTATTGAAGCTATCATTGAAGAATAAAGTACGGTCTAAATGTAGGCCCAAAAGTTATCTCTCTCTGCACATACTGTAAGACCACTTAGATCTTTTCTTTCTTTTCTTACTTTACTCTAGTCCTTTCGTTACTTTACGTCTTTTCTATTTTAGCATCTTTACTTTAAGTCATTTCTTTCTTTTCTTGTATGGACGAATATCTCATCCCTTCGCTTATATAATGTAAACCCTTCTACTCTTCGGGAGTATGAAATAAAATCACTCTTTGATTTCCTACCTTTTGCTCTTTCCTCACTTAAGCCTGTGTTTTGGCGTTCAACTGGAAGACAAGCATAACAGGTATGATTTCGAAAAACTAGGTGTACGGTCGAATGAGGAAGTAGATCCAATCTATATGCTACTTGCCCCATCTTCTCCAAGATGCAAAATGTCCCAAAAAATTTCGGAATAATTTTTCATTCAACTTCTTGGAAAGAGAACGCATTCGATACGGAGGAAGCTTTAAGAATACATATTAACCAACAGAAAACTACAGATTGCGTCTATGTTTTATCAGCATCACTCTTCATTCTTGCTTGAGCTTGTGCCAATTGTTTTAATTAAGCTAAGATGATATCTCTTTGCTGCAAGTGTCTCTCCAAATCATCCAACCTTGTCTGTTGAGTCCCAATTTTGATTAATGGAGGTGGATCTCTTCCATACACCACTCAGAATGGCGTCATTTTTGTAGTCTCATGATAAGTCGTATTGTACCAATACTCAGCCCAAGCTAACCGTCGACTCCATTGGCAAGGATTCTCATTGGCAAAGCAGCATAGGTAACTTTTGGCACACCTATTTACCACTTTAGCCTGCTACTCTATTTAAGGGTGGTAAGTTGTGTTGCGATGTAGGCGTGTTCTCTACAACTTGAATAATTTTTCCCAAAAAAGACAAAAAAACTTTGTCGCGGTATGAAAACAAGGTCCTAGGAACATCGTGCAACTTAACCACTTCTTTGGTGAATAACTCAGCCACTGTCTTGGCGTTATATGGGTGCTTCAAGAGAAGGAAATGTGCATATTTGCTCAATTGATCAACTACAACCAAAATTGTTGTATAACCCTCTAATTTAGGTAAGCCTTCGATAAAATCGAGTGATAGATCCTCCCAAATTTGTTGACGCACTAGTAGGGTTTGCAACAATCCCACTGGCGATGTCGTTTGATATTTATTTCGTTGGCAGTTCAAACATTCAGCTACATACCTCTTGACCATCTCCTTCATTCCTTCCCAATAAAATTCTCCCTTCAAGGACTTGTAAGTGCCCAAAAATCCAAAGTGCCCTCCCACTACTCCATTATGATACTCAAATAAGAGGTGTGGAATAAGAGAAGACGTCTTGGAAATTACCAACCTTTTTATAGCAACAGGTCTCGGAAATTACCAGCCTCCCTTTGTATAGCAACAACCCGTGACTTAATGCATAATTGGGCCATGTATTAGGATCCTTTTTCCAACTCTCTTTTGAGTTGTGCCAGCTTCGGATCATTCTCTGTTTCAGATCCAATTTGCTGCTCTTCTGCCACTCTAGTCAAGGTAAAGGCTGTGAAGGAGTGTTGGATAGTTGTAGGCATGCGTGATAACAAATCTACTGCTCTGTTGTCTTTCCCAACCTTGAATTGGATGTCAAAATCATACCCAACTAACTTAGATACCCACCTTTGATAGTCTTGAGGTACAATACGTTGCTCCAAGAGGAGCTTCAGACTCTTTTGGTCGGTGAAGATAGTGAAATGTCTTCCCAAAAGGTACTGTCTCCATTTTTGCACAGCTAGAACAACCGCCATTAACTCTCTCTCATAAATCATTTTCAATCTGTTACGGGTTGATAACGCTTGACTGAAATATGATATTGGCCTTCCTTGCGACATAAGAACAGCGCCAACTCCAAATCTTGATGTATCTGTCTCTAAAATGAAAGTTTTGTTGAAGTTAGGCAATGCCAATACTGGTACTATAACCATTACCTTTTTAAGTTGTTGGAATGCTTCTTTCGCTGTTTCATCCTAATGGAAGCCATCCTTCTTGAGCTACTATGGAAGGTGTAAAGCTATAGTGCCATAACCAGCCACAAAACGTCGATAATATCCTATCAACCCCAAGAATCCCCGTAATTGTCTCAAGGTTTTTGGAGATGGCATATCAATCATAGCTCACACCTTTTCTTTATCCATCGGCACTCCATCGAAAGAAATCCAATGGCCTAAGTACTCAATACTCCTTTGATTAGAGATACACTTCTTGGTATTCAAGTATAGACAATTCTTAGACAAGGATGAAAATACTACTTCTAAGGGTTGTTCATGCTTCTCCTCATCAACACTATATACCAAAATATCATAAAAAAAGACAAACAAACTTTCGGAGATAAGGTTGGAATATCTTATTCATCAGTGACTGCAAAGTGGTCAGTATGCTATATTGATCAACAAGTGCAGCAAATATAGTTGTTATAACGAGTAGTTCTTGGCTCCAATTACTATTTTCGGTCCCAATGAGCCAAAATACTATAAGTAGGTGTTTATCATTGATTTTCGCATCAATACAGTTTTTGGTGTTGTATACACACATTTTAAAGAGTTTTTCAATCATTTGAGCATCATTGTGTCATATTTGTGTGAGTGAGTCATGTTGAAGTTAACAAGTGAATTAGTGAGATATTTTTAGAGTTATAATACATAGTTGGGGTGTTAAATATCTCAAATTATTCAATCTCATATGAGAGTTCAACAACTGCAATAAATAACTGTTAAGATACTAAACAGCTGTAAATAGATTATACTTAGATATAGATAGGCTGTAAATAGATAAGTTTGAAATCCCTTAAATTAAGGGATTACATTAGATAGCTTTAGATAACTTTCCAGATTTAAATTCCTACT
>JANITX010000212.1:42151891-42169534 GCA_027564395.1 Erythroxylum ulei | reverse complement strand
ATAGAATATGAAAATAGCTTAAGTGGAGAGTTAGTGGGTTCAGAATTTTTGCTGGCTGGAGTAACGTTAGTGGAGTCTCCCTTGATGGTCCTTTTTGTTGGTCTCCCATGCCTCAGTCTCGTGGTCCTTTGGATGAGCCCCTTAGCAATTTTTGTTTTCTTCTTTTTGTGGATCCTTGGAGCTGTAAAGTTGGTGGAGCCCCATTCAGTGATTTTCGTTTTCTTCCTTCGTGTGGATCACAGCTGCGTTGAAGTCTTTAATTTGCTGGACCTTTTTGCGTGAGCTCACCAAGTTGGAGCCCCCCTCTTTTGTCCACGCCTCCCACTGCACGCTTCAGCTGTCTTCATTTGTTTTTTTTTAATTTGCTCCTTTTGCTCACGCCCTCCTTTGTCCACGCCTCCCTTTGTCTGTAACGTGAGTGCTCCACTGGTGGGTCTCCACAGCTGCCAACATCTCTCCTCTAGCCTCCCACTCACGTTATTTAATTTTTCCTTTTAAACCACCAGCTACAACGTTGATTTGGAGTGTTGAGTGGCATGTCACCTTCAGGGCTAGTCCACATGAGTGATAAGAGTTAGTGAGTATATCGTGAGGGCTGTCTTCATTATTCACAAAAATTCCTCTCCACCGTTAGCTGCTTTCTTTCTTTTCTTCTCATTATTCAGTATCCACACCACCAGCTGTTTTCATTTGGTAACTCTTCTCTCTGCATGCGTGGTTTTTTTATGGTCTGAAGCTCCTCCAAAAATTGCGTGAATATCTGCTATAGCTAGATGAGTCTGCGTGGGTCCTTGTTTGACAAATTTAATTGCTCCCTCCACTATGGTTCGCTGTATTCGTGACTTTTGGTCTGTCTTTCTGTGTGATTTTTGTGCCTGTTTTCCTAGCGGCGTGGTGTTCTGGAGCTGCCCACTAGTGCGTGAATTTCGTCTCCATTGTAGCTGAATTGCTTCCTCCTGTAGCATCACTTAGTGTAGCGTGATTTTCCTTCTTGCTTGCTGCGTGCGTGGACGTTTTGGACAACCCTTAGTGTTGCATTTTCTCCTTTGTTTTGCCTTGGACTGTTGTGGTTCTTTACAACTAAATAAGTGCATTTCCTACAAATTAAACATGAACAATTATAAATGCAAATTCAGGTGAACCAAGTAATTTAGCAAGTAAAATATAGGTAGAATCTAATGACTGTATGCAAAAATTAAGGAAAAATGCCACTCATTTCAATGATAAAAATGCCTACAACAGATATGCGCCAACTCCAAGGACGTCAACTTGAGTGCCATCTCCCATAGTGACATAATGCATGCCTGCCAGTAAATGCCATTAATCTATATATCCAGCTCTATCTCGAGCTAAATGCTTTGTTGTTCCTATATCTACAATCCAACCAGAGAGAACTTGAGCAACAAACAAGTGTGAACATACATAAGCAGGGAGAGAGCTAGGATACGGTGTAACCTTTTTAGGCTTAGAGCAATCTCGAGCAAAGTGACCTATATTTCCACAGTTAAAGCATATGACCTTGTTTGAATTTTTCTTTCCACAATTGCTCTTATGACGCTTGGTTACTCTACTATCCCTTGGTGCTAAATTTGTTGCTCCTATTAGAAATGTAAGGGTGCTGCCGCTATGTAGTTGCCAACTGCTTTCTTTAATTGGGACACATGAAAAACCGGGTGGATCCTAGAATGTTGTGGAAGTTTAAGTTTGTAAGCAACAGTTCCCAACTTCTCCAGAATTTGGAATGGTCCAAAATATCTGGCTGCCAGCTTTTGATTAATTCTCCGGGCCACCGAAAGTTGTTTGTGAGGGCGGAGCTTTAAAAACACCCACTCTCCTACCGTAAAGGATAAGGGAGTCCGCTTTCTATCCGCAAATTTCTTCATCTGATCTTGGGCTCGCTGAAGATTATGTTTCAGCTGAAGTATAGCCTCATCCCTATCCACCAATTCCCTTGCTACAGCCTCCACTTTTGTTTCCCCTTGGGAGAACCGAACTAGTGTGGGAGGTTTTCTTCCATACACCAGTTCAAAGGGAGTTGATCCTGTGGAGATGTGAAAATTAGTGTTGTACCACAATTCAGCCCAAGTAACCCAATAAGACCAGTGTTTGGGCTGTTCGGAAGCAAAGCACCGCAAATAGGTTTCTAAGCATCGATTGAGGACTTCGGTTTGTCCATCCGTCTCCGGATGATAGGATGAACTCATCTTGAGCATAGTCCCCTGTAGTCGGAATAATTCCCTCCAAAAATAACTCACAAACAAGGGATCACGATCACTTATGATCGATGAGGGAACTCCGTGTAGACGGACAATCTCTCTTACAAATACTTCAGCCACACTCTTTGCGGTATAAGGATGTTTCAAAAGGATAAAGTGGCCGTACTTAGACAATCGATCCACCACCACCAATATCGCTTCATATCCTCTAGATTTAGGAAGTCCCGTGATGAAATCCATGGAGAGGTCCTCCCAAATTTGGTTAGGAATCGGTAGGGGTTGCAACAAACCCCCCGGTGAAGTTGCTGCATATTTTTGCCGCTGACAAGTATCACAAGACTTAACATAGTCTTGAATAGCCCTTTTCATGCCAATCCAATAGAGATTTTGAGCAATCCTTCTATATGTGCGAAGGAAACCTGAATGGCCTCACAATATTCCCTTCCTTTCTGAATGACCTCCTTCTCTCTCTCCATCCCCCTCTTAGCTACCCCTCGTACAATTCTGTTATGCCTAGTGCCACCTCAGCCCATTTCTAACTAACTCTGACATCACCCTCTTTCTTCCTACGTGAATATACCCTCCATATCCTATGTTTAATATTATTGCCATAAGCCCTAACACAAGCCTGTGGCGGTCGTGTTAATTAGTTGCAAGAGCAAAGGGGCAGACTTTTTCTTACCTCTAAAACCATTAAATACTGTTGAAACAGATTGAGCCAGTGCTAAATAATAATCAAACAAGCCTGTTTAGCTCATTTCAAGATGTCAGGATCCTGTCCCTTATCCTGTCTTATTGAATTTCAGCCATCTATTTATGTGAAACCCACATAAATAAATCGCTGAGATTCAATAAAACAGGGTAGATTCACACAAACGAATGACTGAGATTTAATAGGACAGAGTAGAGAACAGAAGATCCGTAACCTATTTTCGCAGGGTAGCTTTTTTTCTTCCAGAGAACCTTAAACAATTTTTTTTTCATTTTAATATCATTATATCTCAAAGAATATATAAATGAGGAGTACCACACAGAAACATGAAACATAGAGAAAATCAATTGAGAACTTCGATGGATGATGTTTCCAATCAACAACAAATCAACGCCTTTTGCAGGATCTTAAAATTCTGTGCAGAGTAATTGATAGGTAAATAAATGTATCGAAGTAATTACTGCAAGCATCCATGCATGCGGAGTTATGTGGCCGCTCCAACAGTTGCCACCTTATAATACAATCTTGTTTCCAATCGCAATCTACTTTGCAAGCAATCCTTGCTGAGTTATGATCTGCAGTTTTCATGAAGCATATAGTTCTTGGTTGTCGGCTTCTCTTATAGAGTTCGTTAGTTCTCGTGACAATAGCATTCTCCTCCAAGCTTAATTATGCCTTTGTAGAATCAAAACTGCTGACTAAAATGCTTGCCATGAACTTCATCCTGGTAAAAAGTTAACAACCCATGGTAGAATTATTAATCAATGTACAACATCTCACAACTGTTTTCCCATTTTACATGGTAATAAATGAAAAAATTGGTTACATCTCACAAGAAAAAGAAAATCATACAGAGAGCAAAAGGCTACAATTCACATTATACAGAAACCAACTTCCATTTCCTAATCCTTAGTACAAGTATTCCAAGAAATTTTGGTGATGACTGCCAAGGGAATGTTAAGGATATGACCATGATTCCCGAAAACTCCAATCCTTCCAAAGCTGGCAACAGTGTTATTCATTGTTGCGTTAAGAACTATTGTCAAGACTTGCTTGTCCCCACTGGCAATGGAGAAGTGAGATGGAATTACTTTAACAGACACCCCATAAGGTGGACTCCACCCAACAGAGTACGTCTCATTGCCTGCAATGTTGGTAAGGGATCGCTGAACTGTTCTAGACTGATCTAGTTTGGAAATGGTGATTGATGGAAGGTTCAAGTCTGCTCCAGTCATCGATGAATTATAGTTCCAACAGTCCTGCCCTGTGTAATTCAAAACCGCTGGACTAGATCCATTAATTCCACAGAGGAATGCCATATATTCGTCATAACCTGCAAAAGTTAATCATATAATCTTACATTATGATATGGTTCTATCATGTTTATAAGCAAATTAGTAACAAAGTGCACCAAAAAGTTTATCTCAAGCAACATGTTTCGCTTTCAATATTATAGGCACTACTAGCACTTGCATATAGAAAAGCCGAACCCTCTTTGATGTTTTAACATAAAAGAGTTCTGAAATCTTCTCGTTGCTCAGAACTCACAAGCTCAGATGCTAAATGAGGAGATTCTTTTTGCTTATGAGTTTCTTTCTGGCAATTCATACTATATTTTAAGAATCATTTCTCATTCTTATAGCCCAGAATGATCAGACACACTAAGAATGTGAAGAGATCAATCATTTTACCAGATTCCTGTGTCCATGCAACTCAAACATCCATATTAAAGAGTCATGCTATAAATACAAAAGGACTTACTAGCATCAAAAATAAGACCAGGATCCAAAGCTCCAGTTGCATTCACGAAACCACTTCCCATGTCAAAAGGCGTTGCCGGAGACTGATTTAAATCTGGGTTAGCATAAGCACGTTGAGCCATTATTGGCCCACCATTTTTGTCATTTAAAGATGCTGTGGTAGATAGAGCAGATGCTACAGCTGCAGGACTGAAACTAGGAAACTTTTGCTTTATCAGAGCAGCAAGCCCAGCCACATGAGGAGCTGCCATGCTCGTACCCGACATCAGTGCAAAACTCTCACCTAGAAGAGAGATTGACCACCTAATACTATAAGATACCATTCTGATGTGTATACTTCAGAATTATAAAATTGTATTTGACAATCTACGTGCATAAATTTTACCTTGGAATTCAACTGAGTCTGTGCCAAGAGAACTCCAAGCAGCCCATATAAAGTTACCAGGAGCCACCAAGTTGGGCTTCAAAATGTCAGCTTCATTGAGAAAACTGTCTTCTGGGTCTGGTCCCCTAGCAGAGTAATACATAATTTTTGGAGAAGAATAACTGTAGTTCGCTTTTATTCCACCTGAAATGCTTGCAATTGCTCCAAACTTAACAATTCTTTTTGTGAAGTTGCTCCTCTCAAGAGAAGAATTGTAGTACTGAAGTAAAATCTGTCAAACGGATCATAAAAGATTTATTAGGTTCAGTGTCAAGTTGCAAGTGGTAATAACAGATAGACTTGAAACTAACCCCTAAATTTTATGAAAAAGCCAAGGTAAAGTACTGCTTAGTGATTCTAAAGTTCCTAAAAGTAAACAGAAAACAGAATTCCCTCCAAGCTGTGTAATCCAAAGACATACTTAAAAACTTGACAACAGATACAACTGCATGTATCAGCAGAAAACTTTCACCTTGGAATCATTTGAAGATGAAAGTATGATACCAGGCATTGCCATGGGAGTTGGGTTAAGCTGATAACCTATCACAAAAGGATCCATGTAGAAGACAACACCTGCAGCACTAAGGTTCCTGGCTGTATGCAAGGCTTGTTTTATGGTGGAGAGCCCAAGCACAAACCGAATCGAATAACTGCAAATCAAAATGTTTCCTTGGACCAGATCCTGATTGAAGTTACTGGTGTCTTGGCATTCACCCACATACATATCGGTGGTAATTGATGTTTCATTGTTCAAAGCATTTGTTGCAGAAACCAGTGTGTACATAGTACCTTGGTCAGTCCCAGCTGAAGATAACGGATTTGTCAGTCTCTTCCTCAAGGGTAATAAAGCACAATTCAATGCAATACCACACCAAGAACATGTCTTAACAAGAGTAACGATAAGAACAAATTGCCACTTCTTTGAGTTGCACTATACAGAACTACCGTAGATTTCTGCATAGATAGCTGGTAGGGCCACTCATGATATTAGTTGGTATTAACTAAGATAGGAATTTAAAGTTGCATGTTGAACTTGTTTATTCAAAACATGTATACCGGATGCCAAGGAAATGTATGCAAGGGGCAACTTTATATGATAAAACTTACAGGCAAGTCCGACTCCAGGAATGGTTATGTTGTTCCCAAGTATGATAGAGTTTGTGTAGACTCTATCGTGAGATGTGGCACCAACAGTGAAAATCCAAGGACTGAAAGAAGACATGCTTTTGGGTGATGGTCCTGTATTGCCTGCTGCTTGTACAACAAAAATGCCATTCTTCACAGCTGAGAGCAAGGCCATGTCTATTGGATTAAAAAACGTAGCAACACCAGAGGGGCGCCTGTTGGGCGTGATTGATAAACTTATGATGTCAACTCCATCCAGAGCTGCCTGCAAATGCAGTATGAATTTGACTCCCTTACAAAAAAAAGTCTAAGATACAAACAGTATATGAATACAATTTATAGTAGAATTTTCATTTCTTCATTTTGAAAAGAAGTCAGGGTTTGGATATAAATCGCTCGAATCCATAGAAAATAAAGTTTAAAGAAATGATTTTGAAGTTCTACCAAAGCTCGTGGAACAGAAAGAGTTTTGAAAAGCTATATCAAGTCATCAGCCCTATGTTGTACGGGTCAAGTAAGCAGTAAAATTCATTGAGAAACAATGTAATAGACAACCATTTGGTGTAACAGACAAATCCAGTTAATTAAATTACCTGGTCTATTGCCGCAACAACATCTGCTGCAAAGCCTCCAAAACTCTTATATAATGCCTTGTAAACAGCAATGCTGAAGAGAAGTGCATGCAGTTAGTACACAAGCACCCTTACTATAAACAACTCATGTTGAAGATGAAAGTTTGATAGAAGCCAATGCAATTCTCTTCTTCTAGAAAAGATTCTCAGTTTGTTTTCTCATGAAGTCAATAACAAATTGATCTATGAACAATATAATTAAGTTGTTCCCAGACCCTATTAAAAGTAAACAATGTCTCTGGTGTGGCATTTACTTCATCAGTGTGCCACAAAAATCACCATCAATCCAGTCAAAAAATCAAAGTAGTCGTCGCAACTTGAGATATCGACTATCAACCATAAATAATTAAAATCGGGTAATTTAATCCACTAGTCTCTTTGCTTTTAAAAGATTTAGGTTCTTAAAATATCAATAACTAAAAGAGAGTTTACAAATTACTGTGAACGGGGAGCCATTCCACTTGCATTCCCAAAGTTGTGACCAGTAACTATCACTGGAATTCCATGGTTACCTGCAGCAACAGCAGCTGTATGCCTGTAGACAGTTATGAAATGGTTAACTACACATTGAAGACGTGGGTAACGTTTTTATAGGTAAAAGAAAAACATAATTGCAGTAATACATTCAAAAAAGTAAGTCAAAGGCCACTTACGTCCCATGGCCATCACCATCAAATGGTGAAGCATAGTCCTCACTGGAGTTGAAAATTCCTCGGGTTATTGCAGATGCTGCAAAATGACGGGCCCCAACAAGCTTCCTGTTACAAGAACCAGAAGGGAAATCTGGAGTAACCTCACAAATGCCTGAGAAATGGGCAGGTATTGGATAGGAACGCTCAGATAAGTTATCAGCAAAGCTTGGGTGAGTGGGATCTATTCCAGTATCAACAAAGCCAATAACAATTCCTTCTCCAGCAGTTTCATAACCTCCTTCTTTATCCCATGCACCGTGTGGTAATCCCAAGAACTGAGGAGTATGGGTGGTTGCAGTTCTGACAGAGAAGTCCAAAACCACATTTGACACTTCTCTCCGGTTTGAAAGCTTGTCTGCCTTGTAAATTCAAAATAAACAGAACCAGACTCAGTTAAGAATTGAAGTCACAGAATGTTAGTGCAGACAAAAATTTGTGGGAAATTTTTGATACAGACAATGCAACTTAGTGCAACTGTTGTACGAAGTTAGTACTTCAGAATCTAAAGGCACTGTTGATGTCGGAAAGAATTGATTGAAAAGAAAGTAACACCAGTAAACATATCAGCAGAATCATAGACATAAATTCATGACAAATGATGATAATGCACATACATCAAGAAAAGAAACAAAGCATATAATACCTGTTGTGGGGTAACAAGAGCAGCAAACCCATTAATCAAGTAGTGGTAGCTGTAAAGCTTCAGGTACTTCTCCCCCCTCAACACCCTTCTTAATAATGAATCATGAACTCGAGCAACATAAGTGCCAGAATTTCCACCAGATCTAGAGTTATTCCTAAATGTAGCAACACGTATAGAAAGTGTCATCAGTCAATCCATTTGACTATCTTCATCAATAAAAAATAAAACAAAGACCTGAACGGAAAGTGATAAAAGGTAAAGTAATATAATCATCGACACTGTTGAGGAACTTGTGGACAAATAATTGTGAAACACAAACACAGTAGAGCACCAACTTATTTAAAGTATGCATCCCCTAATGGACTCATTTTGATTGCTACAAATTGAAACGAAAAGAAAGAGAAGTGTTTCATCTGTTGGAGGAATCCAATTAGAGACTAAACAGAACTTCCGCAGACATACAATTCCACATCAGCCGGTGCATTAGCACGAGTAACTTCCAACTCTCAACAAAATGAGACTTTCTTCTTCTAGTACGTAAATCAATTAAAGACTAAACCAAAGAGACCTGAAAACGCATGATGACTTAAAAATCTACAAACATGACAACCAAATAATACCTTGGCCATTCACTAAACAATTGAAAACATTAAAAGCAAAAGTCCAGGACAAGGAAGTTAAGTAAAAGACTATAAGACAACAACTTAAACAACCAGATTCCAGAAGCAAGACAGGGTGAACAAAAACAAGCAATTTTTTAAAAAAGAAATGTTTACCTTGTTTGCTTGAATTTATTTGGGCTACCATGAGGACCATGCTTGAACACATTGGTTTCCTTTCTGAGCTCCCCATAATAATGTGCTGTAGGAGCTTGTTTAAGAGTCACAATGTAAACAGCTGTAGCATTTGTACCGTCTGAATCATCCTGACACAAGGTGCCAAGAAACATCCCCAAGCTAATCACGACCGTCAAATGTACCCAGTGAACCCCTGTCATTTGCAAATATCTATTTTATGAGGCCAAAACAAAGTTCCAGAAACCATACACCAGCGGAAATGAACAGCAAACGTGAAACAACTCCAGGTTCAAGTTCAAGCTCGACAGCCCATAAGCTCAACTCTGAAGCACCAGCCTTTTTCTTCGAGCAACAAGTGAAGAACTCCCAAACCCACAAAAGCAGAGAACTTTCTCAGTAGTGTGCAAACAGCTGCGAAGAGAAGGGTGCAAATACCCGTCAACTCGCCATAGAAAGAAGGAAAATCAAAGAAAATGGCAGAGTTCTCTATGTGAAGAAAAGATACAATCTTTTGTTCGCTTTTGGTGGTGAAGGAAAGGAAAGACTCCAGCTTTGCATAAACGAATAAATGAGGTGAGTTGGGACTTATAATATACAACGGAAAGAGTCTGCAAACTTTCTTGGGTAGTGCGAAGGTGGACATTTTGATTAGAAAACGAACGTTTGTTTTGGCTTTTTACTTTTTTTCTTGACTGTTGATGGTGGGTTTTATCGGCGTTCTTGTGCGTATCATCATCTTCCATTCCTTTTCTCGTTATGATTTAATACCTTCATGTAATGTATCCAAGTACAAAAAAAAAGTATAATGAAGCATTAACAAAGTTAATTGCATCGTATGAACAAGTATAGTTTGCTTTAACAAGATTAAAAAATTATTATAGTTATTAACACAGGAAGAAGAAAGTTTCAAAAACTATAAGGTGGGTCAAGTTGAAAATGATTGGTAGGTGCCATGAAGACAGATATTGTTTTTTTTTTTTGCCCCTAGTTTTTGGACTTTCTCTGGGTGTTTGTATAATGCTCTCAACGTTCTAAAATTGATAGGCTGTTCTTGGTCTTTGTCTTTTACTGTGTCTAGATCTGGTGGCTATGTGTTTGCTATTGTGATTACAGAAGTACTATGTAACAGTAGATCTAGGTTATGATGGATTTGACCCTCAAGTCTCACCGTAAAGCCTGACTTGTGAATGTGATAAAATTAATAAATTCCAACATAATCTCATAAAAAATAAAAAATTGATCTTTTTGAACAGGACTTCGATCAATGAAGCTTGTGCAATTGCATCTGTAATTGATGTCAACGTGCCAAAATTAGGATTTTTACTTTGGTGTTGCCCATTCATTAAACAAAAGTGGCGTAGCGTAGGTCCCTTTGCATAAAGCTAATAATTTGGAAGGGATTAATATAGTCGTTGGTGTGCCTTCTTTAATAATGCCTGATTCCTTCAATCTTGTTGTCTTTGATATCACTTGATGGCTTTGACTATTGCCATAGCAAGGTATCCCATTTACAAACTTACCAAGTTCAGCTTTTGAGGAAAGAAAGCATTAATAATCAAATACATGGCGGTGTGTGTGTCTACTCTAATTGAAGAAGAGAGTTTACAGTGGCTTTGGCATATGAGATCAGGAGGAATGGGTAGTGTAGTGTAGCATACTGAGTTAAAGTTGCAACAAATTTGAATGACAGATGGTGTAAAACCTACATTTATTGCTAAAGCTTCTACCGTTGGTAGGTTGTAGGTATCCATACCTTACAGTCATGACTAGAACTGTGTCATTCTCGTGACATTTGCTACGCCAAAAGATAACGTTTCTTTTGTCCTTTCTATCTGTGACATCACTTCAAAAATTTCATACCTAATCACTCTTTTCTCAACCTAGTAAAACAATCCAGACAAAATGTAACCTTAATAATACCCATTTGTTTATCTTCAAAGAAGTAACTATCTAAGAGTGATATATTTACCTTGGAATGGAATTTTCTTTATCCGTTGAATATATAAAAAAAACTACTTGCCATGGCTCAATAAATCAAACTTTGTACAAGTACGTAACACTCTAGTCTTCAAACCTAGATGCTACTTTAACCTATAATGTGACTTGGGACTTGGATTTGTCTAAGTTGATACATACATTATGATAACCGTACCAAGTCAAAGTACATCCACTAATCTGGCACTGGCATACGTCATTAGAAACCCAGTCAAACAAAAGTAGCTGGGCTTAAAACCCCACCAAGTGGCATTATAATCCATGCAAAACCAGGCCCATCAGAGAAAAAGAAGAAGAAAAAGTGCTAGCTGGGGATATCATACGAGGAAGTCATGATGTGAACATCTTTTTCTTTCCCACATTGCTGCATACCAAATATGGTGAACCACACGACATGAAACGTAAGTATACAGAATGAGGGAGGCTAGGTAACATTAATCAATAATATCTTTCAAGTTAAATGCCCTGCTGTGCCTGGAATTTCACTTACCAAAATATGTGCTCATACAACTTTCATTTGGTGCTGCATTCTCATTAGCATACATATTGTGCTACTAAGTAACAAAATCCTAAACTAGGATTCGATAACTAACATGACCAGCCAACAAATTCAATATCAAATGTCAAGGAGCAGATGAGACGCAGATGACAAACCATCGGATTACCACCTCAAAGAACTCTTCCCTGAAAGATCCTTCACCTCTGGACTTAACAAGCCTGTGACGTAAACAACAATGTGACCCAAATTCACCTATAAGTATTAGCAAAATGATGAAAAACTCCTTAGTGAAAAGAGGGGGATAATTCCCAGGATGTTAATAATAAGATGCCATACTCAAAGAATCTGATAAATAAAAGAAACAATATTGTGCCCACGAATAGCAATCTATTAAATACATTAAAATAACCTTCGGAAGAAGCTTCAATGAATCATGAATTCCATACAACACCTTAACATTCACTTGCAAGGTTTATATTTGGATGCAGGAGTTCTGCAGTGCACATTCTATGCAAGTTTTTGGTATTTATAATCACACCAATACTCATAGTACCCATATTCCTAGTATCACGGACATCATTCAGGAGAAACTGGGAATACCAGGTCAATCGATGTTTGGGACTACGGTAATCTTACACCTACATCAGAGGGAGGCGATGGGGCACCAATTCCACACAAATTGGTATCAGGAAGCTGATAAGTTACTTATCATTGCAATGCACTATGTAGTGCAGCTTCCTTAAACTCATAGAAACTAAGGAATCTAAATATCTTATTTTGCATCCATCATGATCATGCCACATTTTCTTATTTAGCTCATTATATAACTAAGCGAAGAATTTGTTAACAGGCTAATTGTCATTAATAACTTTCAACCCCTAGCACAATTCTCATTCTACAGTAGATTCATGCCTAAATGCAATTTTTCACATTAAGGCCAGTCTCCACAATTGTTTATACAGCACTTTGATTTTTCCAAATCTTCAGATTTATGCGATAATTTTACAGAGTAAATTTGGATATAAGCATGAAAAAGTTATGTTACATAATGTTCAATTATGCATCTTGACAAGAGCAAATGATCAGAAGTACCGGAAAAAATTAAAAAGATTCTACAATACGATTACCATAACTAAATTGTTAAATGTGCAAGCTTGAATTAGTAGAATCATGATACCCCTCTCATAATGCTGGACTCTATCTCAGTTCAGATAGAAGCAATTAAAGGGGAACTTCAGGGACTACATACACAAGCGGAGGATATCAAAAGTCTCGTAAATGTTAACCTATATATCAGCATTAAACATATAATGAAATCTTCTTTTCTTCATATCCTAAACTAGCGTATGTGAAATTTGCATCAAGCTAATGTAATTGTTCAACTCAGAATTCCTCTTAAAGACAACTTCAACAACACCAAAAAAAAAAAAAAAAACAATAGAAGACGCACCTTATCATTATTGCTGTTGATTCTGCTGCTGGGGATTTGGCGGAGGAGGCATACCAGGCCTTGGTGGCCCATACCCAGAAACGCCAGCAGGTGGAGGAGGCATCCCAGGTCTCGGCGGAGGAGGAGCCGGCATTCCAGGCCTAGGTGGAACAGGCGGCCCTCTCATCATCCCTGCTGGAGGCTGAGGTGGCGGCACTCCCATTGGTCTCTGCCCAAATTGCGGCGGCATAGGAAATCCAGGTTGAGGTGGCCTTCCTGCAAACTGCGGCGGAACCTGCGGAGGCGGAGCCCGACCCATGGGCGGAACCTGACCCGGAAAAGCCCCAGGAGGCATCTGCCCGGGAGGTCTAATTACCGGCGGCTGACCACCCGGTGGCCCAGACGAAGCCGGATAAGTCATCGGCGGAGCAGAAAGTTGAGGCACCGGCGGGCGGGAGATCTGCGGCTGCATCATGCCGGGAGCGGGCCCACCAACGCCACGAACAGGACCAGCAAGGCCAGGCTGGGCTTGAACAAGAGGAGCAGAAGGGATTCCACGGCCAGCGGCACGGCCGATGCCGGGTCCGGCGACGGCGGTAGCACCGACAGCCTTGGCCCGCGACTCGTCTGGGGGAGGAGGGCCTTCGACTGTCATAGAAATGACCTCTTCGCCGCGAAGAAGGACGAGGCCGAGAGTGCGGCGGTCTTCACGCTCTTCGTTGGTCTTCTTTCCCTTAGCGGGGGGGAGTTTACGGAACTCCTCGCAGTCGCCTAGGACGAGGTTCATGTGGCGGTCGAAGGCCATGAACTTTCCGACAAGCTGGCGCCCATCTTGGATAGTGACCCGCATCCGATAGTTGATGTACTGAAGCATCTTGGAGCTCTTCGACATCGACATTTTGATGGATTTGCAAAGGAATCGAACAACAAAGATGGAGATCTAGGGTTTTAGCTTCTAATTTGAGTTTTATTGCAGGGTTTTATAATAGTCGTAGGGTTCTAATATACTCAACAACAAGCCCAATACTAAATAAGCCCAATAATATAAATTCATTTCAGCCATTACTAAAACCAACGAAATAAATATCCATGGGAGGGAGGTTCCCAGCTCAGTCACGGCCTAGAAGATGATGACCCCAAAGCGCCAGCCTTTTTCAGTAGAACGGCGTTTTACCAGATTTGGGTTTTTCAGGTTTGGGTTTTTAATTCTTATTTCACCATCTTTTCTATTGTTTATAAAGATACAATGCAAGTGTTCCATCGTATGCAAGGGTCAAAAATGGCTATCTTCACACTTCGCAGACGAAATCAAGTCCGGCCAATTCATAGCATTGAAAGCTTTACTCTAGTTTTGTCATCATGGTCAGAGGCTAACGTCGGATTCAGTTGCCGAGTTTCTTTCTGAATTTCCTGTTTTGTGTTTTGAGGTTTCATGTTTGTGTCCCAATAGCATTGTAAACCTCATGCTGTTGACGGATTTGCAGGGCCATATACTTGGGATTGACTGGTTCATGACCGGGCTTGACTTAGAAGAACCTCTTGCAAGTTTCTTTGTATTTGATTCCCATATCTGTTCTTTTGCTCTAGTGATCCTTTTTGTTCTTTTTTTTCCCCCTAATCTCTATTGCTTTGATTTGTTATTCTGTTGAATCTGAATATAACTTTCCTTTTGTTTCTATTTGATACTAAGGGTCTAAGTTAAAGGTTGTAGAGACTCGGGGTGTAATAATTTGGCAAGAACAAGTTTATCATCAAATCTTTAAGTTTTGCTCTCTTAATTTCTAGAGTTGATGGATAAATTGGCTTCTGTAGCTGGAATATGGATGGGACTCAAGATCATATCATCCTTATGTTAGAGCAATTGCTTATAATATTGTAAAACTAGATAAGCTTTTCTCTGCATTGCAATGTTTCAGTACATGACTTAGTTTCGAATGATGCCATTATGCAAAATGTCCATGCATTGAAAAAAGAAATTCGATTTAGTCTTTGTCAACTTATGTCTGCATTGTTTTCAACTCATTAGGAAACTATAAACTCGATAAACACCATTATAGATCATGTTGTGGGAGATGACCCCTGTGCTTAATTCACTCTACTTTTTACTTGATCTTTTCTAAATTTAGAGATTTACTTATTTAGAAGTTTCCTGTTCCTAGCTAAACTAATTTATGTGTAAGATCAGACTTGTAGGATATTTCACTCTGAGTCACCTTTGCATTGACTGATTCCCCATGAATGATGGAATAGCAATCCGAATCTCAATCTCTCAAATGAGCTACAAGTATCTAGAAAATTTGTCCGATTTCTGTTGTACGGGTAAACAAGTGGCATTTGACTTGTGTTATAATGTCAGAACAATGAGGAGCTACAAAGATCCATATTTCATCATGTTGGTTTTCTTATGCATTGGTTGGTGTTGTACAAAGTACTAATTTATTCGTCATAAATACTTTACCGAGTTAAGAGTAATTATATGCCACATAATTAGTATCTATTCCTCAGAATTCTTATGATATCCTGTTTGCAGTTTAAGGTAGCCATTCTTAACTGCTTAGTAACTGTTGGCTTTGAAATAATAATTGTTGCTTACTAAAACAATAATATTTGCTGTCACTTAATGAGAACTATAGAAATACTCTTAAGAAGTTGATGAATAGCGATTACTATACTAATTTTATTTGTCATTCCATATGGAAATAATTCCCTTTCTTTCTCTATGGCCATTTGAGAGCTAAATATTCTGTGTCTAATTTCATTTTGCAAATTCTTTCGGTAAACTTATGTATTCCACAGTGGGATCTAACATGTGAAATTTTGAAAAGTACATAATAATTCTCCCTCAAGAAATGATTTGTCAAAATATTGTGACATCATTGGATATGAACAAAATGGGAGACTGGTAATCTTTATGTTATGCTGATATCCTTTGTGACAATTTGATCTTCTATAAAATACGGATGCATAATTTTGGGTGTATCCACCTAAACTTAACATATCTACGCAGCTATCTTATTAGCCTTATGCTTATGAGAGTTCTGAATTTACTGCATATAAGAATGGGTGATCTATGTCGTCAATGAGAGATTATAGTGGAACATGCAGAGGTAAGTTTTGGACCTCATATTTTGTGCTCTATACCAAACCATATCTGTCGACTCTTCTTTCTTCTGTTCATTCTTTTAGGTTTTCTTTCAATTCTTTTCAGATCTTTTACGCTGTGATGCTTATCTCTACAATTTTTGGATGGGAGATTTCAAATGTCTCCATGTAATCAATGATCACCAATTTTCACTTCAAATTTAGATTCGGAATCAATTATTTGGTACATGTGCTGTGATGAAAAGATTATACAACCAAGTATGTATTCCATTCCTCTTGTTTACTGACCTTTTGAAGGAAAATAAAGATTTATATAAAGCATATATCACTCTTGGATGCAATCATGGAACAAATGAAGACTTTGGGATTGCCAGTTGTAATAGGGGTAGGGTTTTTGAGTTTCATGAAGAATGCTGTGTTCTTTTGCGATCAATTAATAATTTAAATTTTTGTTGCCTCGAAGGTTTACGATCATAGCTTCTGCTTCCTTGGTTAAAATGCTAAATTGTGTGTGGTAGAAGTTGTGCTTAATCTGTGTAACTTGTTTTGAAACTAGATGGACAATGCTTTATATATGTTTGTCATTATCTTTGGTGGATATGTTCTTAGTAAATTTATTTCCTAGCAATATTAGGAATCGAGATGTTAAATGATTAAACTAGTGCTCAAGATAATAAAGGAAATGATTAGAGGTTGCTATCCTGCTTATATTATATCAACAATATGGCTAGAGCATGATAACACTGCTGATCACCTATGCTCATATTAAAATTTATTGGATGGATTTGATTTGCTGGGTCATCGTGGACTTAACTATTCAGATTATTAACTTATAAATAAGTATACTTGTTTAGATATTGAACTAGGGTAATACATTATGTTTGCCTTGAAACTTTTCAGCACGTGAATGTACATGCGTCAAGTGTAAAATATCAATTATTTGCTAAAACATGGAATATCTGTAAAAAAGAAAGAGCTTCTGGGAGAACTATTTAAACAATAAAAATTTTCCATCTGATTCAGGATATCCATAACGGGAAGAGGAATACTTAAAAGGTCTTTCATGTTTCTAAAATGATGGTACATCGCCATCTAGTAGACAACTATTAATTAGATAATGTCAATAATTTGCCATCTTTATTTCCGGTGAGCGCTTGACTGAAGAGCATGAAACTAATGTTGGTGAGGAAGATAAACGTCTTCCTGTGTCACAAAGTAGAAAGAGCACTGATTCATCAACAGATGGACAGTAACCTGCCATGACTTAAGGTCCTAACGTAAACTAGCATTCTAGAGAGCCATGTTGGAAAGAAAACTAGGTCCATGAGAGATGCTAAGATCTTCAAGATGGTGATCTTTTTTTCTTATGGTGGGAGTCACAGGGCATTTTACCTGTATAGTCCATCTTTGGGACACATCCCCAAGGGAAAACGATATTGCAAATCTTGCTTGCATACTAGCAGTAAATAATGGCTATTGCAGTTGCAGTGCGTGGAGTTGCTGGGATTGGTCATGGATGATGCGTTCTCAATGCCAAGCTAACGAGCGCGCCTATCTGGTGGATATGTTTTGTCACCCAGAGAGTGACCTTGGAAAAGGTTTTGCTCCTTGTGATGT
>JANITX010000212.1:42049398-42063945 GCA_027564395.1 Erythroxylum ulei | reverse complement strand
CGCTCAACGTTTCAGTGCATAAAATCAAAACCAAGAAACTCACAGAAAATGCATGAGACAAACATCAATGAAAAATTCTACCAATCGACACAAAACACAAACAAATTTTCATCATCAAAACTTACCTAGAATCTGGAAATCGTAGAACGCTGGAATCAGGAACTAGAGAAGAGAATCACGAGCTTGAAGAAGAGGAAGAAGTTTCGTGAGAGAGGCTCCAACTTGAAGAAGAGGAAGAAGTTTCGAGAGAGAATATAATCACGAACTTGAAGAAGGATAAATTTGTAAGAAGGAACAAGTTTCAGACGTGGAAGAGAATAGGTATTCGTTGATTAGATAAAGATAGGTTGTAGTTGGTTTTATCTATTCCTCAAAAAACCTAAGAATAGAAATTCCCAAAGAATGGGTATTCTGTGTTTGGTTAGAAAACCAAACACAGGTTTAATAATACCTAAGGAATAAGTTGAATGCTATTCCCTTGAACCAAACACGACTTAAGAATGTTAACTCATCGTCAGTTATCTGCTAACATGGCGAAATTTTTGCTAACGTGAATTTTTAATAGATTTTTTATTTGAGACCCACCATAATATTTTTAAGCTTTTGTTTGGATTGAAAAAAAGCCAAAGAAAGGAGAGGAAGAGAAATGTAATTCTCTTGCTTTCTATTGTTTGGGCAAAAATAAGGTAAGGGAAAGTAAGAGAATGTAGGAGAATATTAGTGAAATTTAGTCCAAATACATTTCCCACCAAATTGGTGGGAAAGGAGGAGAAATGGAAGAGAAGATAACCTTATCTTTTGAAAATTACCATTATATCCTTATTTAACTCAACAAAAATGACTTCTAACAAATTCTTTTATCCAATATAAGTTTCAATTCCCTCCTTTAACAAATTAGGAAAACAAACAAGGGAAAGGAAGTCACAATTCTCTTCCATTCTTTTCTCCTCTTTTTCCCTCAATACTTCATTTTCTTTCCCTTGTGCAATTAAGGATCCAAACAAAGGCTAAAGGAGGTCGTCCCATATTAGTTTATAACATTGTGCTTTTTCATTTAATTAAATGTAGCACTCTACCCAAACAAGACATAATGAGAATTGCTGTGAAGAATCAAATAACACGGTACTGTGAGTTCCTCCAGTATGACCAGTGTTGTTTCCAGAAACAAGCCTTGTGTTGATTTATGAAACTTTGGGAATACTATGAAGGGAAACGAAGATCCTCATAACCTAGTTGGGGAATGCTTAGCTCTTTGATAAGTTATTGATTGCTTATGCGATAGATAAGAGTAACAAGAATAAACCATCATTCTACCTGTTCAGAATGAAGGAATAGAATATTAAACTCTCTTGTTTCTTACTTTCTTATAGAGATTAGAGTGGACATATATCTCTGTGAAGTCAATATCAAGTTTAGCTTCTACCATAGGAGAACTGATCTCCAACATCCATGTAGCAGGGTTATGGTCCTCTTTTGTTTGTGGTATTCCTGGAATAAACTGGAAGAAAAGAAGTTCATAATATGAATGTCACAATAGATGCACTTGGTTCATTTGATCAGCCAAAACAATGGTTGATATTAGGTGGACTTGCCTCAAAATAATCAATAAGCTTGCAAGAATGTTGATTGAGAGGTCTAGCATATATGAATCTTCCTCCTTTTTCAATCAACAGGAACTGTAAGATATTTCAAACTGAGGTGGATTTCACTTAGAAGATATAGCATCATATATGGAGGAAAGTGTAGCTTGAATCGAAAGGGAAAAGTACCTCATTAAAGGCTTCAAATATGTCGATACTTGGTCGATGTATTGCGCAGACAATAGTTCTTCCTTTATCCACTGTATTTCTTATAGTGCACATAACAACTGTAGCTGCTCTAGCATTAAGGCATGATGTAGGTTCATCCATGAAGATGATGGGTGGATTAGCCACCAATTCTACTGTTATTATTAGCCTCTTTCTCTACTCTGTATATGATTCCCCATGAACAATGGAATAACAATCCCAATCTCAATTCTCACAAATGAGCTACAAATATCTAGAAAATTTGTCCAATTTCGGTCATATGGGTAAATAAAGTGGCATTTGACTTGTGTCATAAATGGCAGAACAATTAGGAACCACAAAGGTCCATATTTCATTTTGTTAGTTCTCTTATGCATTAGTTGGTGCTGTATAAAGTATGAATTTCTATGACATAAATAATTTACTGAGTTAAGAGTAATTATATGCCACATAATTAGTATCTATTCCTCAGAAATCTTAGGATATCTTATCTGCAGTTTGAGACAGCCATTCTTAACTACTTAGTAATTGTTGGCTTTTAAATAATGTGTTGTTCACTAAAACAATAATATTTGTTGTCACTTAATGAGAACTAAGAAATACTCATAAGAAGTTGATGAATAGCGATTATTATACTAATTTATTTGTTATTCCATAAGGAAAGAATTCTTTTTCTTTCTCTATGGCCATTTGAGAGCTAAATATTCTGTCTAATTTCATTTTGCAAATTCTTTAGATAAACTCATGCCTTCCACAGTGGAATCTAACATGTGAAATTTTGACATAATAATTCTCTCCCAGGAAACAATTTGTCATATCTACCATTTCTCTTATTTACTAACCTTTTTAAGGGAAAAAAAGACTTATATAAGGCACATCTTTTGGTTTTTATAAAGAATGACGTGTTCTTTTATGGTCAATTAATGATGTAAAATTATGTTGCCTTAAAGGTTTATTATACTCGCTTCTGCATCTTTGGTTAAAATGCTAAATTATGTGTGGTAGAAGTTGTTCTTAATCTGTGTAACTTGTGTTGAAACTAGATGGACAATGCTTTTACATATGTTTGTCATTATCTTTGGTTGATATGTTTAGACATATGTCAGCAAATTTATTTCCGAGCAATATTAAGAACCTTAAATGATTAAACTAGTGCTCAAGATAATAAAGGAAATGATTAGAGGCTGCTATCCTGCTTATATTATATCAACAATATAGCTAGCGTATGATAACGTTACTGATTACCTATGCTCATATTAAAATTTATTGGATGGATTTGATGTGTTTGGTGATCGTTGACTTAACTATTTAGATTACTGACTTATAAGTATACTTGTTTAGTCTTGCATTTATTTATAGGGACATATAAATATACTTATAGGGAATCTTGCATTTATTCCCTATCCCTCACTCTAGTTATAACTGGGAGTATGTCCTGAGTTGGGTATGTAACACAAGGAAGGGGCAACGGCACTCAACTCTGCTTAAAGTTGCCTTTACCATCACTATCTATTTTATTTGGCAAGAAAGAAATAATCTAAGATTCACATATAAGAAGGAAGACAAATATTTTATTGTTGATAGAGTTATCAATATGACCAGATCACATATTTATGCTAAATATGCTCATCTATCTCTTATTGCAAATATGAAGAACCGATGGCAACTCTATGCGTTTTCTTTTAGTTGCACTTTGTTCTTATCACTTGTATTTTTTTCTTCTAATCTTTTGTCATGTTTCCTAAAGGCTTCTATGTCGGGAACTTGTTATATAAGTTGTATTAGTTCCTGCTATAGTAATATATTATTATTCATTTTCTTAAAAGAAGGGTACCTTTTTTAGATATTGAACTAGGGTAGTACGTTATGTTTGCCTTGAAACTTTTTAGCACATGAATGTACAAGCATCATTTGTAAGTATCAATTATTTGCTAAAACATGGAATATTTGTAAAAAGGAAAGAGCTTCATGGCTATTATTTTATTCTTCTAGGAGAATTGTTTAAACGATGAAATTTCCATCCCATTCAGGATATCCATAACCAAAAGAGGAATAATTAAAAGGTCTTTCATGTTTCTAAAATGATGGTACATCGCTATGTACTAGATAACTTTTAATTAGATAATGTCATAATTTTCCATCTTTATTTCAGATGAACTTTTGACTGAAGAGCAGGAAACTAATATTGGTGACGGAGACTTGTGTCTTCCTGTGTCACAAAGTAGAAAAAGCACTGATTCATCAACAAATGAATAGTAACTTGTTATGACTTAAGGTCCTAATGTCAACTAGCATTCTAGAGAGCCATGTTGAGATTAGATCCATGAAGAGATGCTAAGATCTTCAAGATGGTGATCTTTTTTCTTTTTGTGAGAGTCATAGGGCGTTTTACCTGTATAGTCCATCTTTGGTATGCATCCCCAAAGGAAAATGATATTGCAAATCTTGCTTGCAAAGTAGCAGAAAGATAATGCATTCTCAATGTCAAGCTAACGAGCCTATCTGGTGGATATGTTTTGTTGCCCAGAGAATGACTTCTAAAACGGTTTTGCTTCTTGTGATGCTATGATTTTGATTAATGTAATAAGTAGTGTGTTGGTTGTTTAAAGCATCACACAGAAGAAAGTGAAATGAAAATACCCATCAAACGATGACGAGAAGATGAAGATTTTCTAAGGATAAGTTGGATAAATAAGATTCAATGTTATTTGGTTTTTGAGGGATTTTGGTTTGTATCAGGTATATTTACCATTTCTATATCAATTTGTTTAGCAGACCACACCACATTTTGATAAAGTAATAGCTTTAACTCATCCATGCTTCTTACAATGAGTGATCGATCCTTATGCTATTTTATGTTGGCCATAAAAATACATCATTACATTTAGGTTTTAAAGAATATAGTGACAGTTTCAAACTCTATTTTCGACACCATCAAATGTTATCAAATATTGCATAAATTTCTTTCCTTTGGAGGGTATGAGAGTAATCTTTTAAGCTTAGAGTAAAATTATATACTTTTCCAATCTAGCAAAAACAAAAAGTATTAACATAGATGTCACAAACTCTCATCAGTGCAAATGGCTAATTATTGCTCTATTAATGAAATATAAAAGTTGAATATGCTTATGCAATAATAATTTCCTTCCATATGAGACAAACTTATAAGGAAATAAAATCGAGAAAAAGGAAACAAAACTAGAAGAAACATGGAAAAATGGAAAGAAGGGGCAGAGTCAGAGCTATGGAGGATATGGTTTACAATGAAGGGAACATGTTTTTTCCGCAAGAAAACCCATAAATTTTATGAATTGTCTGATTCTTGATTATCAAATCTTGTTCCTTTTTAGTTTTAGTTTTATTCAAGTCATATATGTCTCTAAATCGAAATAATAGAATTGGATTTCTTTTTTATTGTGAAAGTTTGTTTATTATTTCTTTTATAAAGAACTTTTTTTTGCTACAAAAGGATTTTTTTTAGTGAACGTGTCACAGTCAATTTCTCCTCTCTCTTTTTTGAAAAGACGAAGAAACAAATTCTATTTTCTCTCTTATTTAGTTCACACTTTTTGACTCTACCCCATGAATTCTCCAGTAATAGGTCTTTCACATCAATGAGATTATCTATACAGTCTTGATCTTACATTTGCTTACGCCATTTTAGGTTTAAGTTCTTTGGTTATGACTATGAGTAAGTTCGTAGCCCTATTAGATCATGAGCCAAAAGTTGAAAGAACTCTACTTTAGAACTTAAAGGAAATGAACCATAGATAACTTAAAGATATGAAATTACGACCCCTAACCATAATGACAAGATATGAGGGGTATCGTATAATGGGTGATTATACTAGAACCTTGTTAATTAGAACTGAATCTAACATTGTAAGGTTAAGAGTTGAGGTGAAAAAATTTAAAATAAAATCTAGCATGGTTTAGATGATCTAGTAGTTGATACAATTTAATAGGTTGCCAGATGAGGATCTCAATGTGCATATTGCTAAATTTCTCGAAATTTGTGACACATCTAAGCTAAATAGAGCTTCAAAGAATGCCATAACATTAAGATTGTTCCCTTTCACTTTAAGGGGGTGAGCTAAATCATTACTAAAGTCATTGCCTTCAGGATCCATCACCATATGGAATGGGTTGGCTAAAAAGTTTTTGGCAAAATACTTTCCTCTAACACATATAGTAAGCCCCAAGCATGAGATTTTCTACCTCCAACAACTAGAGGGGGAGATTTTATATGATAACTAGAGGAGATTGAAGGAGTTACTATAGAAGTGCTCACACCATAGTCTTAGTTTGGGTATATAGATTCAAACATTCCATAATGGATTGAGCTACCAAACTAAGCAACTGATGATGTATCATCAGGGGAACCACCATATTTAACACTCTTCATAAGATCCTTAATATTTGACTTCTTTCTTACTGTTGTTATTAAAATCTACATAAAGATATTTGTCTTTATTATCCTTGATTGCTTTATAAGAGATGTTTTTTCTCTCTTAAATTGTAAATGATAATGTTGGGGTTGTTTCTGGGCTAACTTCTAATAAAATCAGCCTACTCAGTTTGATATATCTGAGTGTAGGTTCTTTTATACTTATGAATAGGGTGTCCTTTACCATAAATGTCACAACTTATTACATACACTGTTGAGCTGCCAAACTCATGCTTTCAATCTTCTTCTTTAAAGCCTCTCTATCTTTACCTCTAATATTGCCACCATATTAACATTGTGGATGCCACCTATATTCGGCTATATTCATGGATTGCCCTATTGATAAATATTCATGGAAATATTAAAGAGGTTTAGAAGCCAGTAGGTAGAACTTTCTTGAATGGAAGCTATAAAGAACTTGTTAATGAAGATCAATACATAGCTCATCAATCAGATTCTGTTATGGTTAATGGTGTTACGAATTCTACTAAAGTTATTCCAAGCTCTAAGAAATCTAATGAGGACTCAGCTGTTTTGAATGAAAATCATTCTCCTAATGAAGTTCTAGTTTCAAATTTGTCCAATCTACATTAAAATGTTTCTAATTATAGTATTATCTTAGAATTTGTTGATAATTCTCTTAAACCTAGTTTTGGGGAGCATGATATGATGCTTAATGCAATGGTACTTACCCCCAACAGAATTGATTCCTCTAATTTAGTAGATAAAGTTGGCTTTCTTAATAAAAATGAGTTTGAAAAGGCTATCACTGGTTTTATTTCTATAATCCACGATGAAAATTTTATAAGATAAGTCGATCCTCTGATCGATAAGGAGTCTTTCCAGGTTGTAATAAGTATAAGAAAATCCCAGAGGAGTAAGGTTTCTACCTCCAAGGGTAAAAAGCATTAAATATCTATTATAGTTTAGAATCTTGGAGTTCTAGATAGTCTTATTAAACAACATGCTTTGAGAAATTTTTTTAAGGAAAAACTTCTATTACTTGGTCTTTTGGAAACGAAAATAAAGTTAGAGAATATAAAAAAGATTGACATTTTGGGGAAGCATTAGAGTTTTGTCTCTAATCATTCTTACCACATTTTAGGCATAATCATCATCTGCTTTAACTTAGACAAAATTAAGATAGAGGTTTTAAGTATTTATGATCAAATGATGCACCTAAATATCTCTTTCAAAGTGGACAAAGTGATCATCTTGCTTATAGTAGTTTATGCTAGCAATTTTGCATTCCAAAGGAATGGTTTATGGAACAATTTCATGAATTGGGAATCAATGTTAACATGCCTTCAGTTGTTTGTGGAGACTTTAATTTCACCTTAAATAGAGCTGAAGCTCAAGGTAAGTGCTATCTTAATAAATTTACAAAGGACTTCTCGAATTAAGTTAATCATCTAAGGGTCATTGATTTAAAATTTGAAGGGCATTTTTATAAATGGAACGACAAACAAAGAATGGCGCACGAGAGGGGAGTGAATTATGTATGTTCACTTTTTGCCCTATTGGAGAACTAATGAATGAATTGTCTATTCTAATGAATGATTATGACAAATTCATATATATGTAAACCACAAAACAACCATAATAATAGATAATGAGAGAAGGGTAATAGAGATAAAATCGATTTATAGTGGTTTAACTAAACAACCTTTAACATAAGTCAACTCCCTAAGCTCCACTTAAAATTCACTATCTTTTTCCTTCAATAAGAAAAAAGGGCTCTGTGACATCCCGTTCCTATACTAAGGGGGTAGAACCCTAGATTTCTACAATTGAGAAATAGCAATGAGAGTTTAGAAAAATGCATTTCATACATTCATTGAAATTTTTCAAGTATAATTGATCTACAAATATGATTATATATGCAATTGTGAATTGTATATGTTAAGAATTAATTTGGAGAGTATAATTATTAACTCGAAATTTTTGGTAAAAATTAGAGAATTTTCTTGAAATTTTAAGGGTATTTTTTGGACTAGAAAAAATGTCAAATGATAGAACAATTGATTAATAGTAGTAAAAATTTTAATATTTGACAATAAGATTTAATGACTTATGTCATGAAAAATTGGGGTTGAAAATTGAAGACAAATGGATTAGTAAATTAAAAGACCAAAAGTGAGACCATAGGAAAGTGACCAGTGTCACTATCCTCATCACTTACTATTCTTTTACCCAATTAAAGACCATTCCATGGTCTTTTACTTGCCCATTAACGACATATGCTTCATCTTTCCATCTTCTTCTTCTTTTTCTTCATCTTTCTCTTCTTCACTCATGAAACTCACTCTCACCCTCACCATGCTGATTTTTGGACCAGCTCTTTCACCTTGTCTCTCCAAGATTTGTTCTCTCCATTTTGTCACTAAAGACCTAACCCTATAACCTTTTATTGATGATATACGTGTAATAAAAGGAAGCTAGGGTTAAGAGAGATCTTGAAGAGTTTGAAGAATCTTGAAGCTTAATCAAGTAAGTTATGCTCTAATCATCATGAGTAGTGTTAAATGAAACTAATGTGATGAGTAATTTAAGACTGATGAATTGATCATGAAATTTTCATGTGTGAGTCGAGAGTGATGACATGTATATGTAAATGTCTTGCTTTTGTATAAGTGATGATATAATGTTGGATTAAATTGAGTAAATGGTGTTTTGTGTATGATGAACGTGAGGTATGAAAAGTTTAAGTAAATGTCTTGTTTTTGGATATGTATGATGAGTAATAATTCATATATCGTTATAGATATGTTTTTGAGGTAGAATGATCTTCATAAAGGGGTTAGAATGGGTGCAGAAAAATCAATGATGAATGGGTAAATATATATGCTCTATTTTTGGTTAATGATTAAATATATATCATGAATTGTTTGTTAATGATATTGAATTAAAATGGAGTTGAGAATGAAGAGTAAATGAAGTAGAAAAGGTGATCTTTGTACAAGATGTGTTACGTATAAGGTGTTGGATATTGTAAAATCTGGAAAAAATTAGAAGATGAGTCCTATTTGCTACTTTCTGGGAAGTTGCAGGATTTCCTCTCGAGAAAAGTTCGTCGCAGCCAACTTTCCTGCACAGCTTAAACATGCTTCGGTATTTTAGTGATAGATTGATTTGTAGTTATCCAAATGGAATGATTCTTAATTTAGATTAATCTATAGACATAGAGCTTTCTAAAGAAATCGAATTTTAATTATGTCTCTAGAATTCTAGAATCTAACTTGAAGTTGAGCACAGAATACTGTTTTAGTTTAAGAATAGTCCAAATTATTTGGAGTGTAACTTTTGGAGTATTGAACCAAATTGAATGATCTTGATGTCATTAGAAACTTAAGACAATGGGAACATTTTTCTAGAAGAAAGTGTTGACAAATTACTTCATTTTCATTGTCAGATTGATCATGTACAGTAGACCCGAAGGTATGCTTTAGGAAAAATCTGAATTGACGAAATGAGTTATGAATTTTGATTTTAATGGTTTTATTGAGGTATAAACCATAAATATAAATGATACTTATGTGAGTTTGGGAATATGAATGTTTACATGACGAGAATAATAGAGCGATACCTGGAATTGTCATTGAACATGCATTATATACAACATATATACATATGTATATGATTGAGTATTCATAAGATTGTGCAATTATTAATGTTTGTGCATTGTGTGTATTGCATCATATTGATGTTCAAGATAAACATCTGCACCCAGACGTTTCCAGATCATAGAAGCTAATACTAATCTAGAGCGTACTGTGAGTTGACCTAGATGGTCTTAGTTATTGATCGTTCTGTTCATATTATGTTTTGAATTATCTTATGAATGTGACTTTGATCGTGCTGATTCGGGATACTGAAGGTCCGATGATTTTAATGCATGAATTTGATATTGAAGTGCTCCTTGTATGTGAATTTGATTAAATATGTGATATCTAACTCGATTGTTAAATTCCGAAGAAACATGCGTATATGCATATGATTGAAAAAGTGTTGCTCAATAATTTTGTTGAATGCCGGACTAAGTCCGATAACTAATGTGTTTTGAGTGTGAATGTGAAATCATGTGATTGAGAATGTGTTAATGTGAAGCATTCCATTACATGAATGTATGAAAGATAAAGGCATTTGTGAGCGCAGTTGCCAGTATAAAGAGCTTAAAGCTCAGACTGTGATTAGAGCCTCATGATCAATTGTGAATGTACCGGTATTCACTAAGGGATATGGGACATTATCTGATACAGCTCGATATCCACCAGAGATATGGGCTAGTAAAAAGGTACTCGGTCACAACAACAATAATAATTGAAAGTGAGTCTCATGAGCACTGCATATGCATAAGATAGGTATGATTTAAATAGTTGATTGATTTCTGAATATGATACGTGTTGAATGTGTAATGTGAAATGAATGATCAAGTGATATGTGATGATAAATGATTATCAATAAAAGGATGCGAATTATGTGACTACATGAACTGTACGTGTTATGTGATTGAGTGAGTCATCAAAGAAGGTCACTCACTGAGTTTACAAAACTCACCTAAAATTTGCAATATTTTTAGGCTCAGAAAGTTACCCCGTTAGGCTAACAGGAGTACAACCACTGCATTCGAGTAAGAGATAAAGGTCGGGATCAGTTTACGTCTGCATTTGTATTTCTTTTATTTTGTTTATAATAACTTTCCAAATAGGAAATGTTTGTAAATGATTTTGTAATGTAATAACAATTATGAATTTAAGTGTTTTGTATTTGTAATGGGCCCTAGTGACTAATGAAATTCGGATGATTTGTGAAATGGTTGCAACCCTTGTGATTGAAAAAGTTTATGAATAAAGTGGGCCCAATTGATTAATGATTTCCGCATATGCTTGTGCTATTTTTGAAAATTTCGTACCGAGTTTCAAATGTTTGACTGTCCTAGCCTGCCACCCTTGCTGGGTACGCACTCGGACATCACTCAAGATATCAGACACGTGTCTTGCGAGAGTGGAGTGCTACAGGCTCCATATAACATCTTAGTTACCATGTGAGTAGTGGAACCTTATGAATATCTTGCTTTATCATAAGTAAAGAGAAACTCTTTACAAATCTTATATAAGGTTAAAAGGAATCCTTACAATATGCGCTGCATTAATTTTTTCAATTACTACACTAGTGACTATTGCTAATTAGACTATATTCTTATTATGATTTTGAGAGCATTTTCCTTGTGTTTAGGTTGTTGTTATACGATCTACTACTCAAGTTAGCTTATTTGTTGTTTTTAAGTCGTGTTTTAGCTCCCTAATAAAGAAGATATTCAATTCATGCAAATTGGAGTCAAGTTAGAGCAAGTTATGGCATGGTTTTGAAGGAAGTATTTAGAACATGATCCAAAACATGGATTTATGTTCAAACCGCTTTTATGGCTAAACAATACAAGTCCTACATAAATATGTGTTAGAAACTTATATGGTGGTGATTTTATTATATGAGAAAGTTTTCTATAGGTAGAGTAACATAAGTCTAACATAGATCTGTGTTGAACCTATGTTGTCATTATTTTTATTAAACTTTTAGGGTTTTATGGAATAAAAAGATTAAAGGGACTACAACGAGATAAATGACAGTCATTAAAGAGTTAAATTAAAGCATTTTGAGATAAGAAAGGAGCAATTTCGAAGCTAAAGAACGGATCAACTTCAAGATTTCAGGATCCATAAGAATAAAGTTCTTTTAGTTTGTAATCTTTCTTAATTGTTGTTGGTTTTATTTATTTTTTATGAACTAAAATTAGGATAGATCTAAATGGGATGGAACCTAGAACTCTTTGTTTTGATTAATTCTTTGATTTAAATAAATATCCAAGTTATCTTATGAATTGTTCATGATTACTTCTTGTGTTTGAATTAAAATATGCTAGCATTTTGATCTAATTTTAAATTTCATATATAAGAATACATGAATCATATGTATAAATAGATCATTTCATGAATAATAAGAAGCATGGAATATTAGACATAAGACTACATAAATCTATAAGTTAATGCATTTTGAGGGTCTGAATAGAAAGAGATTTTAATAAATCAATCAACATAAGGATCAAGGCTATATTTCTTAAGAAAAATTATGGTTATAATTTTTCTTAAGAAATATAGCCTTGATGCTTATGTTGATTGATTTATAAAAATCGTTATAATTTTAGAATTTCCATCGGTCCACAAAACTAGTATTCATAATTGAATCAAGATAAATTTAAACATAGAAATGTTCTAGGAAGTTCTACATTTGGATCTTATTTATAAATTGCTTCATTTTTATGTATTGCTTTGTTTTTTTTTAGATTAGTAAATCTAGTTTAGTTAACCATTTCTTTTAAGTTAATAGTAAATTGAATTTCTTTTAAGTTAATCATTAATTTTGTTTGATTAGATCATGGAAAGATTTTTCTTACTAGTACTCATAGTCCCTAAGGGAACGATGCTCGTATTCACTAAACTATACTATAAAAAATATAGTTACAATTATTTAGTTTATTTTTAGTATTATGTGGGAAGTATACATCAATTGTCATAATCATATAGATCTAAAAATTTTCCCTTTCTTACTCATAGTATTGAACTAATGCTTAGTATATGTTATGCACTTCACACATTCACGTAAACGCTCTCTCTAACATCTTAAGGCTTTATTAACTCTCTATTATGGCAAAGGTTCTTCCCACAATTCATTAAGACCATTTTACACTTAAACTAAGGCAAATAATTGGTAGACACATCAATTAGTTATTGCAATGTCTACCTTATAGGTAGGATTGACTAGTTAGTCATCTACCTTTGATTAGTTAGACATCCTTTAATTAGGGTCCCAAATATTTAGTTATAACCCTCAAGCTAGTCGGTGAACGGTTCTTTAATCGATGAATAGTATTTAAATAGTGAATAGTCTAACATATGGACAATGTAAAATTGTATATATTCACATACTAAGTTATCCAAACTTAAATTTGCAACCCTCCAAGTTCTTTTAAAGATTAAGGGCTCTTTTCATTGGAATAATTTATTCAGAATCCTTTTAGAAGAATCCAAAAAAATGTTTTGATGATTAAGATATTTTCTTTAAAACTTTCCTAAATTTCCTACCGATTCTAACAAAGTATATGCAATATGCCTAAGTATAAATCATTCGATAATGATTGAACCCATAATTTATTAAATAAATAAGACAAGATTACAATGATTTATTACATTTTAAGGTGCTTGATTCCTCTTTATTATTAGTTCTTTATGTGATTTTTTTTAAATTTCTCTTGAATTGCGTGTGTGCTCTACTTTGTTAATTTCCAATATCCTTTTTACCCTTCCATTGAACTTGATCTTTCACATATTGCCTAATTGTATTATAATAGAGTTACTAATATCACCAAAGTAAATTTATCAATAGTAATATTTTTTTTTATCATCAAAACTATATGTTAAGATCTCACTTAATATAATAGAGTGTACATTTAAATGTTTTCATGCATTAAACATGCAATAAAGATAACTAAATGTTCATAATGATTTCACCCAAGGTGCATTTCATCATAATGTAGTACTAAAATCTATAAACTCATTTCCAAGCTACTAGCAAACAAACTGAAAAGGTTGCTTCCTAATTATATTGATTTTACCCAAGGTGCATTCATTAAAGATATATCAATTGGATATAATATTTCTATTCTTTAGGAGTTATTCAAAGGATATAACAGGAAATCCTCAAACAAAGATTATGTCTTTAACATTGATTTTTAACAGGCCTTTGCCTTTATTGATTGGACATTCCTCATAAACACTCTTAAAGCTTTTAGATTCCTTAGCTTATTTGTAGCTGGGAAAGAGTAATGCATATCTTCAGTCTCGTATAATGTTCTTGTTAATAGGAAACCCTCCAAACTCGTTAAGGTAGTTATGGGTATTAGGCGAGGTGACCCTTATCTCCTTGTCTCGTCATACTAGCTATGGAGTTCCGAGTTCCTTAACGCTGCGTTTGGTTGCTGTCTCCAGTAGCTGGAGACGGAACGAAACAAAAATTTAGAGACGGAATGGAACAAAAACTGGGGACAGTGAGGTGTTTGGTTATGGTGGACAGAACAGAGAAAACTGTCTCCGTCTCGAGGACAGAATGTGTTTGGTTGCAGGGGACAGAACAAAAAAATAGTACAAATGACAGATATGCCCCTGATCCTTAATATGATTAGAAATATGTAATTCATTGATACTTTTATTATGAATGGATTGTAATAATAAATTTGAATAATAATAAATACAAATTATA
>JANITX010000212.1:41827642-41843469 GCA_027564395.1 Erythroxylum ulei | reverse complement strand
TATTCGCACTCTTCGACTATGTCGACAACAGCAGCATCTAGTTCACAGCTGACAACGCAACGTATCAATCAGCTTGAGGCCACAGTTCAGACATTGATGGAGGTAATAAATAAGCTCAGAAATGATATGGACTAAATGAGAACGAGAGATACAGACTCACATCAGCCACGCTCACCAAGACAATTGGATTGTTGTTGTCATAAATTTAGTTTTTAGTTATGTACTATTTAATGTTTAAATTATCAGTTAAGAATGTTTTTTTCCTTTTTATGATTATTTAACTTTCTTTATAAACAAATTCTATGGGTTCAAAACTCCAAAACTTATGTAACGATAATTTATAATTATTCAAATTGAAATCAAATTTAACCACCATATTTTCGGAAAATTGTCATTCAATTAGACATTTACAGAGATTTAAAGGTGACTTCAGCGATCTAACATCTTCCACCTTTAGATTCAGCAATCAAGGGTATATTTGATTAAGAGATGAAATTATCGACAGCATGGGTTACCGTCGGTGTATACGTCATTTTCCAACGGAACCGTTGCAATATATTGCAACTCTCTCCGACGGAACCGTCGGAAAATAAAGCCACTCTCTCCGACGGTTTCGTCAAAAATTATTGCTACTCTCTTCGACGGTTCTGTCGGAACATTCCTCCCAACTATACCGACGATTTCCCTATTCCATCGATAATATCTTATCGATCGTATAAGCTTACCTTCGGTAATAAATACCGATCGTGTCGGCGCCGACATCCGTCTCTATCGCACTATTTTGTCGGTAAATGTGCTTACCAACGGAATCTCCGTGTTTTCCGTCAGAAATTTCTATTGGTAACTCCTACTTTTCTTGTAGTCACATACATTTATGTAACATGCACTAATGGTTTCAACAAGCTTATCCTAGAGTTTCAATCATGCTTAGGCTTGTAATCAAGAAGAGATTAAGCAACTTGAATCGACTAAGGAAATTTCTTAAGCTAAATGATGTCTATGTGTTATATAATCAAGTTACTACAAATGTGGAGCATCTTTTGTTTGAATGTCAGTTTACTTCAAGAATTTGAAGCATAGTTAAGAGATTGTACACTAGATTCCCAGCTTGAATTGGCAAGATTTCATTGAGTGGAACTATAATCATCATAAGTGAAAGGAAACATAATGGATTGTTTTTAAACTTCCTCTAAGAAATACTATTTGTTCCATTTACATGGAAAGAAATTATAGATTTTTTTCCAAACAATCAATCACAAAACAAAGCTTATCAATAATTTAGTGAACATTGTAAGGGATTGGCTATTAGCTTAAAATATTCAAAGGAATTGTAGTCAAGACCTACTGCTAAAATGGAGGCTTCCATATATGGAAAGAGCAGGTAAAAGACATAAGGTCAAGAATTTGAATTCACAATTATCCTCTTGACTTGTTACTTGTATAGTGCAATCATGTAGTTACTTATGAAAAAAAATTATGTAGACGCCTATCATAAGGCAAATGAACTCCCTTGATAGCTTAGTTATTCTAATGGCTTGTTCTAGATTTTTACTCACTATCCTTGGTTTAGGTAATGCATTTTAATTTTTCAAAAAAATAGAAAGAAATTGTAGAAGACTCAAAGCACTCCAACAAACCAACAATAACAGCTAATATCTAAATCTTTCAACAACCTGATTTATAGTACAAAATTCATCTTTGTTCCTTTGTGGTTAGTAATTTATATCATTCTCTTATTAAAATGGTAACTTTATATAATTGAGGGACTTTTATAATTTTAAAAATTATCTAAAAGGATATCCGAAATTTATTGATACCAATATTATATCATATCATAACCAAATTCAATATCAAGTTTAGTATGATATTCATAATATTAGTTTAAACTATAAAATTTCTTGAGTTAAATGATGCATTTTCATCTTTCAAAAATAAATTTGTCAATATTTTATATAGTGATATCCATCATCCTAGGGGTCTATAAACTCATAGAAGCTTTCCTTTTTCTAGTACTCTAGGTTAGATTTTGATGAAGTATGTTACAATTAAAATTATAGTTATCTATATAAAAATTATCATTTTTCATTAATTAAATATATTGATCGAATTGCATATTAGTTTAAAGTTATCGTAATTATTTTTACAAAGCCCTATAAATTAAATATACAAAGGTATTTTATAATACAATTTTTTGATTGACTGAAGTTTTTTTTCCCTCTAATAAAATATATACTAAATGATATAGGTTCAAGTGTATGCCTACTTGATCAATTTTACGAAATAGACAATATTTAAGTATACAAATAGTTTGATCTAATGTATTTAATTATATTTCAAAAAAACATAATCAACTATTTTCTTTTATCGTTCATTTGTTGTTGCAAAAGCTTTTATATCATAGATCATTAATACATTATACTAATAACTAAAGTTATTGTATTGAACAAAAAAATTGTAATTATTAAACTAAGACCTCCTAGATGAATTCAGTAAAAAATATTAAATTATATAGAAAATAACTTGTTCAATGAATATAATTTATTAGATTTATATCTCAAAAACTAATATGAGAATTTTTATTTTACATTTGTATGAGCATAATTATTAGAATTTAATTTTAATCTCTATTTTTAATTAGTATTCAATTCAATCTTGTTTTTGTTTATTCATATAATTTTAATGACTTGAATTGTAAAATCATTTTACTTAATCTAGCACAGAAGTATGTCAAATTTGTCATCAAAAGTTGATTTACGTAACACGTAAAGACTCATAAAAGAATTACTGATATTTTCTATTGGTTATCTAATAGGTTTAATATGCAAATATCTTAAACTTAATTAATATGTGATTATTAACAATATGGTCATTTGATATAAAGAAGAAGAACGTTTTACATATCGAATTATTTGCATTAGGATTTAGTTAAAATAAAAATACTTATAAACACATGCATATATAAGCGGTATGATTATTGATTATTTGTAATTAAATTACTAAATAGCGATCAAACAAAATGAAGAATAAGATTAAACTCCTAAGAAGTAAAATGTTTGCATAATCGCTGTTGCCTAATATGGTAAAATTCCAGTATTCTATATCAATTATCAAAACGAAGCCCGAGATAGGAGGGAATTAGGGATTGGAAAAAGAACTTAAATTGAATCACAATTTAATATGTTAGTACAAGAATTGGAAGAAACCTTAACGGTTCTTCATCTCTCTCTCTATTTATTTGCTACACCTCCCCCCTTCCCCTTCCCTCAACCAGACTCTTGTGTTTGTTGACTAATGATTGTTATGTTTTTACAGGTTTTCCTATGGATTATCGATGAAATTTGATTTCTGTTCAATCCTCTTTCATCGTCAATTGCAATCATCAGAACTCTGAATGCAGTTGACAGTAATCATTTAGTCAAATATATAAATGGAAAAATCACTGATGTGCAAACCAAGTTGACATTGATATAACGGAAAACATCCAGGACCAAGGCTTTCAACCTCACACGGTTTTTATTCACATCTCAATGTCATCAAGGTCTGGCAGAGGAAATCTAAGGATAGCAGCTATGCCCGTCAACTGTGCCAACTCTGTTTACATTTATCATAAATTTTTTAAAAAAAAAGAAAAGAAAAGTCTGGATTAGAATGGTAATGGTGATCATTAGAGTACAAAAGAAGTTATTTTTTGGTAATCCCAAGATAATTTACATGGACTTCGTAAAAGTATAAAGCAAGAAAGGAAAATCATACTCACGTTCTCCCGAGGCATGCATTGACGAAAATATATGAGCAGTGCCTCCTGAATCCTTTACCGAGTTGACTAAACTAATATACTTCTTCCTTGTTGTTATATCAACATTCCTGAAAGTGGATAATTTACAAGAGGTCTAAGTTTGAAGGATATTACGATGCATGATAAAATGAAAACAGATGAATTGAAATGCAGCTAAGAAGCCACAAGGTACAATTTAGATCTCTAGCATTAGCAAGTGGGGCTGAGCATAGTCCCCAGGACTGCTTATGACTACGTGAAGAGTCTTAGTGTGTGCATGTATGTGTGGATGTGTCTAGTGTGGGAGAGAACAAGAGCGAGAGAAGATTGGTTTGCGCAAAATATTACACGCTACTATCAGAACCGTACAATGTGCAGAGAATATTAACAATTCCTTTAAACACTTGCAACGTTTCTGTATAAAATCTCCTTGTCTCACAAATTTGAGATTACTCAGTTTGTTTGGAACACTTAGCTTGTATCCATAGGACAATGTAAGCAGAAATGTATTACACAGGATGGAATAAGCTATCGATTCAATTGCCATCGCAGACTGCTGATGTGGGAACACCCAGTTTATTTGGGTTGGGGTGAACCAAGTTTCTGCCTAACAGTAGGAGGGGAAGCTAGGAGAGGAGAAACAATTCAGAGTTTAAGAGAGCAGGAAGACTTTTAAATATAGTTCTAGGAAGCATAATGCATAGAATCTGCAGCGATTGCTTCATGATCAAGAAATTAAGTGTCCTAATGCAAATAGTAGAAGTGAAGCACATATGCCACTCTCATTCGCACAAGCTAAAGTACATGCAGCAGGATACTTTTTCATTTGACTCTCGACTCAGTAAACAATGTAAAAATATACACATGGATATAGAAAAGCATATTGTATAAACACACGATTTCAGTAATATAGCTAACCTGAAAAGCTCATCTGTGATAAGTAGAGTTTGGACAGCCATGCGTTCGTGGGCTACCTCCACATGTTTTGGTCCATAGCATGCTCTGTCAGGGTCCTAACGAAAAATCCAAAACAAAGCTTCATTCAGGAATACCTCTGGAGAACAAATCATTCAAGAGCTAAATAATCCATTGTGTGACCAGGTAAATCAACTTTGGGCTTGAACCATGCTTAAAAGGTACCTATTTTCCAAATAGTTCAATAATCCACTAATTGTCCTTAAAGTATGGTTCTTACTATACTCATAAACAGAATGAAAGAGAAAAAGGCAAAGTTAGAAATAGAAAAAAGCAAGAGTTGTATCTCACATTTGTAAGCATATTGAAGAAATCCTTAAGAGCTTGAACCTAGACATAGAGGAAAGTGAAAAAGAATGAAGTGTTAAATGCAAAGAAACCAAAATAATACTTTATAGCGCATGTGCCCACAATCATGCATATATATCACTGGCAACAGATTTAAAGTATAATGCAAACTGAAAGGAAGATGAAAAGAGTTTGCCAAGTTGGGCCATCTAGATTACCTCTTGGGCTGCTTTAGTGTCCTTTATCAAATTCATGACATTAGGAGCATCAAGAACCTCCCTCAAACTATGCCTGAGAACAAAATGTTTTTCCATATAAAGATTAGAAACACAATGCTGCAGTGAATAATAAAGAAAATGCATGATTATGTAAACAGTCAGCACGGTCTAAATAAAACAAGCATACACATTGAGCTGAAAAGCCTTCTTATAGCTACCTTAAAATGAAATAGATCCATGAGAAAAAGTTGTTAAGATTACCAACAACACATGATCATATAAAACGTAGATATGCTACAAAAGTTTACCCCAGCTTGCTATATCTGATGAGGTTTGTTTTCTCCATATTGACTACCCAAGTTTATCTCAAGCTGTTAATCCTTGCTAAGAAATTAGTCTTTTACGAGAAGCATCACATTTTACTACACGAATTAGTGAAACAAGAGAAATTGGAGGTGCCACAAATCACAGATATCTTATCAATGAAACGTGCAGGGAGGGATAGAATAATAAAATGCAGAAACTAAAAAAATAATAACCAGATATATCAAAGCAGTGATCTGCACCAATATTAATGCAAAATAGCACAGGGATGATGGGTGATACAGCTGAAAGATTAATAGGTCCAATATCAAGAATATGCTAACATCAGGGAAAGAAAACAAGTAGTGTGTGGCAATGATCAGAGATCTGAAATATGCATGTCATGCATGAAGACATTTGACTAGCTAAGCGCGACACTTCCATAGCTATAAAAACATGTACACTGAAGAATGGATGTAAGCTAGTAATCAATAATTAGTTATCACATAAGGGGATAGATAACCATTTCAGGTACTTTGAACATGAGAGCAATGAGAAGGGCTATACTTGTATCCTGAGCTCGTATGTGCAAGCACTATTCGTGACTTGTTTTCAATAATGGATCTTAGCTGTCTCCGTTCCGCCTCCAATAATAAGTGATGATGAAACTGCTCCTGAAACACAACAGGGTAAATATATAAACTGTGTAAGATGTAGCACAAAAACTAATTCAAATCCACAAATTAGCAATTATAATCTGAAAATACTGATCAGCGTCATCTAGTTATTCCATTCCACCATCAGAGATGACTGAATATAAGGATATCCTCCTAACCTTTGTAAAACCAGGACTAGCAATGACAGCGCATCTAACAATACTGAAATCAACATGTTTCAGGAAAGCCTATAACAATCAAATCCCATCAGTCTCTAATGTTTGATAAGATGAACAATATAACAGATATATCAGTTATTCGAATAAAGTTGAGAGGGCATAAGTCCAACCTGTAAGACATTCTCAAAGAATTTATTTAATGCCTGCAAAGAATGCAAATAAGAGGATAGAAAAAACATATCTCAGTGATGAGCTTAATAAACGCATAAAACTTAGATAAGAGATGGTGATGCTAAATCCCAATAGCACACCAAGCAAATTACACTAACGACAACTCCCATTAAAGAAAGAAAGAAGCATACTGATTCATAACCAGCAATTGCAGGCCCATGTTTTCGAGGGATTGAAGTTTCTATCCGCGATCGAGTGGTTGTCATACTAGGTTAGTAAAGTAGCATTAGCAAATTCAAAAATATAGAATAGCACATACGACAAGATAGAGCCATAGTTATTATGAATTACAGCCCTTAAAGAGCACAAATCTTGTCAATTGAATGCTTTTAGGTGAAGAAAAAGGAAAAATACATTAAAAACCACTTGCAAGTCCTACCTAGATTAAATAGGATCACTATCCTCCTAACAAGAACATTGAAATGTCACAAACATGCATTACCATTTCAACTAACAAAAGAAAAAAAGAAGTGAATTGAAGCAATCATGAAAGGCCATCAACAAATTTTGGGTTTTTGGGCTAGTTGTATGTGAACCATCTTAGTGTTCTATAACAGCATGTCTGATCACATTGCCCATTGTTATGTATTTTACCATCCAAACTGCATTAGACCCCTTTAAGAAGGCAATAATTGCTTATATGTCCAGATAATAATGGACCAACTTGACTTGTGCATTACAATATAGAGAATAATTTTAACGGAATGTGGAAACAACTAAGCAGTAATGAGATATTTATACCTTTTACCAACAAGGAAAATGTTTGCTAAACCTTCTTGCATTAAAATCACAGCAAGATCAGCACTTGCCGTGGGATCTGAAATTACAATGCAAAAAACATCAAGCAAAGAGAGCTAGAGGATGTACAGAAATTTTGATATTAAACTGTATGAAGATCATGATAATGAGTTCATGTGCCTTCAGAAAAAAGAAAATTGCTAGAGAAGGAAAATGTTCTCTGTTTGTTTACTACTACTTTCTAACCAAGAAAGGCAAAAAAAAAAAAAAAGGTCATAGTTCAAGAGTTCATTGCATACCAGTGGCCTGATTTAGTACATCCAATGCTAGTGAGTCCCAGATTTCCTTCAATATGATCAAAGTTAGATATGAAAAACCAATAGGCTGTTAATAGAAAATAAAAAGAGAAAGGCACATTGGAAGACCAAATCACAAAAAGTGCACCTCTTAAGGATTAAATCATCAACTTGGATTACAATCAAGAGAAGAAGAAGAATCAAAAGAACTAAAGATTCAGATCATTTGATAAGATCTTTTTAAATCGCATATAATTAAAGAAAATTATGACTCGTGAGATTTGAATCGCCATAGATTTTCACTTTTAGAATTTATGTCATTTTGATTTTAAATTGAAGCAAAAGAGTACAGTTTAAAGTCATTCAAGAAAACAACCACAAGGTTGCAGAATTTAACATCAGACATATTGCATTTCATTGTAGTTGCTCTGTGGAGCTAAAACATCTAAGCTTTTTACTAGCTATTTCTGCCAAGGACATAGGCAGAACCAATTTACATTGCTATAATCTCCTGCAAACAACTGTTAAATGTGTCATTACAGCGTTTCTCATAGTTTGGGCAAATCATAGAGTGCAATGTTCATGCCAGTCAATGAGAAGTTACACTATTTGAAGTTTGTGAGAGCACAAATTCTTTGGGTGATGAAAACTTTGTTTTATTAAACTATTGAAGTGCTAAAAAATCTGACCAAAAGAAAACAAGAGAAAGCAGGATCATCTTGTGATGTTAATCTTAATATCTGGAACAAGCATAACTCTTGCCATCAGAAAAAGATTAGGAAAGACAAAAGGCTAATTTTAAAAAGAAAGAAAACAGCAGCACACCTTTCTTAAAACAAAGGGTCTATGTAGCTCGAGTTCCAAAGTGTGGTACGCTCCAATCTGCAATCCAACAATTAAAATATCCACAAAAGAACAAGTTCGTCCATTGTGTAATATGAGATTTACCAAAAAGGTATGGCTGCACTTACCTTCACATACTCATTCTCCAAGATGTTCTTTCCACGTATCCGCATGACCGAGCCAACTTTATCATATTCTGTGGTCTTAATAAGAGTGAACCAGAAACAATTAAGAGTTACATAAAGGAATAATCTTCAAACAAACACCTAAAGATTGCAAGTTTTACAAAAATAACTACTTTAAAAGAAATGCATAAGGGCAAGTGCATGACCATCTTGTCCCCTTATTTAAGTAGCCATATATGCATACCTCAACTACAATTTCCAACTTCAACTTCACCCGTTCTGCATCTCTTCCACCAGAAGCCATCTGTCTTAAAACTTTCCTATGCACAAAAAGAGTTTCATTAACTACGACTATATCTCTGGAACTATATCCATAATGAATTCCATAATTTCGCAGAAAAAGCAAACACAATTAGAAATGGCTTGGAACGGTAAAACCAAAAAAGGAACAAAAGGAATTGAACTTTCTAACAAAAACTCGAAACTTATTCTCAAGAAGTTAATTGAAGCGCTTCCAAAAACATAAATAACAAAGAATTTTACAAAATATTTGCGGTAGAGAAAGTAGAGACCTGACAGTAACGGACATAACAGTATCTCCAGAAGATATGAGATTATAGGCAAACCATAAATCATCTGAATCAACCGGTGTAAGCTGCACAAAGATAGAAACAGACGTTAAATCCCAACAATTTGTTTGACGATTGGAATCAAAGAACCAAGAAAGATGGAAGCTTCCATACCTTAACGCTGCCAGGACCGTCGGGTACTATGTCCTTTCTAGTGATCTTCATGACCTCTGCTCTCACCAAATTTTCAATCTCATCTCGTCCAACAAAATTTGCATGTATTTATTTATTATGTTTTCCCATTCCTTTTCCTATACAATTTTGGAGACGCCACCGTCTTACTATTTGGTAAATATGAATAAGTCCTACTCTAGTCTTGCCGAATAAATTATGTTTAATTTTCATAAATAGTTAATTTAACCTCTAATCTGTAAACTAAATATTAATTTGTAAATAATCATTTAAAAAAGAATGGCGCATAATTGTGCTTGGTTTTGAAGAGATAAATTAATATTGAAACAAAAATACATTAGAGACTTAGCAATTCTTTGTTGTTGTTTTTGTTTTTATTATTATTATTATTATTATTATTATTATAAGTAGTAGTAGTAGCAGTAGTAGTGTCATCATTATTATTACTACTATTATCATCATTATTATCATTATTATTGAAGATAAACAGAGAATAATATTTTTATAGAAAAAAGTCAAATTTGGTATTTCAACTTTAATGTTGGGTTCTTAAATTTTTAGTTTTGCTAAATTAACCTTAAATTATTTAAAATTTTTCATTGGACCCTCTATTCACTAACACATAGAGTTTGTGATGCATGTTTTACTCTCGTGGCCATACGTCAATTTCCCAAGAGTTTTTAATGAGTTATTACTTTTTTTTGTCTTTTAAACCTAAATGATTGCCTTTTAGTTTGAAGTTGATTGTCTTGTCATTAAGCAAAATGCAATTATTTTGTAACAAATTGATTCCATTTGAAATTAAAATTAATTATTTGGTCATCTACCAAAATGGAAGCACCTTGCAACAAAATTTTACGTATTTTGTAAATAGAAATGGAACTTTTATGAAATAGTGCAAAACTTCTATATTTCGTAAACAAAAAGGGTAAGGAGAAAGAAAACTCACTATAATAAAGGAGTGGAGGTTGCCTATGATAAAGGACCTAAAGGAAGCTATCCTTAATAGAGGAGTGGGAGAGAGAATTTTGTTTGCATGTTAGTTCATGACAGTCATAGACTATCAAATGTTTTAGTGGGTAGTTTAGTATATGTTTAATAGTTAAATTAAATTATTAATACATGTTTAGGTTAGGTTTCGGTTATTTAGTTAGATATTTGTGTTTTGAGTGTTTTGAGGGTTAGAGAACACTTTTGAAATTCAATTTTATATTTTTGAGGAGCCTTGATGTGTTTGCTAGTGTTTCAGGACAAATATAAAAGAACGGAGGAGATTCAGGAAAAACTTGAAGGAGCAACCAGGCCCACGATCGTGGGCTAGATCGTGGCCCAGCCCACGATCGTGAAGTAGTAAGGAGGAGCCACGATCATGGCAAAATAATCATATAATGCCACGTTCGTGGCCTGCGTGATAGAACACGTGGACAGCCTTTCCGACTTAAATTTTTGAGGGAATTGTCGAATCTTTTGGACTCAGAAAAGACCCTAAGGTTGCCTAAATTAAAAAAACCTATAAAAGGGTTAATAAAGAAACCCTAAGGGAGCTCCACTTCTGCCATTTTTGGGAAAGCTTCGAGGGAGAGAAGAAGAAGAGAGAGAGAGAATAGGAAAGAGGATGCAGGTCTTCCGACACTGCTACCTTCCCAGGTTATCTGATCCAAGTTCTTTCTTCTTTCTATCTTTATTTTCGTTCATTGAATCTATAAGATGATGATGGACCTTGGATTGTTGGTGGTGTTATAACTTTCCCTTTGGGATTTTATCTTGATTCAATGTTAATATAGTCGTTTTTGTGTTATTCTGATTGAGTATTATGATTAATTACGGAACTTGCATATTGTGGTAATAAAACAAGAGGGTGACCTGAATAAAAATGATTGGGTTAGATTAACAAGAGTGAAGTGATCCAATAGATCACGTGATTAATCATATCGGTTATTGTGCGGAGAAAAATCCTTTGTGAGACCCGGTAGATTATTAGAGGGCATAAGATCTAATTAGAGTTATGGGTATTTTGTTATTTGAGAGATTGAAAATTCCATAATTCAATTATGATTTATGATTTAGAGTTTAATGATTATAACTCGAGAGAGAGAGAGAGTAATTCAAGAAAGCATTTGAATTAGGAAATTGATGAAAGCATGAGAGGTTGGAGAGGCCCCTATCTAATTTAATCTTAAGAAGTTATTGTCCTTGTGCTTGTTACTCCAAGTATATATATAAGTTGCCATTAGATAAGTCAGTTACTTCAATGTTATTCAAGCAAATTTTCTTATCATCACATAAAAAGCTTACTAGAATAGCTATCATTTGTCTCATTAGGGTGAATTGTAGAGTTGAAATCACCTACCAATAGCCATGGAGTGTTGAGACATTAAGAAATATTAGAGGGTTTCCTCCACAAAGACATTGTTTAAAAGTTATATAATTAACAGCATAGATGATAGAAATCTCAAAGTGTATTTTTAGGCTTCTAACTTTCACCTTTAAGTGCATCAACTAATCAATGATTATAGAGTTGATCACCTCCATTTTCTCATTATTGTATAAGAACAAAATTCTTCCGTTTGGGTGTTATTCTTGACTGTAAATGGCATTCAAACATGTAGGTAACATTAACAAAATACTGCAGTGATTTTTGTTCAATCTAGTTTATAAAAATCTCAACAAAATATGCTTATTCTCAATAACAAAGTTTTTAACTATTTGTAACTTAGAGGGGGGCATTCAAATCCCTTATATTCTAGGTGGAGATTATTATGCTTTTGGAGCAAAAGAAGAGAATATTGGTTCTTCTTTTTACCTTATTTCCTTCTAGTAACAGCGTGGAATTTCTCTCCAAGAGTTATTGTATGCTAGTATAACTATTGTCCTCTTATTGGAAGAGTCATCCCTACCAGATATGAGGTTTAGTTTTAGAGTGGGAGTTGTAGTTGTAGGATATTGATCATGATATACTTTTCTAGGATTGCAATTCAAAGAATTGCTTGAAGTGAGATTCAATGGTAATGTATTGATTGTGTTCGCCATATCATGAACAAGGTTGTAGCTCAATGGTGTGGTCTTAGAGTTCTGCTTTACAAAAGGAGTATCAACATTTACTGAAGTTGGATTTGCTTTCAAAGGGGTTAAATTGGAATTTTGGGGTACAAGAAATATTTCTTCCTCTTGTTTTGGGTGTTCTTCCTCTTGCATAAGTTCCCAATAGCTACCTGTTTTAAGCATTTTTCTTGTTGGTTGCCAATTCTCCTTAGGCTTTAAGTTTGGAGGCATCTAAGAATATGCTATTTTCACCTTATACTCAGCAAGTTCCAAGCTGTCATTAAATTTTATTTGAGGTTTCCTCAGGTAGGACTTCCTTAACACCAATGCCAAAATTTGGTATGTGTCATTAGGCATATACAAATTAAATCCTTATTTTAATTTAATATTTATTAATCAATTTAGTATAAAGCAAATAAGAGTCAATCCCATGAGGAAAGTTAATTCACTAATTTAGTTTATTAGTTATAATAATTTTAAAAGATACAATTACTTCATAATAATTTCACTCATATGAAAGGAATTCATTAACAAATTATAAACATCATCAACGCTCATGTAGTATCCTCTTTAACCAATATAAGTAAGATACAATTCTAAACTTAAGAAAATAAACTTGCGATACATTCTTGGAACCCCATTTGGAAATTTATTTTCTTTGTCAACGAGTCATATTTATCCAAAATATATATTGCTAGAATTTTTAATGGTGAAATCAAATTATATAAATCTCACAATTTTCAATAGACAACCCCTATTTCATCTTGCAATACTTTAAAAATAATCCTAAATTAGATTTTACACTTCTACTTCAATTAAGACACATAACTTTACATAATTCAACTATTAACACAACCTTTTCTATAATCTAATGAACCATTAAAAGAAAATTTCCAGATCTACCACAAGCATATTAATCATTTTTTAATCAATATTTTTGTATGTAATATCCAATACATAGTGCTTTTGAGCACAATACATTAAGCTATGCAACTCAAATAAATATTTCATCTAAGTTGTCCATATTCATCCAATTATCCTCACATATAATTTTAACTTTGTCAATGAGCTTAAATTAGGAAGAATTCGAAACCAACACAATTCAAAATAAGGAAACCTATAAAATTAGCTAAACTAATACATATATAAAAGGGAGGTTCGCGATTCAAATCAAGTTTAGAAATAAAAAAATAAAACATAAATCTAACCTAATATTTACAAATGAACAAGTTTGATTCAATCTTAGTTTAGCCATGCAATTTGAAATACTTGGATCATCTGAGTTATTTATTAGGTTAAGCTTAGAAAACTAACCAACTAGCTCCTACTTGCCTCCTTTCAATTTTTAAAATCGAATAGCTCAATCCCAACTCAAAGCACATTATGAACTAAGAGATACACCCAACCACTGATAATTTATTCGAAGAACAAATAAATTATAGTTAATACAACACATTGTTTTAAGTATCATGTTCACATAATCAAGGACGTCTCCAATCATACAAAGAACATAATCAGAAATCAAAGAATCCATGCATTATACAAGTATTAAATTAACTCGATAATAAGTCAATTAATTCAGGAAATTAATAATTCAAATATCAAAGTGCATCTCTAAACTAAAATTAACAATTAGAATTAAATAAGCATAGGAAATTATAAACAAAGAGAATAAGTGTTTCAGGAAAACTCTTTGAATGTGCTCTTATTTTATAAACCTCAGACCAGCCTTAAAGGTAAGAAATTTCTTCCTCCACCGGTCACAAACTAGCTCAAAACAAGTGAGAATTGGTTTCTAATCACCCCCAATCACTCCTTGGAATGATTCCTAGCTTCAACTTGCGTTGGAAAAGTGCCAAATCTCTCGAACCAACCCCTTCTTTACATGATTGTTTATTCATCTTTCTCCTCCACTACTTTGCTATTTTTATAGCCTTAAAAACGATCCCTAAACACCGCACGTAGCTGGATCTATGATAGACTTCCGCTTATTCTAAAGATTTCCTCTTATCTTCTCCATTTCAAACAGATTTGGAGATGGGTTTTTGAGATGGAGACGTTGGGTGGGTTAGTCTCCCATTTTTCTTGGGTTGTTCGTTGCATTTTTTGCTTCTGATTTTTACGATTTATGTATTAGGATTTTTCTGTTGCTGTGTCGTTTTGAGTTCTTTTCTTCTGGATGTGTCGTTTAGCATTTTATCCAACTGTTTTGTTTTAGACTATCCCTCTACTGTGTCATTTTGTCCTCTTATTTGTATTGCTGCTTCTGTGTTGTTTTTTATCCTTTATATTTTCTTTTGCTCCTAAACTCTGCTATTACACTGTGTGTTTCCCTGGCTGCTACATTGTTCTTTCATTTCTGCGTTTTGATCTATTTCTTCTATTGTTGTGTTTTGCTTTATTTTGGTTACTACATTTTATTGCTTCTTCTTCTACGTTTTGGGCTAGTTTTCTATTGAGCTATTGCTAGAATTTTTCTGCTGCCTATTTGCTGATTCTATTGGGTTGTTTGCTTGTTTTGGGCCTTCCTTCTGGGCTAATGGCCAGATTTTCTTCTAAATTACTTTCCTTAAGTACACCAAGCCTACAAGAAAATATTTAGTACAATATAAACCCCCTTTAGAAATAAATATAAAATTAAATAACTTGAATAATTAATAAGAAAATACAATAATCTAACTCAAATGTGCTATGTAAATAATGTAAAATAAGGATGTAAAATATGTTGTAATTGCTACTTATCACTTCCTCAGGTAGGTCTGCTAGTGCATTAACAGCAACAAAAATCTTAGTAAAGTTTATTCTTCTAGTTTCAAGGCATAGAGGCCTGCTAATGGAGCTTGATAGGTAGCTTAGGCCTTCAGTTGTCTAGTATTCAAGTGGAATATCATGATACAAATCCATAAATGAATGTTGGTTAGCCTAATTTCCTCATATTTAACTCCAGGTCTCAAGGTTGAATTAGAAATGATTTGTTAGCAACATTCTAAGGTCTTGCTTTAGTTACATCTGATACAGATTTAGGAGAGATAAACCTAAAGAAAAATATGTCATGATTGCTCAAAATTATGTCAAGGAGACCAAATTGCTTCCAATTATTGAGAGCCCAGGTTTTCATCACTGGGAAAGGCACTTTGTTTGTTGGATCCCGTTTTTGGAATCCAACTCTTAACAAAATACCATCATACTTGAGCGTGGTTCCTTGAAATCTCCTCTTACTCTGATACCAAACATGATGGGCCCGTTTACGGAATCCAACCCTTGAACCATAAACGTATGCGTATTATTGCTCGTCATACAAACGTAAGCGTAATCCAAAGAAATCATGAAGCTTAAAGTCTCATACCATTTCTATTTTCCTTTTTCCATAACACATCTCACTTATATATGTAACAAC
>JANITX010000212.1:41787374-41799320 GCA_027564395.1 Erythroxylum ulei | reverse complement strand
TTTTATTAAGCTATTTTTATAATTTTATATGATTAAAAAAATTTCTTACCCGTTTCAATTTTTATTAAATGCACTGGACATTTTTACTACGCATTTATGCAGAGATAACCTGCTAGTATAGATTTAAAAGACAGAGTGAGAATAGTAACTATACATACATTGTTATAGAAAGATCAATCATCACACTTGAACTCAAATTTAAAGAGTGTAATAGCTATAATAGAATAAACGGCTTTATCACTTGCAAAACCCATATAAAGCTTCCCCTTGTTTAATCCGAGGAAGACGGTGGACAGTAAAGAGAGAGAGAGAAAGTTGTTCGACGGTAGAAAGAGAGAGGAAGCTCAAAAACTCGAAAGAGTGTTAAGAGAGGGAAGAGAAGCTTGAAGACAAAGCTACAAGAGAAGGTTGAAAAAGGTTGAAAAATGGTGTTCGTCGATTAGCTCATAAAAATACTGAAATATTCTTATTAGTAAACCTATATCACATAGATAAAGTATGCGCCACACACTCATACTAATGAGTTGAATTTAAAATCCAACAAGAAACTTTAAATTATTTAAAGTTAATTTGAAAAATAAAACTTTTATAACCTAACATCAAAATTGGGAAATTATTTTATACCTACGAAAGCTCAACTTACAATGTAGTTATTAAAGGTTTAGTAAAATGATGTAATTGAAGTTTCTCATCTTATGTATATATTAATTATTATTAGAGGATTTTCATTTCTTAATACAAGACAAAACGAATAATAATAATAATTAAAAAAGGAGGAGCTAGGCCTAGGCTTCGCCCAAGTCTTTGTAAAAGGCATACACTCCTTTCTCTTTGTTAACAGCGTACACCCCTTTTTGGTCCGATTGGTCTTTGCGAAGGCATACAAACTAACAGTTTGCCCGACCAAAGTTGTCTAGTTTGAGATTAGTAGGAACTTTTCTCCTCTCATCAACTTACAGGAATCATGATGCTCTGACTTTAAAAACTTCAGCATTAAATCCACAGTCCATTAGAAGCAAAAGCCATGCTCTCTGCTGCTCAGAGAGATGATCCCTGGGGCCTTTTACTTCAACAAGCTTGGCTTCACCACCATGTTCTCCATGGAAGCGCCACAACAACAAATCTGGCATTCCACTGGACCAGCTTCCATAGTCCTGAGCAAGATTTCGGCAAAGTAAGGCCAAACAAGGGCCACCAATGCAAGAAACAGCTGCCCTAAGTTCAGAGAGAGAATGGCGATCCCAGTTTACTCCCCTGCAAGCTGTTCCTAAATGTATTTCCCATGATAGAATAATGAGTTCCTCTGCCATTCCATCATGAATCTTTTGCAGGTGAGATTCTATAAGACTCTTTCTCGCTGTATAGAAGTTATCAGTCTCTAAATCTAGAGGGGCAGTCTGCAAAATTTTCAAATTTTGTACCCCTTTCAGTACAAATTAGCACAGAAAAACTTGGAAGACAATATGCAGTTACCATGTTGGAGTTCCAAGAAGTGGGGGGAAAAAAAGATTGAAAGGGAGACAATATTCATGGAGATTATTATCCCTTCAATCTATGAAAATAAATACCTGAAATCTGTTGAAGAAGACATTGTGTACATCTGAAAATATGATGTCCCACATAAGAAGAGCAAAGATTGTCAACCAAATGCCACTCTCGGTGTGAACACCCATCCATCCACCTTCTCGAGCATAATATTGCAAAGCAAGCTGCTCAACTCCACACAGCTTATCATCTTCTCCATAGAACAGGCTCTTCAAACCAGCTTCCGAGTTCAAGGGTCTTCCTTTAATATGAACCTATTTGATGTTTGAATAAGCAGAAAGGTTTGGGTGACTACATGATATCAACCAATGAGGATGTAATTAGCAACTTCGATTGCACGTTCTACTAGTTCCCAGATTAAATATTTGACACAATCTAACAAAGAGACACCAATGACGATGTAATTAGTAACTTTGGTTGCAGGTTTTATTGGTTCCCATAATAGATCTTTGACACAATCTCACAAAGAAATACCTCCTTGATCTTCCTCTTGACCAAGTTTGCAAAGCTAGGGACTTTCCATCGCCTTGGCGGCTTTCCCAGCCGAAGAACTCTCCTTTGCAATGCCATTCGTGAACCAGCTCGTACCCACAGATCTAATAGGCCATCTTCAGCAACTGAAAGGCTTTCATTTTGTCGTCCCAAGTGCTCCAAATCAATAGACAATCTAAGTATCCAATTTCCTCTTCTTCCATCACAAGGAAAACAGTCGAGTAACTTTTTCAGCAAATTAACTGCTTCATTGTATCTAAACAGAAAGGAAGCATTTCAATCAGGTAAAATTTGGAGAAAGTTATTGCAGTCAATTCACAGATAAATGTTCCTGAAAATTAAAAGGTTTGAAAAATAGATGTTTCAAGATATTAATGATCCATCAAGGTAAACCGGCCATATTTCATTGGGACTTTTCTTTTCAATTTTAAACAGTAACATCCAATTACCAAAAAATTGCATAAGTGGTCAAAACCTATCCCTCCCTGATAGAAAGGGAAGAGAAAAGAAAATGAAAAATAAAACTAGCTGTATTGTGCTATGAAGAGGAGTCATCAATCAAATATGTACCTGCGTTCACATTCAAGAAAGGAAACTCCTAGAAAGATCACTTTTGAGTAAACCCATGTCGCTGAAAAGCATGAAAAAAAACTAGGCCTTAATTCATAAGGTACTGAGTGACTTGCTTTTGGGGTAGAGCTGGGTATCCGAGAATTTGCAATCTCTATGCATTTCAACACTGATTCACTATTTCTTTTATCAAGAGATTCATCAATTACTTGTGCCACTTCAATTGCCTACAACAAATGAACAACATTATGTGGAAGAAGCAAGCAGATGGTACTCCTTAAGGAAATATATAAACCTCTTCATAGGCTAGCAAGTCACTTCGCGATGAGAATATTGGCTCTGTTATTGTGCACTTATAAGCTGGGAATTTGACTATACCCAAATCGACAAGCAGAAATGCTGATAGATCCTGCTGTCCATTCAGAAAGAAAAGCCTCTGTACAGGAAAATCATCTTATAAAAACATCCCTTGTTTAATGAAGAGTATATACTATGTGTATTGTACTTGTGCCATATTACTCAAATACTAGAAACCATGTGAGCACCTCAGCACGCCAGACAACAGATTCAGCTTTTGAAGATATTTTAACACAGGAACCAGTCCTTTTGAGAATTGCATCACATAAGAATGGGCTATGCATTTCAGATCAAGGAAAAATAAGTTAAATCCCAGTTATTTGCTCATTAATAGGAACTTTCATATAACAAGCAAGAAGTAAAGTTACCATACTCCATCCTCATAGCAAGAGAAAAGAGATGCAACAAGATCCTGCTTTCTTGTACCTCGAGTGCAACTCTGCAGTATCAAAAAAGCACATCAGTTATGTCAAGGCCTCTCAGATAAAGATGACAAACATATTACAATTCTCATTTAGCATAACCTATTAACAGAGATATATGATAGTTCACAAATTCTGTAGGAGTGGAAAGTTGAAAATTCAATTTGCATGGAATGCACCAGCATCACTTATCTAGATCTCTCTGGAGGAGGGAAGGCAATGAAAAATTCATGCATTTTGGAAGATTGAGAAGCAACTCTAGAAAGACTTGTTTACAGTCAATGCAATGCTTAAAAGGCTATCACAGCCTATGAAGGGAGCACAAATAAGAACTGCCCATGCACAACATGGATCAAAAAGATACTGGCACGTAATTTTCCAATTTCACCTTCCAAAATTAGATTGTGGGGTTAATATCAGTGTTTAACATCAGAAAAAGAAAAGAAAAGGAAAAAGAAGAAAACATGGGAAAAAATATGCTTAATAACAAGTTGATTCCCACTTTGGAAGTTTTATATGTAAGCTGCTACTAGTTAAAATGCTCTTGTGACTGGTCTTATCATTGTCTTTATTCATGTTTCAATAATAATGTTTGCATCACCGAGATTTTTGGTGTTCTTCCAAAAAAAAATTCAACATTTTAGTTCATTTGTTTAGAAGAGAACAAATTGTCTACGAAAGTACTCCTAACATTTGCAAAGAAAAGAGGAGATCTAACTGCAAAAGATAGAAGCGATGTTTGGCCCATATCTATTTACGCATAAGATCTCTCACTGTACAGTTAATCAAAACAAAGTCTTTACTTTAGGAGCATAAACTATGGACACATCTAAAACTAGAAGGAGCTTCTCATTATGTTCCATATTTTTTACATTAAACACAAATCAGAGAAAAAATGACGAGGCGTTTGAATTCTTGGACAGAATAAGATATTCACTAGCACATGATCTCGCATTATCCAACATTCCTCTCTGATTTTTTTTTTTCGACATAATGATATATTGACTAGCACGTGATCATGTCTTATCCAACATTCTTCTTTGAATTTCTTTATGATTGGGCAGAATAAAATATTGACTAGCACGTGATCACTCATTATCCGACATCTTCTCTGCAAGATTTTTGAATAATTTTCTATTTTATTTTATTTGTTTCTTTTTCCTATCTTGTCTAAAAGTCTTCCTAAGTTATATTAAAATTTCCTATTTCTTTTAGAAGTCTTTCAAAGATAAATTAGAATTTTCTATTTCTTTTAGAAGTCTTCTTAAGATGAATTAAAATTTCCTATTTTGTTTAGAATTCTTCCTAAGATGAATTAGAGTTTATTTCTTCCTAAGTTGAATTAGGTAAATATATTTAAACAACTTTGAAAGAGATTAACATAACTCTCTATCAATAAAATTCATTTTCTCTTTGAGAATTTTTATCTTACAATTCTTGCATTAGAATTGTGTTTGTTTAATCTTTTTTGTTGCGTCAAATGGTGTCAGCTTTGAATCTCACAAAGCTTGTTCTTTCTGTCAATGAAAAATAATCCTAATGACAATGTTCACAGATTACCTGATGTTTGGAGAATAATAGAACACAAAATAGCTATTAGAAATATTAAAAATAGTTATCTACAATTATGGAACAATTGTAGACATTAATGCGAGGCGACAAAAACTAGAGATTTGGGGAAATAGCTGACAGGAAAGTTACCCCTGCACCTCAAATTCCAGCACCTTTTATGAGAGTTCCAATGACGATAAGGAAACCATCCCGAGAGGAGATCGTTGTAGGTCAGATAAGGAAGATTGTGAATATCTCGGGGGAAAATAAGATGACTTTTTTGGAGTTATTGGGAGATTAATGATTTCTGAAAAGGAGCAAAACAATTGGCAACAACACCAATTGTTTCACATTAGAGTCGTGGTACAAGGAAATATTTGTGAATTGATCATTGGTGAAGGCAGTCAAGAGAATATCATCAATATGTAAGTTGTCAAGAAGTTGAAGTTGCCAACCGAGTCTTATCCCCATACTTATAGCATCACATGGATTACAACCATTGATGATATACATATCACAAAAAGGTGTAAGCGGTCATTCTTTATTGGTAAATATTTGAGTTAACATTATTGTGATGTTGTTAATATTAATGTATGCCAAATTTTGTTTGGTAGACCATGAAAATATGATGTTAATGCATCACTCAAGAAGGGAGAATATTTATCAATTTCTGAAGAATGATGTAAAGTATAAATTAGTACTCATAGGTGAAAAGAAAGTGGTGAAACCTAACAAGACAAAGAAGCCATTGTTAGAACTGGAAAATAATAGGGGAAGTTTTGTGAATGAGATGAAAGAGACGAGGGAGATTTACTTACTAATAGCGAAAGGGAAGAAGAGATTGAAAAAACAAAAAGATGAGATTCCTTTAAAAGTGCATCAAGTTTTAGAAGAATTTGGGGATGTAATACCCGACGAGCTACCCAATAGATTACCTCCCTAGAGAGATACCCTATTATTAATTTGGATCCTGCTGCTAGTTTCCTTAACTTAACTAGCTACGAGTGAATACAAAGGAGAATGAGATTTTGAGGGAGAAAGTAGAATGTGATGTTAGGGTAGTTAGGATTAAAGATGTATTATGTCAGGAGAAAAAGCTAATAACCTTCTTAATGAAAAGTTGTGTGATGCTAGGCAATAGTGGACTACTTATAATAAAGAATTTTATATTGTCGTAAGAACTTTGAAGATGTAGGAACATTAATTAATCGAGAAAGAGTTTATTTTGTACACTGATCATCAAGCTTTAAAGTATTTGAGAAGTCAAAGGCAATTGAGAACAAAGATGCATGCTAAATGGTCAGCTTTTGTTGACATATTCCCATATAAATTGATGCACAAGGAGTGAAAGAATAATGTGGCTGCTAATGCATTAAGAAAAAGGTTGACTATAGTGAAGATCTTGAATATGGAGATTGAGAGTCTTATGTATTTGAAGGATTCATGTGAGAGTGATGAAGATTTTGGAGAGATATGGGACTTATGTTTGGTGAAAAAGTCTCATGATGATTTCCATGTGCATGATGGATTTTTTATTAAACGAATCAATTTTATCTTCCAAGAACTTCACTTAGGGAAAAGGTGATTAGAGAATTGCATGGAAGAGGCTTAACTGGTCAACTTAGTAGAGACGAGACTCTTAAAGAGGTTAGAAGAAGATATTATTGGCCAAAGATAACATTGTTACTATTGTAAAAAGGTGTCAATTTTGTCAAGCTTATAAAAGACATGCTTCAAATGCCGCTTTGTACATACCATTGCCAATTTCTAATGCTATTTGGGAGGATTTATCTATGGATTTTGTATTGAGACTTCCAAGAACACAAAGAGTTCTATCTTTGTGGTTGTTGATAGGTTTTTTAAAATGACACATTTTATCTCTTGTAAGAAGACGACAAATGCTACAACGGTTTCTAAACTATTCATTAGAGAAGTGGTACGACTCTATGGAGTTCCTAAATTCATTACTTCTAATCATAACACTTAAGTTTTTGAGTAACTTTTAAAGGACCTTCTAAGGGTTATTTGATTCTTCTCTTAAGTATAGTAGCACTATGCACTCACAAACCGATGGCTAGACAAAAATGGTGAGTAAGACTGGGGTAATTTGGTGAGATGAATTATCAAAAAAAAAATTTGGTGAGATGCGTATGTCGTAACAAACTAAAAGATGAAATTTCTTTATTGCACAATCCATATTTGCCTTCAACAATGTAGATTGTCATTGGTCGATTGCCATTTTTGCGATTTACACCAAAGTACCTAATCTTGCTCTTAATCTTATTTAGTTGCCTAAATCTTCTGAAGTTTTTCCTATTGCTGCAAAGTTAGCTAAATAGGCATAAGAGATTCAAGTGGATGTGAAGAAGAAGATTGAATGAGCTAATAAGAAGTACAAGGCTAAGGTTAATCAGCACAAGAGAGCTCAAGTATTTAATGTTGGAGATGGTTATGGATTTTTTTTGAGCAAGAACTGAACTGTTGGAGGTCATCATAAATTACAAAAAGAAGTATGGTCCATTCAGAGTTAAAAGGAAAATCAAAGGCAATCCTACATTGTTGAATTACCCTTATAAATAGGTAATATCTCCCCAACCTTCAATGTTGCTAATCTTTCGTCTTATTTTATGATACGGAGCTTAAATATGTTAACAATAACTCGAGGTCGGGTTCTTTGACAAGTAGGAGTGAATGATGAGGCATTTGAATTCTTGGACATAATGGGATATTCACTAGATCTCGCCTTATCTAACATTCATCTCTGCATTTCTTTCTCTTTGGGCAAAGTAGTATATTGAAGAACACGTGATCACATCTTATCTGACATTCTTCTATGAATTTCTTTACAATTAGGCATAATAAAATATTGACTAGTACATGATCACACTTTATGCAAAATCCTGAAATCCTTCTATGCAAGATTTTTGAATAATTTCTTATTTTATTTTATTTATTTCTTATTTCTTAAATTCAAACTTTACTTAATCTCTTTGATTCCTTTCCTATTTTGTCTAGAAGTCTTCCTAAGATAAATTAGAGTTTCCTATTTATTTTAGAAGTCTTCCTAAGATGAATTCGAGTTTCCTATTTTGTTTGGAAATCTTCCTAGGATGAATCATGTTTTATGCGAAACTATTTAAACAACTTTTGAGAGAGATTAACATAACTCTCTATTAATAAAATTTATTTTCTCTAAGAATTTTTATTTTACAATTCTTGGATTAGAATTGTGTTTTTCATCTTTTTCCCTACATCAAAAAATAGAATTGATTTTTCTGGTTAAAAGTTTACAATATCTGAAAATAATAATAAATAAATAAAATTTATGAATATATTTAATTTTTAACTTAAAAGAAGTTATAAATAAGTTAAACCATGGTGCAGAATGGTTAAGCAAGGAAGGTGATACATACACTTTTAAAAAACTTATGCAATCGCATACTAGTTAAGTGGATTAAACTAATAAAAATCAGTTTGATTTATGGAACTACTCACTACAAACATTTGGACAATGTATTTCATTTCAAGAACCCACAAAATGTGTATGCCTATTTAATCTAATAAAACTCTTTCAGCTTCAAAACAAGCATATGCATAATAATTTTTATAATGGTTAAAAAGGGGTAAGTAATATTAGTTATCTGATCACCCATTTATAGACTTCTACAAGATGAACTAGAGGGAAGAACATTTGCTCAATGCCTAGAATATTGTGTAACTATGTTGTTAGTTCTTGCTCCTTATCCCTTTCCTAAGTACAAATACAAGTCACAATGTTTTCTCTTCCTTTCCAGCAATGTTAATAATCTCTCTCTGTCTTTGGCCATGGTACTTGTGATATTAACATCCAAAAATATATTGATGCATAATTAAAAAACATGGATAAAGATGCCAAAAGAACTTTGTGATCTACACCTTAATCAAGGACACAATTTCTCGCAGCTCAGAGAGAGTAAGCATGTCCAAGATCTCCTTAATGTCATTACTTTGGATTCCATTTGAGTTTTCAAAGTAACAAGTGTAACCTCTTTCTGCAATTACAGGAAAAAGGCATAATATTAGTGACCTATTTTGTAAATTCACATTGGTGCTATATGTATATTGCATAGAATAATATACCAAAAAGCTCCTTGATTGCCTGCTCAAAATCAAAAATTTCTGGATATGAAAGGCTGGACATGCGAAACCAGGGTCCTAAAATCAATGCAGCACCATGTTAAAGTTCCATAATCTTGAGGAGAAAGTCTATGTTATATCCTTATTTAAGCACATGCTAACAAGTTACTCAAGTACCATATTTCAAATTGTTTGAAATTAAACTCAAATCATGGGTATCATATTTAAACAAAAAATGTTAATCTAGAGTTGCCTGAAATTTCCTTAATATTATCCAAAAGCTTCAATGATACTACTACAAAAATATCACTAGTGCAAGACAAGATGACGTATCAAGAAAATATTATTTGGGACATAGGAGTTGGAACTAAAGCATAAGAGTTTAAACAACAATTACCTTTCCTAGTATAAAGTCGAACAAAAAGCCTTTGACTATCATCTGAGAGACTAAAAAATGATTCTGTCACAGATACAACTCAAAATCCATCAGACTACGATACAAGATATTTCATTGAACCAAAGAATCAATGGCACAAGGCAATGTAGTTAATACCCAAGAAACTTTTTTCATCATTAGAGAAAAGGTGATGATTGGCTTTTAACACCTCTCCAATTAGCAAACAGAAGTTTTGCTGATATCTTATGGTGCTAGGTGAATAACTATTTTTAGATTCAACTACACGAATAACATTTTTCCATAAAAATCTGAAGGCCTCAATTCCCCCAGAGTCTTTCTGATCAAACGCCATTACTTTGCAGCAAACTATTTGAATTGGTACAGCACCAAAAGAATGTTTTGGTATAGAAGTCACATATCCCTGTAAAAGGCTCAAAGAAGGTAACAATAAAAGCAAGTTGAGAACATGCATAGGAATTCGTATTGTTATTGATCTAACAATAACGTGGAGTTCTCAGTACCTCAAAAGTCAAAGCGTACATATCAATCATAGGAGACAAATATTGAGCTAACTCTCGAGGCAAGAAACCAAGCTCCTTATAGCATCTCGAATCTGCTGAAAGAACCTGAATTAAAAGAACCAAACTGTAACCAATAAACAATTGTTGACAAACTGAAACCATACACAAAAACAAAGTGCAAAGAACCAAACCTTAATAGCATTGGGGTCCTTAGCGTTATTTGGGTCTCTCAAAAGACAGATCTTCTCCCCAGTGTTTAAGTCCTTCTCACGAATAAACTTGCGGCCAACAATAAAAGTCGCAAGAGTCACCCCTGTTACTGCGTCAACATTCATTGGCACATCACAATTGGTAACTTCATTTTCCAAGGGCAATGAAGAGGGGCCAACTCGGCAAATGCTGAGATCAACATCAACCAATTCTTCATTTGAACCATCTAAGCTCCCTTGCAAACTAGTCTGTCTATTTAATGGTATCTTGCAGAAACTACTGTCATTATCATCAACCAAGTTATTCTCTATCTCACAAAAGGAACTTGGCAGCAACGATTGTGAGGTGAAGTTGAAATTGAGAAGTGTGCGCTGTGTCATCCTTCTTTTGGTTCTTCTAGATAGACATGCGTCTGGAAAGAAATTAAATCAAACATGTCAAACAAGTTGGATTCAAAAGATTAGAAACAAAGAGAGCAATCACCATATTAGAAAAAATTACCCAAATGAGCGTTCATAACGTCATCTTCACTGCGAAATCTACCCCCACAAACAGGGCATGTTACCCGCACGTACTCCTCATTTTCTCTTGCTTTTAAACCATCCACTTTACTCTCCACCAAATCGCATTTCTCATCCTACAGGAGAGAACCAAACATTAACGCCAAGAAGATCTGTAAAATCAAATACAAAGACGTAGAGGAGTTACCGAGATGGGAGTGGACAACAAAGATCCACGATTCGGAAGGAATCGCCGGCGTTTTCCGACCAAACGAATCAAACTTTCTCGGCCACTCAACATCTCCGATTCTCTTTCTTTTGGTCACGAAACTGGCATTTTCACGTTCCTCTAGTATAGCTTTGACAGGAGTAATAATCTAGAAGGGAATTTAGGGATTAAAAGGGGATGAGATGAGAATGACGGAGAAGAGGATAAGAAAAAACAGCCCAAACGACGCCAGCAAAATAAAAGACCTTACAAACAGCTGCTCAAATGTTGCAGGCAGTGGAGTTGGTTTAAATCCATATAAAGCTTCAAATGGAGTGCACTACCGCCCATTCGTTGCTGTCCCTGTCTTTGGATACAGAGCACAGAACAATAAAATCCTGTAATCCCTAGTTGTTTGGTTCTTGTCTCAAGCTTTTTGTCATTTGTCTCTGGAAGATAGAGACAAAAAAAATTTTCCATCTCCAAACTGGAGGATAAGGGACATTCTGTCTCTGTCTTCGAAACAATCATGCGTTGTCGAAATTAGGCCCTGCCTCTCTCTCGTTTGTGGTCTGTCCTCCGGCTTACCTGCGTCTCTCTCAACCGTCGAACTATGGCCTCGTCCGTTCTCAACCCATAACCCCATCAATCCTCTTTCTGTCGACCGACAACCGGCGCACATTGTCTCTCGCACACGGCCCTTCTTCCCCAACAGCTTCGTCTCAAGGTTTGTCTAATTGCAATGGATGTGAATAGTCTTCTTCTTCTCTGTTCCTTGGCTTGGGTCGGAAAAAGATTATGTTTGTAGGATGTGTCTGTCTTCTTCTCTGTTTCTTGGATGTGTCCGTCTTTGTTGATTCGTCAAATGGAATTGTTTGTGGGGTTTTTTTTATTGTATCGTGGAATAGTTTTCGATGCTTAGTTTTCCAATAAACAGGTAATTCAATTTTTCTGAGATTACTCTACGTTATGCTATCATATATGTGAGAGTGTTTGGCAACTTTGGGTTATGGTATCATGAATGTGATTGTGTTTGGGAACTTTGCAGTATGGCTTG
>JANITX010000212.1:41535179-41551762 GCA_027564395.1 Erythroxylum ulei | reverse complement strand
ACTATTTTGCAATTTTTAAAAAGTTTAGGGACTATTTTATAAATTTAAAAAATATCCCGAAACGGTACCCGGTACCGGTACAGTTCCGTTTCAGTGCCCAATCCGGTACCGAGCCCAGTACGGTATTCATAACATTGATGAAAACTTAAGTTCGGTCAAAGTTTTGTCTATATAGGATTTAATTTTAATATTTGCAAATATTATTTTTCATTTTAAATACTCTAAAACATTAGCATGCAATTTGTATTTTGATGCCAATATTAGAGTCAAATTCTTTTTTTTTTCATTTATTCTGATTAATAGATATCATTAGGAATGACAATAAGTCAGGTGACTCAAAAATATTTTTCTAATCTATATTTGACCTAAAAATTGATCGAGTCTAAAATATTCAGCCTCAGTCTAAGTATGAGTTCGATTGAGTTTCGATAGGCTAGTAGTGAAGGGAATAAGTGCGTTCATAATTTCATCCAACAATTAGCTACCTAAGGTTCTCGCTTCTTTTCTTCCCCAACTCCATTAAGGCTAGAGCAAATTATTTTCCATCTCATATAAATAAAATTAAAGTTCCATATTTTGGTCCAATACAAGTAAAATCAAAGTTTCATATTTTGACCTAACACTAACCTCAACAACCTATTATTATAGGTGATTGCCACTAGGTCGTTGATAAGATTCAATGAGTTATTTCTAAACTCTGGTATGTGGAGGAAAGCAATGTTATGGGCCTTCAATTAGGTGGAAGAATGAATTTCTACAATTTTAAACTTAATGAAAGGAGTAGAAGAATATCTTGAATCTCTCACGAAAGAAGAACAAGAAGAAAAGGAAGAGTGAATCAAAACTTGCCTTAGATTTCAAGACGAAAGAATAAAGGTGGAGGTGGTTAAAGGAAGCTTAACCTAATGAACAAAGGTAAGGCTTTTATTTTTTTTGTCAATCAAGTTACAAAACAATGTCATTTTGCTACTTTAACAAAATGATATCATTATATATATAATGAGGCATAAGCTTTGGGTCAGGCCAGGATATTTCTAATCTTGGCTCAAAGATTAAATTAAAAAAATAACCTTGATTTGAAACCTTGTTAATTAAGGTCGGACTCTTTAACTTTGGATTAGGCGTGATTGAGCTATTATATTCATCTCTAAATATGATAAATAAAGAGATAAGAGATAATGAAAACAAATCAACATATAGTGGTTTGATCAATTAATTTTATCCTAGATTTTCTTACTAAGTTTCACCTAAGAATTTACTAACTCTTTTTTCAATAGGTAAAGAGAAACCCTTTATATAACATTATCTCTCAAGTGAGCATGAACCTTTAAACATTTTATTTATCACATGTAGAAAGGAATTGTTACACTTCTTCTTTATGGTAAAGAGGAACCACAACAAAGTAAACTCAAAATTGATTGTATAAATCAATAACCCCACAACTCAATACAACTTAAGAATCTCATTTATTACTCACACTAACAATCTAAGGTTTATTATAGTTAATGTAATATACATATGCACTCAAACGCATTCTCTAGCTTCTCAAGGCTCATAACAACTCTTTAAAATAAAAAAATTCATTGCCATAACTTAAGTATGGTTTAATTATATCAATCTGCAACTAAAATACCTATTACAAATCATCCCATTATGTAACTTTCTAATACAAAACCAAAGATACGAGCGAAATATTTGTACTTTGATCATTAGTTGATCAATATAAGAAATTCGGTTAATATATATACCATATTCAGTTATGAAACCTTTTTGCTTGTAGTCATAGATTGAGTTTATAGTTTGGGTACTTTCTTAATAACTCCTTCTAGCTCCCCTTTGTATTATACAACATCTCACTCTCTACATTTTAGAAGGAAGAGAAATCATTCCTAAGTTTTCTTGTTCCTTTTAGAAGAAAATACTTGGCTAAAAAATTTTAGTAAGACCACTCAAAGTGATAAATTGATAAGTAGTTTTTAAGACTTTTTTTTAGTATCATACTTGATAATTTTTGAATGTTTATTTGAGCATTTTTAAATTTTGGTACTTAAGCTGTTCATATTTTGTTTCTAGATCTAATTCACTTATTTAAAGTAAAAAGGAATGAATTCAAATAAGTTTGGAGCAATTTGAAGTTGTTTTGATTAAGTTATGGAGTGCATGACAATATACATGGCTATGTTGGAGAGTTTGGAGGTGTGTTGAATGCTTCTTATGGAACACAACTATGCTGACTGGCTATGATGGAGAATTTGGAGGTGTGTTAAGCTCTTTCTTATTTATTCTTAAATTGATTTTACTAGTATGATAATTCATATATGATTTCATGCACTTGAATTGAGAAATCTAATGTATAAATAGATGTAACATAATTGAAAAGCGTTGCATGCAAACCTAGAGATAGGTCAACATAAATCTTCCATATTTGGGCCAAATATAATAGTGAAATTCACAAAAGAATTAATGCAATTCAAGGGTTTTATTTAGAAAGACTTTTGAATTAATCAACCTAGAGTTAGTTGCTAATAGTCTTGAGAAAATATTAGCAAAACTTAAAAATTTTCACGACAATAAATTAAATGGTGAAATCATGATTGCATAAGAAGTCCTAGGGGGATTCAAATTCTAGGTACCCTTTGTTTTTTTTTTTTTTGTAATTAGGTACCATTTGTTTTATTAGTTGATTTTTCACACATTTTTTATTCTATTTCTTTGTTATGCTAAATTGTCCTTGGTTTATTTTATTTTATTTTAAAACTAAATTTTCACCTTCACCTAAAATGTAGTTTGGGTGATAGGAAAAAAGTCACGATTAGTAGTCATAGTCTCTATGAAAGCGACACTTAGGACTTTGAGCCTTATACTATAGAACAATGGGTGCACTTGCCTTTGACAATCTGTAGACTAAAGGATTTAAGTTACTATAATCATCATATGAGTCCACCAAGTTTTTGCATTGTTATCAAGGACTATCATATTATGAAAGCTTAATTTCTACTAATATAGCCATTTATTCTCTTTTCTTTTCATTTTACGTTTATTTATTTTCTTTAGAACTCTATTTTTTGTTCTTATGTTTATTTGCTTTTAGGATTTGGATATTCATTATCATAATCATAAACACAACAGAATGATAGACATGACAATATTTTTAAGGGGATCATGGTAGGTATACCATATGGCAATTTTGGAAGCTTAATTGATATCTATGATATACCGTGACATTTATGGGGCTAAACACTCCAATCATGAATGTTAGGTACTACTATAGGTCAGGGCATCCCAAGAATTGGCCTAAAGATACCCTATATGGCAATACCTATGATCCATAGTGGAGTAGTTATGACGGCTTTGCAAGAAACGATCACACTTCACTTGGATTTCTAAAACAACAATAACAAGAGGAGTACTAACATCTTAAGGATGTCATTATGAAATTTGTTGCTTCAATAAAGACTACCATCTATAAAATTAAAGAGACAAATTTGAGGGAACATATGAATATGATAATGTTATGGATTGAAGAGGAGCTAAAGGTTGAGGGAGGAAGTTGTTATTAAAGGAAAGGAGAAAGAGGAGAGTGAAGTTGACCTTATAAGAATGAAGCAAATAGTGTATCTTGAGACTAACGCACCCATAGTGAAGAGGAAGGAATTCGAAGAGAATGATAAAATTAAAAGGACGAGGTTGAAATCCTCTATTAAGTATCTTTTATATTCAAATTGAAGAAACTGCCTAATTATTTAGAGTACTTCATTTTAGAGAAGGATCCTATGTTATTGATGATCATAGTATCAAGTTTAAAGGCAGATTAAAAAGAAAAGTTATTGAAGGCACTTAGAGAGCATAAGAAGGCAATAACATAGAAGATCTCAGATATTACAAGGGATTATTCCTTCTTTTTATACACATAAAATTTTTATGGAGGATAAATTTAAAATAGACGTGTAACCTCATTATAGGCTTAATCTGAACATAAAGTAAGTCGTAAAAGCATAAGTAATTGAGGTGCTTAATGCAAGAGTAATTTATCTTATTTTTTATAGTTCTTAGGTGAGCCCTGTACAAATTGTACCAAAGAAAGGTAAGATGACAATGGTGCCTAACGAGAGGAATGAGAATGATCATTTAACTCTTCCCTTTATTGACTAGATGCTGGAGCAGTTAGTTAGCAATATATATTGCTATTTCCTGGATGGCTTGATGGGTTATTTTCAAATCCTTATAGCCTTAAAGGATCAATAGAAAATGACATTCACTTTTCCATATGGTACATTCACTTATTGGAGGATGCTTTTTGAATTATGTAACACACCTACTACATTTCAGAGGTACATGATGATGACCTTTGATCACGTAGTCTAGGAAATCATGGAGGTATTTATGGATAATTTTTCAATTTTTGGGGATTCTTTCAATGTATGCCTCTAAAATTAAAAAAACATAGACATTATAAAGAAACTAGTATGTTGCTAAACTAGAAAAAAGAAAAGGCATTTTATGGTATAAGAGGAGGTAAATTTTTTTCCATAAAATCTTATATAGAGGGATATAGGTTGATAGAGTAAAAGTGGAAACTATTAAGAAATTCCTATCCCGACTTCACTTAACTCCATTAGCAGTTTCCTAAGACATATAGGTTTCAACATAAGGTTTATCAAGGACTTTTTAAAAATTTATAGGCCATTAACCCAGTTACTTGAGAAGGATGTGTTTTTATTTTCAATCAAAAGTGTTCGGATGTGTTCACTATTTGTAAAGAAAATTTAACTAATTCTCCAATTATGGTTCCCCTAGATTGGACTCTTCAATTTGAACTAATGTGTGATGTCAGTGATTTTACAGTAAGTGCAATTCTTGGATAGAGGAGAGACATGCACTTTCAGCCCATTTAATATGCTAACAGGACTTTCACAGATGCTCAAGATAATTATACAACTATATATAAAAAAAAGGGAGTCTTTAGTAGTGTTTTTCGCATTTGATAAATTTAGATCCTATCTAATATTATCTAAAGTCATTGTTTACACTGATCACTCTGCACTAATATATCTATTAAATATGCTAGATGTTAAGTCAAGATTAATGTTGTCAGTTTTATATAAAAAAACTTTCATATTACAAGTATACAGATCGTAACTCGTAGTATAAAAGATATTGTTCTCATGAGGATTGATTAGTCACCTAAAAAATTGAATGCACTTTGTCTAAGGTAATAAAATATTGAATGAATTAAATTAAAATAAATTAATAAAACTAAACAATTGAATAATTAAAGCTAGGAATAAAAATGAGGTTAATCAATAATGGAAATTTAGGGGTTACTCTATCCTTGTATTATGTTCCCTTTATCTTGTTAATTCAATTATGCCTGATCCTAGACATCCTAAGGTTTTGATTACCCTCCTTTTAAATCTAATTAAGTAATCCTAATTGAAATAAATAACAACAAAATTATAGGTAACAAATATCACAAAGCATTGATATATCTATTGAATTCAACAAGAATAAAGTTTAACAAAATAATTCAAGAATAATCCCTACTATGGATTTAGAAATCCATATTTATGTTCAACATCCTAATAATCCAAATTAACATCGAAGACAATGAAATATGTGAAGAGAAAAGAAAGAAAATAGTTTGTGTCTTGATATGGAATTATGGAAAAATTGGAATTGATCTTGATGTCTCCACTTTGATCTCATTGATTTTGATGAGTATCCTCCTTGTTGTGTTTTTCTTTGCCTTAAATATTTCTTAAGGCTTTTAGCGTTCTTTTTAGGGTTTTCCCGCTTATTTTGGTTCCAAAAATAGCCCTAAAATGTCAAGAATACAATAATTTTGCATGCTGGAAAACACTATGCACTATCCGTGCTCTCTGTCACGGTCATGCATTTCCCATAAGCCTGTTGCTCATACACGATTGTGCATCTTCCTATTCTTCAAGTTATTTATCTTTTCTTCAATTTTCCTATGGTAGTGGGTTAAGTTTCTGTCCATTTTAGACCAGAAAGGAGAGAGCTTGGTCGAAGGTGAGCATCCGACGACCATCTTTTCCATGGTGAAGAGAAATGTTATTAAGAAGCCACTAGTACTGGAACCAGATACGATGATAAAATAATCAGTGATACGAGCATTGGGGTTGCCAAATTTTTGTCGGAGATGGGACTCGAGGTGTTGGAGGGAAACAACTACATGGATTCTATTGGTGTGTTGGCGCCATCGATTGAGAGGATTTAATGGAGGACCATCAAGCCAAGTCATACAAGAGGTTATAAACATGGGCCTTGATCCGATTAGTCCAAATGAAAGTGATGATGGTAATGATAATGATCCAGATGGTGAAGAAGAATTTGAAGAAGAACCTAACTTGGTCTTAAAACTACAGTTTTGTTAAGGCCATTTGGAATTCACAAAGTACTTATTTTTGAAGCTCAAATTGCATCAGGTGTTCCGGTTAACAAGTTTAATGTGTGCTATACATTTTTACTTGTGTTAGACTTAATTCGCAGCCCAATTTAAAGTCCAAATGCAACCCATTTCATTCCTAGGTCTGGCTGAATTTGGGAGATAAATAAAGACTCTAATTCTCCTCCTTTGTGTTATTTTATTTCCTTTATGATCATACCTTTTATTATCTTGAGTTATATTTATTTATTTCCTTATTAATGTTGTTTTATGGTGACTTAATGGCTGGTGAGAAACCGAATTATGTGGTTCTCCATCAATCCTTTTTCGTTTGCCTTATTTCCTTATATATAGCAATGTAAAGTAACAATGCACTTACAAGCACCTGATCAATAGCTCGGTTTTTTACTTAGTCAAACTATGTTAATTGTAAATATTTAGCTGTTGTAAATCTCTTATCACTAGGAGTAGTTGCTGGATTTTCTCCCGTTTGATCTCTGGGAGTTTGAATTCAAATTAACGTTTTTTGTAATCTTCAAATGAGTTTAAATACTCATGATTCACTTAATGAAAATACAGCTTTAATCTCTTTTATGGTATCAGAGCCTAGCCATCTCCTACGAGTTTCTTTTTCCCTCCCTATTTTCCGATGGCCCCCAATACCATCGTCCTCAATTCCATTCCGACAGCACCTCTGCCACTGCCATCGTGCAGTTCAATCCAGCAACCCAATTACCAATCAAACTAACCGACTCTCAGAATTTTGCGACATGGAAAGCGCAAATTTCCATGCTCATGAACGGCCATGACCTCTATGGTCACCTCGATGGCACCTCCCCTGCCCCTGCCAAAACTATTACTCAAAACAACACCACCATTCCCAACCCTGCATTTCACACCTGGTTTCGCCAGGATCAATTAATTCAAAACGCCATGATAGTCTCCGTCGATCCAACCTTAGCCTCTATCGTTGCCAACGCTTCCTCTACCCACACTGCCTGGTCCACCCTTCACACCGCTTTTGCCAATAAATCACAAACCCGTATTTTCAGCCTGCGAGATCAACTTGCTCGCTTAACCAAAGACAATCAAGCTGTAGCTACCTACCTCCGTGAAATCCGCTCTATAGCTGATGAACTCGCAACAGCCGGTGCTCCAATCACCAATGAAGAACTGATTGTCAAGATCCTTAGCGGCCTCGGATCTGAATTCCGTGAAATATCGGTTGCCATCCGATCTCGTGACACTGCAGTCACTTATGAAGAACTCTATGAGAAATTGGTTGATCATGAGTTGTTCCTCAAACATGAAGAAGCTCGCACACCACAACCCGCTACTATTACCGCTGCCGTGGCTCAAAAGCATCCCTCCTATTCCAATCGACAAGGTGCTGCTAACTCCAACTATCGTCGGCAACAAAATGCCAATCCAAACAATCAGAATTGGCGGCCTCAAACCAATCGGCCGAGAAGGAACAATCAGGCATCCCACTCTGATTCTGATGTTGCTGTTCGTTGTCAACTGTGTGAAAGGCATGGTCACACGGCTCGGGTTTGCTGCACAGTGTCTTATGATCACATGCGTGCTCGCGCAAATTTTGCTGGCTACAGGTCTCATCAGCATGACCCATGGATAATCGACACTGGAGCAACCCATCACATGGTCTCTGATACTCAGTCCTTAACAACCGTTTACGACTACAATGGTCCGGAAGAGATCACTATGGGTAATGGCCACACTATCCCAATTACCCACACTGGTAACAAACAATTAACCCTCTCCAATCATAATTTCAGCCTAAATAATGCCTTATGCTCGCCATCAATTGCTTACAATCTTGTTTCTGTTTCCCAATTTTGCCGAGATAATAAGACTTCTATTGAATTTTTTTTTTTCCGTTTTCTTATCTTGTGAAGGACTTGACGACGGGGGCGCCGCTGGTCCAAGGGCAAAGTAGAGGTCACCTTTATCAATGGCCACCAAATGACATTCCCGACAAACCAAAATGCAATGTGGCGGCTCCAAGTATCCTGTGGCATCGGCGTTTGGGTCATCCAAATGACCGAGTTTTAAATAAAATTTTACAACAATTTTCAATTCCATTGAAAAACTTTACTTTTATGTGTAACTCTTGCAATTCGAATAAAATGCACAGGCTACCATTTTCAAAAAACACATTTCAAAGCAATACTCCATTGCAAGTTATTTACAGTGATTTATGGGGTCCATCTCCTGTTTTCTCTATTGATAAAAAACGATACTACGTTTTGTTCGTAGATCAATCCTCAAAATACATGTGGCTTTTCACCTTGCAAAATAAAAATGAAGTTTTTGAAATTTTTAAAAACTTGCATCCCATACTTGAAAGACGTTTTCAAACCAAAATCATATCGCTTTATACTGATGGAGGAGGTGAATTTCAAGGCTTAGACAATTACTTGAAAACTAATGGCATTGAACACCTTGTCTCCCCACCCTATACACCTCAACGCGTTGCTCTTGTTGAACGCCGACATCGGCACATTATTGAGACAGCCAAAACAATTATGCATCAAGCATCGATGCCAACCTTCTTTTGGAGCTTTGCTTGCCTACATACAGCCTACGTTATCAACCGTTTACCCACCCAGAACCTAAATAACCAAAGTCCTTATGCCATTCTTTTTCAACATCAGCCAAATCTTGAGTCCACCAAAACTTTCGGATGCCTATGTTACCCATGGTTAAAACCATATACTAAACACAAGCTTCAATCCAAATCCACCCCTTGTGTCTACCTTGGTTTTTCGACCAAATATCACTCCCACCAGTGTTTCGACCCCATCACCTCCAAGATCTATGTATCACGTGATGTTATTTTTTATGAAGAAGAGTTTCCTTATGCCAAAATGTTTTCTCACTTAAAAGATTCTTCTTCTTCTATTGCATGGGAAATTTTGCCGGATGATGGTAACCTCAAACCGGTTTTACAAGCACAACCATGTTTTGAATTGCCCGACTACTTGCAATTGGAGCTGACCTCTGCTGTTGCCCCACTAGTGGTGTCTTTGGAATCAAGTACCTTTCCTCCATCCTCACCATCGCCATCGAATCCTGTCTCTGACCCTGAACCGTGTCTCACACAACCTGATGCTCCACATCAATCACCCACTCGAGTCTACCACCGCCGATCCAAATCTGCCTCACTCACCTTCGATATCACACAACCAAACGCCTCACCTACTGCTCCAACACACCAACCTACACCAGCTGCGCAACCTGCCCAACTTGTGCCTCAATTAAACACCATCGACCGTGAGCCAAGCCAACCACAACCTGCTGCAACACAAACCTCCACCCATCCTATGATCACAAGGTCCAAAACCAACAGCCTGAAACCTCGACAATTTCATGTTTCCACAACACTCTCCCCCACCTACATACCGAGAACACCCAAACAAGCTCAAACCTTAACCCATTGGCGAAATGCAATGCAAGCTGAATACGATGCACTTGTCCGAAATCAAACCTGGCACCTCGTCCCATATGATCCTTCCAAGAACATTGTAGGATGTAAGTGGTTGTTTTGTATTAAGTATCGGTCTGACGGTTCAATCGACAGGTACAAAGCGAGAATGGTTGCCAAAGGCTATACTCAGCGACCTGGCATAGACTATCACTCTACGTTCAGTCCGATGGTCAAGCCAGTCACTGTTCGACTAGTTCTCACAATTGCCACTCAAAATTCATGGCCTATTCATCAATTGGATGTAAATAATGCATTCTTGCAGGGACATCTTGAGGAAGAAGTGTATATGCAACAGCCGCCTGGCTTTGAGAATGAAAAGTTTCCGAATCATGTCTGTCGATTGCACAAACCTATTTACGGCCTTAAATAAGCTCCACGAGCCTGGTATACTGAGTTGAAGTCGTATTTGGTTCAGATTGGGTTTGTTGCTGCGAAATCCGACTCATCTCTGTTCTTCTTACACAAATCTGAATTTACAGCCTATGTCCTTGTATATGTGGATGACATTTTGGTGACTGGCAACCAATCTAATGGTGTTCGCAGCATAATTGATGCTCTTTCTAATCGATTTTCACTTAAAGATCTTGGCAAGTTACATTACTTTCTTGGAGTGGAAGTTACTAATACTTCGGATGGCTTATTTCTTTCACAAACCAAATACATTTTGGACATGCTAGAAGAATTAAACATGGCTGACTGCAAGGGTGTCCCGACTCCAACGACTTCGACAATTGATTTCTCTCAAGTGCCCACTGATGATAATGTTGATGCCACTCTCTATCGACGTGTGATTGGGATATTACATTACTTAGCTTTTACTCGGCTAGACATCGCCTTTGCGGTGAATAAACTTTCTCAGTTTATGCATGCTCCCTATGAACAACATTGGCAAGCAGCAAAACGGGTGCTGCGTTACCTTCAGCAGATGTCAACCATGGGACTGAATATTGTCAAAGAGAAAAATCAGCAGTTGCTTGCCTACTCTGACTCTGACTGGGCGGGTGATCCGCTTGATCGGACATCGACAACGGGATTTATAGTGTATTTTGGCAAAACACCGATATCATGGTCCTCGAAAAAGCAGCATTCAGTATCTCGGTCGTCAACAGAAGCTGAATATTGGGCTGTAGCTGCTGCTGTTTCAGAAACAAACTGGGTTCAAAATTTTCTCTCTGAACTTAGAGTTTCACTTCCACGGGCTCCGATTGTTCTCTGTGATAATGTTAGCACGACTTATATCTGTGCAAATCCTGTCTTCCATAGCCGAATGAAGCATGTGACCATCGATTTTCATTTTGTTCGAGAGCCAGTACAGAATTCTCGACTTCAGGTTCAACATCTCAACACTGTTGATCAAGTTGCGGATATTCTCACCAAGCCATTACCACGAGCCGCGTTCCAACGCAATCTCTTAAAGCTGGGTCTTGGTGAAAATACGCACAACTTGCGGGGGCGTAACAATGCACTCACAAGCACCTGATTAATAGCTCGGTTTTTTACTTAGTCAAACTATGTTAATTGTAAATATTTAGCTGTTGTAAATATCTCTTATCACTAGGAGTAGTTGCTGGATTTTCTCCCGTTTGATCTCTGGGAGTTTGAATTCAAATTAATGTTTGTTGTAATCTTCAAATGAGTTTAAATACTCATGATTCACTTAATGAAAATACATCTTTAATCTCTTTTATAAAGCTCTCCAACATTTAAGTCAGATTATCAACTTCAATTCGTGAGAGAGATTTGCTTTTGCAAGTTATCATCTTTATTTGGGTTTTGTTAGTTTTCAAAAACTATCAATTGGGTTTTGTGTGTAGTCCAAAAACACTCAATTATCTTTCCTTATTCACCTAATCATTCCCTTTTATTCATCTAATCTTCTATTTCAGTCAAATTCTTCGCATCAACCCCTTTTGCATCATTTCCTGAAAATCTGCCTAGATTCTTAATCCAGAATGTCCAAAATAAGAAAAATCATATATTTTTTTCCTGCTCATCATTTCGACAAAATTCCTTCATCAATGTTGTAGTTCACTTCGTGAACTTCAATTTAGCCTCAAGAACCACCCGAAAATGCCCAGCCGTTTGCCCATAAATGCACTTTGAAATCATCTAATCTGCAGCCACGATTTCTAGAACATAGTCGAATTAAAAAATTCATAACTTTTCACCCATTGATCTGATTAACAAACTTCTTTCACAAAAGTTGTAGCCCACGTTCTATTCTACAATTTTGCTTCAAGAATCACCTCCAAATTCTAAGCCATTTTTTCGGAATTCTCCCTGCAATCTGCCTGTTCGTTTGTATTCAGGAAATTCCAGATTTTACAAAACTTCAACCATCACCCCTAAACACCACAACAACCACCACGCCATCAGAAGCTGATGAAAACTAATCTATAGCATTTATCATCATTAAAACGTAGTTAGGGGATAATGAAAGAAAGAACATCGATCTTTTACATATTTCAAATAAGTAATTAAGACATTAGGATAAGAAGTTGCAACGTCGGTTGAAAAATTATCTAGACACTTCTACTATAAGCTTGTAATGTTCTCGTTATATGAATCACCACTATAACAAAAAAAAGTTATTGGCGATGAATTCAAACGTCGCAAAATATTTAAAAAATCGTGTGAAATAATAATTGGCGATGAAACAAAATCGTCGTCAAAATGATCGCTGAATCCGGGTAGCAAAATAATATCCACGTCATTTTTTTGAATTCGTAGCAAAAAGGTTTTGGATACACAATATATTTGTCGGTAAAACATATAACCAATCATAATAAAAAATGTTGTATATAGGATTTTGCGACGTATATGTTTCATAGATAAAGGTTTTTACCTACTAAACCATAGTCGTAGGTAATTATTTTTACTGACGATTTTGTTTTTGTAGCAGAATAGTTTTAGCTACTAATTGTTTGTTGTAGGTAAATATTTTTAGAGACGTTCTTGTAAACGTAGATAATAACATTTTGTGACGATTTTGTTTTGGTAGCTAATACTTTTTAGTGACAAATATTTATTTTTAAATTTAAATTTTATTATAATTGTTTAAAATTTTTTAATTTAATTTATTACAATTTTTAAGACAATTTGAAATATAAAATAGTTATATTATATAATTAATATTGGTGACATATTATTTAAATAATAATAAATTGAAATAAAATAAACATTAAAAATGGAATTTATTTTATTAAAAAAACAATTACAAGTTAATTACAGAATTTGAACAAAATTTATAAACAACTAAGACTCCTTATTGTCACTACTGCTGACGTAGTTTGAGTCAAGTAACTGTTTGACCATCTTCTTAAGCTTGTTCACTTCTTTTACATTACGATCTAACTTCTCTTCTATATATTGTAACTTAGTCTTTAGTGACTGGTTTTCCTCTTGAAGCGTCGTGACATATGTTGGTCGTGATGAAGATGCACCAACAGGCTTAGGGCCATACCCAATAAAACAAACTTAAACCTTCGTAGAGGCCTAATAATCACACATGTCAATCCAATTTGTTGGAGTCACCCGTCCCAAAACATGTCTCCTTGCCTCCTCATTGGAAGGGAAAGACTGTAATATTTATGAAGTCTATATCGATGATCCTTTTCCCTTTGTTTCAACAATGAACTAACGTAACTTGAAAGCTCAGGCTTATCGATATCAACGATATTGAGCTTCATCTCTGAAGAACACGTATAAGTTAACTTACTGTTTTTGTTAAGTAAAATCGTAATATATATAATTAAATGAATTGAAATATTACCGAAACTTTGTCCAAATCATTTTGGAGCAAGTTGTCTTCCTTCAACTGCCTGGCATGCTGAAGGCAAGGTAATTCATTCCTCAGAATGTCGCCCAACTCATTGGACAATTTTGTAGATTGGATCTTATCAAGAGGTCAACATTGCGTGGGGTCAATAGTCGCAGACAACTTGCTATTCATTACAAGATTCATTTGTTGCAACTTAACTTTTTTTATGATACCTCTTCCTCGTTTTCTAATGCCAATTTTGGAACCTGAAAATAAAAAATCATAATAAGAAAAACACACTAAATGTGTAATGAGTAATTTTAGCATTAATGTAAATATGTTTGGTTAACAATAACAGACCTGAAGATCCCTTAGCACTAATAGACGATGTTGGTAAAGGTTATTGCTGACTGTCTTCATCTCAAGGATGCAATTGTTGGTTGTTGAATGATGGGGTCGGACTGAGTTGGTGTTATTGGGGAGGAACTTCTTCAAATGAAGATAACGTATAATTTTAACTCAAACATCAATATTCCACATGATATAAGGAGATCATAATCAAATACTAAACATTCGGCATAACATTCTGCGTAAACATAAGTGAAACATTAAAAATTTGCATTTAGTCATCGTAAATTAACATAAGTAAAACATCACCAACCTATGGCAATTATGAACATAACATTTCAAACAATACAAACAATTTATTTATATTCAGTCATCATGATCAAGATTTTGAAAGTCATCATCATTAAGTATATTATCATTGGATTATTCATCACTAATATATTCGAGCAAAGTATTGTCATTGTCATTTAAGTCATCCTGATTATAATCTTCATATGTTTATAAGATAAGATGGGCTTGGACTTTATCTAGTTAAACTATATTAGGATCAACATCTCTCCTATAGAATGATGATATATCTGCATCTTCTACTGGAATGCCTTCGTTATTGAACTCCAATCCAATTTCTTGATGGACTTCATCTACATCCTCATCTAATTGACCAATATCCCTTTCACAAAAATTAAAGACATTCCTTTGTTGAAACTTTTAAAAACCTTCCAATTTTAACCTAATATAGTATCGTTGACGTAGAAAACTTGTTTGACTTGACTTGCAAGGACAAAAGGATCATTATCATACCATGTCTTACTAACATTTATGCTAGTAATATACTCGTGAACTTTCATGTCAGTTAGATCAAACCATTTGCATTTAAGTAGAACAACTTTCTTATCCTTGATATAGTGCAACTTTATTATTTCACAGATGACATCGTAGAAGTCAATGATTTCGTCGTCTTGACATCCTTCAACAATAATCCCATAATTTTGACTTCTAACTTGACTATCTCGATCTTGTATGTGAAATCTCACCCTATTAACAATGCAGCCTGTGTATTTCTTCCCACAAATATGAGGCCCACATGACAACTATATAATGTTGTTATCGCTTCTTGCACATTATAATTATTTAACCATATCATCTGTATGACAAATTGAAAATAAATATAAGGATGAGACATATTCTCATATTTTCATAGTATGTAATCAATATGAAATTTACTTAATTTCTAAACCATGATACAAACTTCTGCCTGTCTTTCTTCAACATTAATAAACCCTTTGCTGTGAATTGTCTCTTTATGCTCTCTATTTAAAAAAGACAATGACAGTAAGATCTCATACTGAATGAAAAAAATTGTAATATGATTGTTTGAATGAAAAGGAATATATGTACTCCATGTATGTATCGACTTTCTCGCAATTGTTCAAAATATGTCAATGGGCGATTTCAAATTCATCTTTAGTTAACTCCACATATTTACCCACACCAAGTGGCCTAACTTTTTAGGAGAAAGTAGAAAACCCACTGTTGTCATGAAAGTCAAAGTTACGTTATGGTCTATTAAATCTTGTCTCCACATCAATTAAGTACAATGAACAAAAATTCAAGCATTCATTTGCTATATAAGCCTCTGTAATAGACCCTTCTGGTCAAGCTCTATTACGTACATAACACTTAAGAGAGCATAAAAACCTGAACATAATTAGTTATAAACTTATGAATCATTACAAACAAATAATATAGAAAAAAACTTGTTGAATTTAAAATGAATTACCTTTTAATTGGAAACATCCATCGAAATTGAACCGGTCCACAAAGTTTTGCTTCATATGGTAAGTGAATTGCCAAATGAACCATAACATAAGAAAAAACAATGGGGAGAATAATAGTTCAAGCTTACATAGAATCAATGTTATGTCTTTTCCATTTTATCAAGCTCTTCAACTTTAAGTGTCTTATAACATAATTGCATAAAAATCTCTCCTAATTGACCCAAAGTAATGGACACATCCTTTGACAAACACCCATATATTCCAATAGGAGGTAATCGTTGCAAAAGCACATGACAATCTTGACTTTTCAACCTTAATAATTTTCCCTCTTTAACATTCACATAACGGCCTATATTTGATGCATACCCATCAGGAAATTTGACTGATTGGAGGACCTGACATAATGATTGTTTCTCAGCTTTTGACATGTTATAACAAGCAGGGGGAATAACGTGTGACCCATTATCTCTTCTTTTCAAATGCAAGTCCTTTCTAATATTCATGTCTTCCAAGTCAAGTCTAGCCTCAATTGTGACTTTGGATTTCCCATCAATTCCCATAGCAGTCCCTAAAATGGACTAAAAAATATTTTTCCCAATATGCATGACATCAAGATTGTGCCTCAATAGTAATTCCTTCCAATATGGCAAGTTGAAAATATGATTTTTTTTCGTCCAATTTTGTAACACCCCACTCCCGAGTAACCCGAACCCGATATCGTTGGTGATATCCGAGTCCGTGCCCCGCGAGGGTGGCGTACTACATCAGTCGGTAGCACTC
>JANITX010000212.1:41399434-41441667 GCA_027564395.1 Erythroxylum ulei | reverse complement strand
TCCGGCAGAACCAATAATATTAGACATTTTGGTGATTATTCTTCAACATTGCAATTATGTAGGTTTTAAGTATAAGCCAAGCATGTCCGAGACTCATTATCCAATGTAAGGTAAAACAAAAGGAAGTTCCGTCACCTACTTCACTCCGGAAGTGGAATATCGTCATTTACATTTCATCCGAAACCAGTTAACTGTAACTTCGCTCCCTCCCACCTAACTAACTGTTGTTCTCCTCGGTAAAGCCTCTTTCTGTCATGCCTCTACTGGTTTCTTCTAAATTCAACCTTCCTGCTACTTCTCTCCCTCTCAATTCTTCCATTCTGTTCGCAGTTTTCCTTTAGTTGACTTTATTTGGTTTCGCAGTCAAATTGTTTGTGTAAGCTGAAAGATAATCGCTGTAACTGCATTTTTTCTCACTAGGTCATATGAATTTTTTATGCCAAAATAATTAGATTTTGAAATCTTTAGTCTTCTGTATTACAGACTGAATGAAAGCAGCTTTGCAGGGTTTTGATGTTCATTGGTTGATTCATGTCGAGGTCACGACAGCATTTTGCAGGACATGATTCATCTTCCTCGCCTGCAAGATCGAGGGAGTGGGAGGGCCCGTCGAGATGGACTGAATACTTGGGTTCTGACATGGCTGCTTCCGTCACTTCTAAGACCTCTAGGAATAAGGGTCATGATGGGCAGCCACAAAATTCTGCCGGGTCTCATAAAGGTCTCAACTTGCAGTGGGTGGTCCAACTCACTGAAGTAGCTGTAGGTCTCATGGCCAAAATGTATAGGTTAAATCAGATTTTGGATTATCCAGATCCCGTTGGTCATGCATTTTCGGAAGGGTTTTGGAAATCTGGTGTGTTCCCCAACTGTCCAAAGATTTGCTTGTTGCTTTCCAAGAAGTTTCCTGAGCATTTTAGCAAATTGCAACTTGAAAGAGTGAGAATTGTTCCTTACTAAATGATGACAAGTTTTTTTCGTTTTCTTTTACTGATCGGAGCAGTTTATATCTTGTGAAAACTTTATGCAGGTTGACAAGGTTGCTCTGGATTCTTTGAATGACAGTGCAGAAGTTCATTTACAGAGCTTGGAGCCATGGGTCCAGGTACAGTGCTAAATTGCCCGTACCTATTTATTTTTCACTATTCTGAATAAATTCATGCTTAAAGTTGCTGCCACTTTTATTCATTCACGTAATTGATTTTGAGTCTGACACGACCATAACCCATAAAAACTTTCCTAGCTTTTATATTTTTATTGGCACATGAAGCAATATCTTAACATGTATACGTAGATGCTCACACGCACACACATATGCAAATACACCTGTAACCCCCATTAAAGAATACATTTTGGCGACTCTTGTATTCTCCTATAACCATCAAGAAGTTCTACTTAATAGCGTCATTAGTGATGGTGGTTAACTGTGGTCGGGATATAGTTTTTCCATATCTTGGGTTAAATTTTTGTCAAAACTTGAACTTTGTCAATTGAAGCGTTGGGTGAGGATCTAGCACTAAAATGAGTTCAATTTCTTGCTATGGCGGGTTGGTTTTGCATCATATCAGCTAGTTGTCATACCTAAATATAGGATTTTAATTGTACTTCAAGACATTATGTTTCCTGCTTTTTAATAGCTTTTGTGTTTGTGGGGCAGCTGCTTCTTGACTTGATGGCATTTCGAGAGCAAGCTTTGCGACTTGTCTTGGATCTTAGTAGCACAGTTATAACCTTGTTGGTGAGCATCAAAGTTGCTTCTACTTCAACATGCATAGCTTACGTGTGTTTGACTCAATATGAGATGCCTCAAAAATCAGGACGCCAAAAATTTATCTACTTTAATATGCTGAATTCTTGAGTTTGGAAATCTCTGTGTCACAAGGTGGTCAAAGCTATTTTAATTGTTGTTTCATGATCTTCTACCCCTTAATAAATCTGACAGTATATTGCAGCCGAATCAGAATTCACTTATACTTCATGCATTTATGGATCTCTTTTGTTCCTTTGTTCGTGTCAATCTTCTATCGGAGAAGGTAAGTTAATCATATTTCTCACTCTTCTATGTTCTTTTCATTTCACTTTAATATTTGGTTTGTCTGGTTACTATACATTTGTTTAAGAATGTTAGCCTTCTTAATTGTTTGGGACTTTATGTTTGTTTTTTACTCATAGATACCAAGGAAAATGATGCTGCAAGTGTATAACCTTTTGCATGCAATGGCCAGAAATGATAGAGATTGTGATTTCTATCATCGGTAAGGAATAGTTTCTAATTTCTGTGATATTTCTAGCTACTTCTGTTGTTATGAAACTTCCCTTGATCCTCATATTACACACTTTCTACATACTTATTCTTTTGAATATAAAACCCATAATCACGTGATGATTGTCAACGTTCAGCATCATACTTTGGTTGCTTCATTTCATCCACATTTGGTTAACATTTTATGTGACTCTCACTCTGGTTTCAGGCTGGTTCAATTCATCGACTCTTATGATCCACCATTGAAAGGATTGCAAGAAGACTTAAATTTTGTTAGTCCACGTATTGGAGAGGTCATTAAACATTTGTTCTCTAACATTATCATATTACAATGAAAATACACTATTTGAATATGGATGCTGAGTGAGAGCAAATTGTTAAATGGTTTCCTCTAATTTGATTTTATTGGATTACCGTTGATTTGATAATGCATTATTTATAAGAGTAATAAGGTAAAATCTATTAGTAATAACCTGAAATCGAACATTTAACAAACATACTCGTTAGGTTTTGTATTGACATGAAATATTTTCTTCTATGTTTTCTTTCTTCATGACAAATTGGTGATTCATTCTTACAAATTTCAACTTCTATGTCCAGGTTCTAGAGGCTGTAGGTCCAATTATATTCCTATCCACAGATACAAGGAAGCTCAGAAATGAGGGATTTCTTAGTCCTTATCATCCTCGTTATCCGGATATACTTACAAATTCTGCTCACCCTATGGTACGTGCTCAAATTTTATTGTTGCCTTATTTAGTATCAGTTACTTTGAAGGCCTCTATTTCCTTGGCTTTACTTAACCAATCATGTTAATATTCATTCAGAGAGCACAAGATCTATCAAATGTTACTTCTTACCGGGAATGGGTGCTTCTTGGGTATCTTGTTTGCCCTGATGAGTTGCTTCGTGTCACTAGCATTGATATTGCTTTGGTAAGCCCAACATAATAGGGTCATTATGTTTCTTGTCATCCAATTATGGTTCTTTATTTAGTGTAGTTTGTGGCAATGAGCTTGATTCCCTTTTTCTCCACTTAGTTAATTGAAATTCATTTAGTCATGCAAGTATTTTCTCATCCTTAATGAGTCATACCTTGATCCTAATTGCATCACTAAAAGTTTTAGTCTAGCTTATTTTCTTACTTTTCTGAATTTTCATTTTCTAGTCAATGTTTTTAGTTATTGTATCTAGGTTGCATAATATATATTTAATGGATGACCATACATAGTGTTTTCGTTTATGAGATGTTAAAAGAGAGGTTTCTTACCATCCGTGCTTCCTTCCCACTTTCTTTCTCTCAAACAAACACACATTCACACATTTAAATATTGCATAAATTATTACATTTACTATCTGCACCAGTAGACTTACTTCTTCAATTGTGTCATTTAGGGAAGTTCAATTACTTAATGCAATAAAGTGGTTATATGAAAATTGGATTTTAGCAGCAGAGTGTTATACTTAACTGGGATAAACAAGCTTGATCAATTTCTTTTGTTTTGGTTTACACTCATCGGTCTTTCAAGAGATTAGTTTTGAAGAAAAATTGATTTTCCATGACTAATAACCATCTCTCTCAAATGGGACATTGTTAAAGCCATCTAGCAGGTTATGCTAGTGTTTAAACAGTTATTGCTAATACTATTTTGTTTTCAATAGCTTTATACTTACTGTTTCATCTCTTCATCACTGTCTTAGGTTGTGCTGAAGGAAAACTTGATTCTTTCACTATTCAGGGATGAGGTGCGTAATTTAAAGTTATCCAACTTGTGCTCTCTATTTGCGATTCCTGATTTTGTCAAAAAACTTTAATATGCAGTATGTGTTATTGCATGAGGATTACCAATTATATGTGTTACCACGAGTACTAGAGTCAAAGAAGATGGCAAAATCTGGACGCACAAAGCAAAAGGAAGCAGATTTAGAGTACAGTGTTGCGAAGCAGGTTGAAAAAATGATAAGGTATACTAAGTACTGCTAAATTGATTGCTAATGGTTAAACTTCGCCGTTTCATATTTGATATCTAGAATAAGACATGCTTAAAATGAAAGTTCAGTATTCAACTACTATAGAATCTGTCAAGAATAAGTCATCAACTCAACAGAAATGTAATTAATTTACTTCATTGAGGTGTCAAGCTTAAGAAATGTTTGATTCATAGCCGATCTTGTTTTGTGAAGTTCTAAAAGTTGGAGAAGCTTTTTAGCTTATTTATGGGTGTAACCTGCATTTAATTTCCTGCATATCTAAGGAAAGTTTTAAGAAGATGCCATTTCTATCCTTTGATACTTTCTTTTAAGCTTCAAACCGATCTAACAGGATCGTGATAGGTTCAGATTAATTTCAACTGAACCATGTAGGGCTAGGATGCATAATAGTTGCCTCAATTCAGATAGAAGGCATAGGATAAATTTAGTCAACCCAAATTAACTTGGAATTAAGGCTTTTCTTTCTTGATTTGAGTCAATTCTATTCTCATTGGAAACACATGCTTGAAATTGGTTTTTGAAGGTTTCATTAGCAGTAAGTATATGCACGAAACATCAACATAGAATTGAAATAAGGACTAGTAAACTATGGCGTGTACTTGACTATTTATCTTGCAAAAGCATTTCATAAACTTGGGAATTTTATTGTTAAATTGCATCAATTGCATAGTAGGCATTTTTCTACATGCATTTGATAAAATATATAGATTTTTTGTTTGCTTTGATTAATTGACAGAATCTGGTGAAACTTGTTAATTGATTTAAGTAGCTTATTGAGGAGTTCTCCTTTTCTTGGGAAAATCCAATATGAAAGTGCTTCAGCTTTGCGACTTAATATCTGGTCATTGGGTACAGTGAAGTGCATGAGCAAGCAATTGTATCATGTGACGCAATTCACCTTGAAAGGAGAATATTGTTGAAACAAGAAATTGGAAGGATGGTGCTCTTCTTTACTGATCAACCAAGTCTTTTGGCTCCAAACATTCAGGTACACTAGTGGACCCCCACTTGTAATTTTCATATGATATCGCCTTTTATTTTGTGATCTCATAATTTGCCATGTACTTGTGAAGATTTTCTTATTTGCAATGGCTTGTTTTCTTAACTATTGACATATCATCTTCAGGAATCTTTCTATTTGGTAGCAATGTTGATCACAGTTCAATAAGTGATGTGAAAATTGATTTATATAAACAAGAATTTTACCCATTTCAAAGACTTATAGCTTGAGATTGACATGCTTTGACATTCTTTTGAAGCTTATTTGAGCACAAATGTATCTGTTCTCGATAAACTCAAACATGAACAAACATGGAGAATCCATGATAGGCAGCATATATTTTCTTGTGTTTGCATATGGAATGTTTGTGCTTCCTTTGCTTTAAGTTTGAAGAAGTCCAAAAAATCCTAAAGGTTAGTGTTGAAGCAGTGTGAGTGCACATGTAAGCGCATGCTTTCTACTGCAGAGTTAGTTAAAGGACATTTTAGAGTTGTTCTATTTTTGCAATTTTTCCTTGAATTTCCAGCCAAATAATAAATGCCATATCTAATTCCTAGTTATATGTATTTTGTACTGTTACGAAGAAAGGTAATTTGTTTCTTATGCATTGTACAAAATATTAGTACGTATTTATAGTGGTTAGGAGTAACTTAATTTATAGAATAATCTCCTATAATCAAGCAGAATATCAATCCTAACTTTTATAATCATATCTACACAGATTATGTGATTTTATCTAATCTGTAACATCCCCTCAAGTTGCAGATTATGTGATTCCTCTTGCTAACATGCCAATCTGTAGTGTAGAAAAATGCCCTGAAAAACCATCGCAACACTTTTACTTTCTTGTTTGAAAACTCTGCAATTATGCTCTTTCTAGATGTAGTACACCAAAGCTGCCCAGCTTAACTTAATTGCTTTGAGATTAGCTGCATTATGCACTCTCAGTTTCCCCAACCAAGCAATAGTTTTACTCCAAGAGTCCATTGGTCTGTCCATGTTGAGAATAAGCTGCATCCGACCCTAGACTTGTCTGATATACCTGCATCTAATCATCAAATGGTCCAGACTTTTCGGTTCAGTATTACATAACTCACAGTTCAATGTGTTAATGGAGAATTTGATCTTATCCCTCGTAAGCAACCCTCTATTGATTCCCATCCATAAGATGAATGAATGAGCTGGATTGATGTCACTGTCCCATACTAAAGCTGTCCACTCCTGCCTTGTGCTCTTTGTAGTCTGTAAAAGTGTTTTGCATGCTTTTGTGCTGAACTTCCTTAAGTTGTTTGCTAGCCACTGAATTTCATCCTGCTCTCCTTCCTAGCATCTAGTCAACTCTTCCATTATGTGTCTGGCACATCTACTATTATGGAAGGGCCATATCCACTGATTATTACTAATTAACATACTTACTTTAGTTTCTGGATTTACGACCAATTTCAAGGGCTGTACCTCTTCCACCTGATATAAGGGGGGTTTATAGTGCCAATTATCATACCAAAACGACGTGCTTTCTCCATTCTCAATCCTTTGGAACACCTGATTTTGCATCTATTGTTTGGTCTCTAGAATTTCCTTTAGAGTTCCTGACATGTCCTGCGTTGTCTTTAAGATCCAAATACTTTTATGCTTTATGAATACATCGTGTATCCATTTCACCTATAAATCCTCCTTTTTGTAGCACAACCACCACAAATTCCGTCCCCTGCTCACTCTATGAATCATCCTTGCAGAATGAAGTCCTAGACCCCCCTTTTGCTTAGGTCTGCAAATTTTGTTCCAACTAATCTTCGCTTTGCTTCTTTCTTGATTTGAGCCACTCCACAAGAATTCTCTAAGTTTCCTGTCTATTTCCTTAAGGATATTTTTTGGGATGGATAAATGGTTGACCCAATAAGTAGTAAGATTGCTCAGTATTGTCTGAATTTGTTGTAGCCTGCCTCCATAGCTAAGGAACCGATTGCTTTACTGGTTGATTCTTCCATGAATTAGTCTAGCAAAGATTTGCAATCTAACACTGATTCTTCTTTGAGAGATTGGTACCCCTAAGTATTTAAAGGGTAGACTCTCTTGTGTTAATCCCATCTTGATGGCTGTAGAAGCTACCTCTCTACTTGAGTTGCAAGATAAGTAGAAACAACTCTTCAGTAGGTTGCATCTTAGGCTTGAGATCTCTTGGAACTCCTTCATTACTTACAAGATTAGATTTTCTCAGCTCTGCAAAACAATAGCAGGTCATTTGCAAAAGCTAGGTGTCTGAGCTTCATACCTTTACATGTGCCATGGAACTGGAATTCTGGGTGCCTCTATATGTTATTCGCGAGAAGAGTTGACAAAACCTCCATGCAAAGTACAAACAGGTAAGGGGGATAATGGGTCCCCTTGCCATGGGTCCCCTTGCCTTGAGACCCTCCTTGCTTTGATCAGGTTTGTAGGTTCCCCATCCACCAAGATTGTCATAGAAGCAGTGGTTACACATTCCTCTATCCATTTTCTAAACAGGGGAGGATAAACTAATGCTTCCAATATATTAAATAGAAAGTGCTAGTTGATTGAGTTATAGTCCTTTGCAACATCCATTTTTATGGTGCAATTCCTCATTCTCCTCTGATAATTATATCCCTCTAACAATACCTGACATGGTAGGATATTTGTTCCCACTGATCTCCCCTTGATGAATTCATTCTGTTTTGGGCTGATTAACTTTCCCAGACTTGCTCTCAATCTATTTGCTAGAATCTTCGTGATGCTTTTGTATAGAAAGTTACAACAGGCTATTGGCTTGAATTGTTCCAGCTTCCTAGCATTGCTTTGTTTGGGGACAAGGTAGATAAACATTTTATTCCATTCCTTGAGGATTGTTCCTCTCTTATAGGACTCTCCCACTACTGCTAGGACTTCTTCTCCTACAATATCCCAATGTTTTTGAAAGAATCTCTCATTGTATCCATCCGGTCCTAGGGCTTTGCTCATTGAAAAAATAGCATTCTTGATTTCTTCCCTTGTTATTTCTCTAACCAACTCCACCTTGTCTTCTTCATCAACCTTTTTAAGCCCTGCTAGAACCTCTATGGGTATAGCTCTTGTTGGTGGTGTAGTCCCATACTGCCTAGTAAAAATACTCTTAAGGCAACCCTCTTTTTACCTTGTATGTCCTCATGGATCCGCCCTCTTTCATCTTCCAGCATTCTGATAGTTGATAGTTGATTACACTTTTCCACCAGTGCAGATTCCCGTTTTCTTTGTTGCAAATCTTCTGGTCTGTCCAATATTCTCTTCTGACATTTCTTTAGCTTCTCCAAAGCATCAGCTTTAGCTTTTAAATCTGGTTGAACTGTTTTTCTGCTGAACAGTTTCAGTTATCATTCCCTGCATTTCTTCTCTGAGTACGTTTCTGAATTTAGGATTCTCCATCAAGTGATTGACTATTCTAAATGGGGCCTTCCTCTTCCTGTCACCTGTTAGCAATTCCACTACTATTGGACTGTGATTTGATACACTTGGATCATCAAACAAAGCACTGCTTGTTGCCTCTATCCACTTGTCATTAACCATACATCTGTCCAATTTTCTCACCAGAAACCATTCCCTGGATTGCTTATTGTTCCAGTATAAGAGTTACCGTACCATTTCAGATTAGCCAAACCTGTCCCTGAAGTTCTCAACAGTCTACTTGTTTCCAACTTCTCCCATCCCTTGATTCTTACTGACTTGAGAGTACAGTTATAGTCTTCGATAACTGTCCATGGCAGACTCATGATATTGTTAGTTTTCTCCATCTCCTTCTAAGCATGTAGTCTCTGGAATTTATGATTGTCCACATACAACACTGTAGTTGCAATCATAGTCCCAGTGGCTTTAATCGACACCACAATGGATCAATTGATCATTTTCGATATACTTCACTACATCCACTTTCTGAGGATTGAAGCCTATTATCACTCTCTCATTGAAATGGTGATCATGGTTACTCATTACCCTCCATCCTTTGCCTAGGAACCATAAACTCTCCTCCAATTGCTCCCTCTTTGTTTTGGTTTCCAATAAACCAACAAAATCTAACTTGCTGTTCTTGATAAACTCCTTAACCACAAGTTGTTTGTTTATGCTATTAAGGCCTCTGACATTCCATACTGCTACCTTAATCATTTCCTCCTTTTACCTGCCCTTCTCTTATAGTTCCTATTTTACACCAATTTAAATAATTGTGACCAGTCAATTTATATTTTGTGATTTTAAACATCACAAGAATAACATCAATTACAACTAGTTTCTATTTATTAGCCATGGTAAAATAAATCAAATATACCACAAAAGTTCACAAAATATAAATTGACTGGACAGAACCTAAGGAAGAAGGAAGCAAAAGTATTTACTACTGCTTACTGGGCAAAATGAAGGCTAGGCTAAGTAAGACTCGTATAGGCTCTGATGCCATGTTATGAAGAAAGGTGATATGTATCTTATGCATTGTACAGATTATTGATACATATTTATAGTGTTTAGGAGTAACTGATTTACAGAATAATCTCCTATAATCGAGCAGAATATCAATCGTAACTAATACAATCATATCAAAACAGATTATTTGATTTTATCTAATCTGTAACAGGTACTATTACTGATTGTTACTCAATGAAATTAGAATTACCTAAATGTTTTATGTTTGTTAAGAATTCTGATTGAAATCAACTTAAATGGCATTTTAAAATGTTAAAGAATTTGAATAAGGAAGTGGATAGCTTATCCCTTATTGTACTGTTTCGCATTATGCTGCAATCAATTTTACAGATTTACAGTAGCAAGGAGTGAATATAACAGCTACCAGCATTTCTTGCTTCTTTCCCTTTTTTGTGTTGCCTCCAGATGGTATTTTCTGCCCTGGCTTTGGTCCAATCTGAGGTCGTTTGGTATTTCCAACATGTAGGAATTGCTTCTTCGAAATCTAAAGCTACTCGAATGGTGCCAGTAGACATAGTATGTACTCCCGATCTCTCATTTGCAATAATATCACTTGTGTATTGTGGTTGCCAACTTCCTAACTTAGTGGTTAACTTAAACTGGTTCAATTTCTGGTTGCAGGATCCAAGTGATCCTACGATTGGTTTCTTATTAGATGGTATGGACCGTCTTTGTTGTTTGGTGCGCAAGTACATTGCAGGTTAGACTGGCTTGGATATGGTTAATTTTTTTTTCCAAGTAATTCATATTATTTTGTTGATTATGAAGGTTGTAGTCTGCAGTTAGGCCTCCAAGGACCATCCATCAATGCATCTAAAATAAACTCTTTATTTCACTATGTCCCACTTCTACTGCTATATTGTAATCTGAGTTTCCAAGGGAATAAGGGTATAAATTCTCAACATTGCGAAACTACCCCATATTGCCCATTTACCTTTGTGAATGCTCTCATTGTCAATGATATAATGCTGATTAATTATTTCTTGATTTTCTGGTTGAGAAACTGGAACACCAAGATTTTAACTTTCAGTTGCATATCGTAATGTAATGGAAAACAGTTGCAACAGAGGTAGCTAGTGGCTGTCATTTCTGATTTGCATCGTAATCTTATTATCTTTATCATGGACCATCTCCTTAATTGTCCAAGAGCTTAATGATCTTTTCCTTTTATATTTTTTATGCCATTTTAGACTTGTGAGTTATGGGTGAATAATGAAATAATGACTTCATTATGAATTTTCACATCTGATGCAGCTATTCGAGGCTATGCATTATCATACCTTTCTTCATGTGCTGGTAGAATCAGATTTTTGCTGGGAACTCCTGGGATGGTGGCTCTTGATCTTGATTCTAGCTTGAAAGGGCTTTTTCAGCAGATTGTCCTACATCTTGAAAACATACCAAAACCACAGGGTGAAAATATTTCCACGATCACATGTGATCTATCCGTAAGAGATCTGTCTAAATCATAGTCAATGTTCTTGTAGTGGAAAGTTTTTTTGGATTTGAACTGATAATGTTCTTATTATTTTCATTAACTATTAATCCTGCTGAAGATTTAATTTATGGAGAGAACATAATGGAACTAAGCTGTTGTGGAACAGGAGTTTCGAAAGGATTGGTTAGCGATATTGATGATTGTCACATCGGCTAGGTCATCTATAAACATAAGACACTTGGAGAAGGCTACTGTCTCCACTGGAAAGGAAGGATTACTATCTGAAGGGAATGCTGCATACAATTGGTCCAGGTATTGATTTAATCCATCATATCTGCTATGTCAGGGGCACGAGACAAGGTGTCGACATGTTTATTTCTGCTTGTCCAAGAACGTTAGATATCATTAATTATTTCCTTGCAACACTTATTGGGATAGTTTCTCTTGTACACATTTGATATAGTTATATCTTATCTGTACCTGGTCCCTAATGCTTCAGTTTATTTCTCAAGTGTAGTCAGTCTGTTGATTGGGTTATTATATGTACTATATAGCGTACAGCCTACGTCAAATTATTTGCTTAGCCTATGTGTATATATTTATATGTAATATATCTATATATATATAGGGGTTAGATTACATAAGATTACAGGCAAAATTACTTACATATCCTTAAACACTGACACATAACACTAGTCCACAAGTTGGTGCAGAAATGTCATATGTACCAAGCTTGTTACAAATATATTCCAACTCAAGGTCACCTCTAAGGAATTTAGTAAATAAATCAGCTTGTTGGTCCTGTAAAGTAACAAAAGAGTCCAGAAGCGCTTCTTTCAGAAGTTTTTCGTAAATGAAACAACAATCAATCTCAATATATTTGGTCCGCTCATGAAAATTTGGATTTGATGCTTTATGTAATGTTGCCAGATTATCACACAGTAGTTTCATAGATGTTGACTGGGCTTCTCCAATTTATGTGAGTAAATGTATCACTTGTCGTAATTCATGTGGCCAGAACCATGGTGCCATACTCCATTTGCTTAACATTAAGCAACAACACTTATTTAAAAAAACTTCTGGGAAATATCTTTGCTAGCTTCTTAGGGGTTTTTTGTAATTTCTTAAGCTTTTACTGTGCTATGCCACATATTTTAAAAATGACAGATGACCTTGCATCAAATACATGTCTGTCCTGTTCGGCTGAAAGGAGTTCTATGCTGCTTTCAGTTGGATTTGGTTAGTTTGTGTTCTGTTTTATTATGGAATGAAATTCGTGATACAATTGATAAAATTTGTGTAATTAATGATTTTTCTAATTATTACTACTACTACAACTACTCTACTACTACTACTACTATTCTTTTCAATTTCTACCCTACTTTTGATACCATATAAATGTAAACAAATGAGAGATTGCAAGAGTACCGCCTAAGGAAAATCATATGCTTAGCCTATGTATATATATTTTTATACAGTTGAGGTTACATAAATTTACTGGAATGATAACATAAATACCCTTAAATACTTGTTTCGTAGCATTTAGATATAGAACAATTTGGAACATGAAGCAAACGTTTAGGTGGGTCCCTTCTAATGCAGATGTGTTGATGAACTGGAGTCTCAATTGTCAAAACATGGAAGTTTGAAAGCTCTGTACTTCTACCACCAGCACCTTACATCTGTGAGTTGTTATCTTTCTTACAAAAATGTTGACTCTTGAAGTTGAAAAGTTTGATTCCTGGGAGTGATTCAGTCTCCCTTTTTTTTTGTTATGATGACAGATTTGAAACACTAAGTTGCTTTTGAATTCAATCTACCTTGCCTGGACCAATTCATATCTGGATTTTATGTTTCCTCTGGTGGATAGTTCTGGATTTTATGTTAAACCTAAAGAAACAGCACATTTCAATTAACTGTTGTTGTAATTAAAGGTTTTTAGGAACACTATGTTTGGACCAGAAGGACGCCCTCAGCACTGCTGTGCTTGGCTTGGTGTTGCCAGTAGCTTTCCAGAGTGTGCTTCCCCAATTGTTCCAGAAGAGGTAATCTGTTGACCTTTTCCTTTCTTTTTCATTTGTTAGCTTGTCGTGTCGGTTGGTGCAAGATCTGGATACTTGATAATTATTTTTCAAAAAGTTATGAATAGTCAGAAAATTAAAGCTAAAATACAAAAGAGAAGATAATATGCAAACCCTACATTGGAGAAACCAACTTCACAAGAATCTGCTCTAACCCCGTGTGTTAGAATCAACTTTCTTGAATTCCTTCTTTAGTTTTGCATCAACAGCAGTACTGCTTTTGCCTATGCCAGTGACCTTTCTTCATTCGTGCACGTACATTTGTTAATGCACATGTAACACTGTCTATTAATGAATGACCTCTCTTGGGTAGATTGCGGCTGAAACTATTATGGTTTATAATGAATCCTCTTTTATTAAAAATTCAAATATAAAGGCTGCTAAAATAAATTAGTGAACACGTACATCATTAAACAGTCAAATAAAAAGACATGCCACAGTTAAGGTGGTCACACAAGTGTCTTTATACTAAAATCTCATATATGGCTTTGAGCGCCCGAACAAGTGATGTTATCCAATGGATTCATCACCATAGCATTACTAAACTTACCAAAAAATTAAAAAGAATAAGTGTAAAAGAAAAATAATCAATACATTGAAAATTAGTATTTAATGGACAACTTTCAATTAAAGTATCAAAATTAGCTTGGACTTCATTGTTTAGCACTTTAATACCTGAACTCTCACTTGTATCAAATATAAACGTTAGTCCCTGTTATTGACCACCGTTAATTGAAATGATGTAACTTGTCATATGTATTATTTTTTATGTTTTGACATACATGACATGACACCTGTACTGTTTTCTAAAGCACATTTACATTTTCATTTGAAGTGTTAACAAAAAGGAAACAATCCACATAACCTTGTTTTGTAAACAAAAGCTGAAAAGAAAGCTTCGATATTTGGATTTAATTATTCAATTTCAAAAAGTAAAGAGATGGTAAATTACATCCAGCTGCACTGAGCGCTTTGATTCATTTCTTCCCAACAGAAAGAGGACCCATGAGAGTTTCTGATGATGAACTAGGAACTTTCTTGACCATTACCATATCTTGGAACTGAAAACCTTTCACTTCCTGATGTTGGTTTTCTTTCCATCAACATCTCCATCAATTGATTAACTCCCTATTTGTGCATTTCTCCCTTTCATAATGTTTGTGCTACCAGTAACAGTACCTATGGCAGGGAATAATGTCACCCGCAAATCCATCAGCCACAATGTATTGGTATGATGCCAGTGAGTAATATCTTCTTGAATTGACTATGTCTCTCTCTGCAGCCTTTTGGCTGATAAAGATCCAAATTGCAACATTGTTTGTGAACCTTGTAGAATTCACAAAAGTAATCTTAACTTGTCATTCTTGTAGAATTCACGAAGACAAACAACACAATGAAAAGGCTTGTTTATGCTCATAATCTCTTTGTAAAGAATGACTGTAATGCATCGGTAAAAGCTTGATCTAGCCCTGAACCTTGTAGGTGGAAATTTTGCTGTAATTGCCTTTGAAATTCATCAGTCCCAGCCATTTCTGGACACCTATTAGATTCAGACAATGAAGAGGAAGATCTATGCTTTATAAGAAGTCTAACAAGCTAGTTAAGAAGACCAGCTATGAAAAACACAACAGCTAGAATGGCTATTATAAAGGGCTTATTGCTTCAGAAGAAGATTGTTTCTGATAATCACTTAGCAATGGTGGAGGTGAAGAAGCTGTTGAGATAAAAAATACATCATGGGGATGGTGGTTAAAGAGATTAGCTTCGTTCTTAATTTGACATCAAATGCAGAACATTTCACTCAATCAGCATGCCTGAACATCGTAACTTTTCTCGACTTTTAATTCTTTAACAGTCCATCACTTTTGTGATGCTTTCCTGTATTGTTCTCAGGTCATAACAACCTCAAAAGGCCATATTCTTTGAAAAGAAGAAGTAAAAATTAGTACACGTGACAAGCCATGTCAGCTTAGTTAATGGTGATCACTAATAGGGACTAACATTGGGCTATATTTGATACAAAGTGAGAATTCTGATATTAAGGGGTGCTAAAACATGGAGTTTGGGCTAATTTTGATAATTTGCTTAAATTTGCGGATTAAAAATATCAGTTTTCTCAACTATTAATTAGGTTAGGGTCCCTTACGTATAATACTAAAATAATTCATCAATGTTCCAAGATAGGATATCAAACTACTGTAGTCACCTAAAACCAAGTCGACTGTCAAGAACTTCAGAAGGTGGTGGAGAGAACGGGTTTGGCTGATTTGAAATGGTATGGTAATTCTTATACTTGGACCAATAAGCAATCGGGGGATTGTTTTTGCTGAAAAAATTGGACCGATGTATAGTTAATGACAAGTGGATAGAGATCTACCCAACAAGTAGCGCTTTGTTTGATGATTCAACTATATCAGATCACAGTCCAATGGTAGTGGAACTGCTAACAGGCGATAGGAATAGGAAGACCCCATTTAGGATCTTCAGTCACTTGATGGACAATCCTGACTTCAGAAACATACTTATCGAGGAGATGCAGGGGGCCATACTTGGATCAAAAGGATATCAGATGACCGTGAGACTCAGAGCCTTGCAAAACCGACTGAGATTGCTTGGCAGGAAAACAGTCCCACCAGACTTGAAAGCTCAAACTGATGCTTTGGAGGGGCTAAAGCAATTTCAGAAGAGAATATTGGATAGACCAGAAGATTTGCAACTAAGAACATAGGAAGCTACATTGGTGGGAAAATATAATCCACTGTTGAATAGTACCAATACTCTATTAAGGCGGAAATCTCGAATGCTCTGCATGAAGGAGGGTGAGAGATGTACTAAGTATTTTATGAGCTCAATTTCGGTTAGGAGGAATAAGAATTATATCCGAATGTTGGAAGATGACACGGGGCGGATCCATGAGGACATCGAAAGTAAGAAGAGGTTTGCCTTAGAGTACTTTACTCGACGATTTGGGACTGTAATGCCAGTAAGAGATATACCTGCAGAGGTTCTAGCAGGGTTTAAACAACTTGATGAAGATGACAAGGTGGCTTTGGTAAGAGAAATAACAAGGGAAGAAATCAAGGATGCTATTTTTTCAATGACCCCGACAAAGCCGCAGGAGTAGATGGTTATAATGGGAGATTCTTAAAAAAAAACTGGGATATTGTAGGAGAAGAAGTGGTAGCAGCAGTGGGCAAGTTCTATAAGAGAGAAACAATCTTCAAGGAATGGAATAAAATGTTTATCTGCCTTATTCCCAAACAAAGTAATGCAAGGAAGATGGAATAATTCAGGCCCTTAGCTTGCTGTAATTTTCTATATAAAACCATCACGAAGATCCTAGCAAATAGACTGAGAGGGAGCTTGGGGTAGTTAATTAGCCTAGAACAAAATGCTTTTATCAAGAGGAGATCAGTGGGAACAAATATCCTACTATGTTAGGAATTGTTAGAGGGCTATTACTCTAAGAGGAGAATGAGGAATTACACCATAAAGATGGACCTCGCAAAGGCCTATGACTCAAATCAACTAGAGCTTTCTTTTTACTATATTCAAGGCAGTCGACTATCTTACTCTGTTTAGAAAATGGGTTAAGGAATGTGTAACCATTGCTTCTATGGCAATCTTGGTGGATGGAAAACCTACAAACCTGATCAAAGCAAGGAGGGACTGGAGGCAAGGGGATTCATTATCTCCTTACTTGTTTGTCCTATGCATGGAGGTTTTGTCAACTCTCCTTGTGAATACCATACGGCGACACTCAGAATTCCAGTTCCATAGCAGATGCAAAGGTATAAAGCTCACACACCTAGCTTTTGCAGATGACCTTCTATTGTTTTGCAAGGCTGAGAAAAACTCAATTGATATAATCATGCAAGCAATGAAGGAGTTCCAAAAGATTTCAGGTTTAAGAAGCAACCCTCAGAAGAGCTGTTTCTACTTATCTTGCAACTCAAGTAGAGAGGTAGCTTTTACATCTATCAAGATGGGCTTAACACAAAGGCGACTACCCTTCAAATACTTGGGGGTACCAATTTTTTAAAGAAGAATTAGTGCTGTGGATTGTAATCCTCTGTTGGACTTAATTTATGGCATAATCAACCAATGGAGCAATCGATTCCTTAGCTATGGAGGCAGGCTATAGCTAATTCAGACAATATTGATCAATCTTACCGCTTATTGGATCAACCCTTTATCCATCCTTAAAAGTATCCTTAAGGAAATCAACAGGAGACTTAGGGACTTCTTGTGGAATGACTCAAACCAAGGTAGAAGCAAAGTGAAGATCAGTTGGGACAAAATTTGCAGACCTAAGCAATAGGGGGGATTGGGCTTCCATTATGCAATGATGAAACATAGGGTGAGTAGGGGGCAGAATTTGTGGTGGTTGTGCTACAAAAAGGAGGATTTATGGGTGAAATGGATACCCAATGTAAACACAAGAGTATCTGGATTCTATAGTCAAGGCAGGATATGTCAAGGACTCTCAAAGAAATTCTAGAGACCAGACAATGGATGTAGAATTAGGTATTCCATAGGATTGGGAATGAAGCACGTCTTTTTGGTATCATAATTGGCACTGTAAAGGTCCCCTATCTAAGGTGGACAAGGTACAAGCCTTGAAATTGGTGGTGAATCCAACTACTAAATTAAGTATGCTCATTTGAAATAATCAATGGATATGGCCCTTCCACAATAGTAGAAGTGCTAGCCTCATCATGGAAGAGTTGCCTCGATGTCAGGTAGGAGAGCAGGATGAAATTCAGTGGCTAGCAGATAACTCAAGGAAGTTTAACACAAAAGCCTGCAAAACACTGTTACAGGCTACACAGAGCACAAGGTAGGAGTGGGCAGCCTTAGTATGGGATAGTGATCTTAAGCTAGCTCACTCATTCATCTTATGGATGGGAATCAATGGAGGGTTGCTTACAAGAGATAAGATCAGGTTCTTCATTAGCAATTTGAATTGTAAGTTATGTTATGCTGAACTAGAAAGTTTGGAACACCTCATGATTCTATTTAGGTATACCAGACAAGTTTGGGGTCTGATACAGATTATACTTAACGTGGCCTGACCTATGGATTCTTGGAGTGAAACTATTGCTTGGCTGGGAAAACTTAAGAGTGTATAATGCGACTGATTTCAAAGCTATCAAGTTAAGTTGGGCAGCCTTGGTGTACTACATATGGAAAGAGCGCAATTACAAAGTATTCAAACAAGAAAGTAGAAGCAATGAAATGTTTTTCAGGTCATTTTTCTACATTGCAGATTGGTCATGTTAGCTAGAGGAATAGCTGCAAATCTGACAAGTAGCACGAAGAGCAGATGGGGATTGGAGCAATACTTGTCTAAGTGGTCTCGTAAGTTTCCCTCGATCTCAAGATGTAGACGATTACTAGGAACCACAAATCTTTGTAATCTAGATACTTTGGATTATACTAGTTTTTGTCTTCTAGATTGTATATATATTTTTATAATGAAATCTATTAATTTTCGAAAAAAGAAAAACTACTGTAATAATATTTCCTATATAGGGATAACGTACTAACAACAAATCTCTACAATTTGCTTGCTCTTACTGAAATTCAGTTAAATCCTACCACCTCTCTCCTCTATTTGTACTTAATTCATGAACCTAAGCCTTAATCTAGTCTACATTTGTTAAGAGGTTTGATATTTGTATGTTATGTAACTTTTATAGGAATATTTTACCTTCCATGTACTTAGGTATCCTATTGATGCAAAATAACTTAAAGTATGTAAAAGAAATAAAAGAGCAAAGATTAGTCAACCACAAGCTTTAATTTGGTGGGATGAGGATTGAAAATTAAGTTGACAACAGAAGATAAGAGCTGAAATTTAGATTATGTTAGGATTCCTTATTAGTTTGGAAGTAGTAGTAAGTTAAATATGTTATTTTATTTTACGTATGTTATTCTAGTTATTTAGGACTTAATATAATTTTTATTAGAATATGATTAAATTTGTTAAGAACCCTTTCCTTTCAGAGTAAGGGTTCTAAAAACATCTATATAAATATATGTATATTCAGCTCTTCAATGACAAGCAATCTGAAATTTTTCTTCAAACTTGAGTTTTCAACTAGAAGGTGTGATGCTTTCTTCTAAGAGTGATTCCTAGACCTTAAGAGTAATTCCTAATTTTCTACTCTCCATTGTTTGTGTTCTTCAAAAAATTCCAGCCATCTTAAACCTAAACTACAACTATATTAAACTCTGAAATTCTGAGCCCAAATTTCTAGTAATCAAATCCTAAAAACCCAACCATACCAGTATTCCTAGCCAAAATCTAACCCTGAAGTTTGATATTCCAGCAGTCTAATATCAGCCCTATGTCCTAATTTTGTAATTTTAGCTATGGTAGATATTAGGTTGCTAGACTATCAGGTTTGATGGTTGAATTTTGATTAGGAATGTAGAATTTTTAGATTTTGTATGGCTAGAATTTTATGGTTTGGTTGCTAGAAGTTTAGGTTTAGGATTTGATGGTTTAATATGGCTGGAATATGGGTTTGAGATGGTTAGAATGTAGGTTTGAGAGGGCTGGAATTTAGGTTAGGGTTGATGGAATTTAGAGAAGAAACACAAAGAATGAAAAGTAGGGAACTAAGAATCACACTTAGAAGAAAGCATCACACCTTCTAGTTGAAAACTCAAAGTTATAGAAAAATTTCAGATTGCATGTTGTTGATGAAAGACTAAGGACATATATATAGTATTCTTAGAATCCTTATTCTAGTAGGAAAAGGATTTCTAATTTAAATCCTAATATAATAGAAATTCTATAAGTCCTATTCAACTAGGATAATATATCTAAAATAGAATAACATTATACTACTACTTTCTATCCTAAGAAGCATGGACACGGACACGGACACGGACACGCGACATGACATGGACACGAACACGAACACGAACACGGTGACACACCAACTTCTAAAATTTGGTGGACACGGACACGGTATATATATATATATTATAAAATTTAGAATTAAGAAAAAAAATTCAGAATTCATAATATAATATATATTGATTGATATGTTTCAAAACTTCAAATATCTTGGTAGTTCATACATATTTTGTACTTTATAAGCCCCTCTAAAAAAATATGGAGCATATATATGCACTCTTTATGGGTGTCTATATAAGACATGTGTCCGACAAGGACACGTGTGTGTCAGACACGGACACGTGTCTGACACACAGACACGGCTCCATTTTGCCGTGTCCGTGCTTCTTAGTTCCTATCTAATAAGGAATCCTATATCTGAATTTCAGCGCATATCTTCAATTTCAATTCAATTCCCAATTTTCATCTCACCAAATTAAAGCTTGTGATTGATCAATCTTTCCTCTTTTATTTCTCTTATAGACTTTAAGTTCTTTTGCATCGCATCCCCTATATTGGGTTAATAGTATTAGCTTGTGTTGCCCTACTATTATAAAAATATGGGGTAAGACCTAGTAAACAAGTCATTATATTGTCTATTTTTCATGTTTGCAACATGCCAACACTTGGTTATTTAATGTTTCTGCGATTAACACATGGTTCTGATTAATTTTATCAACAATTTCCATGGTGTTTCTTCCTGTGGGAAAAAGATGATTCTGCTATCTTCATTACATAATACGCTATCATTCTACATGATTCATTTCAAATCTTAGGTTGTCATTTGTTTGGTTTTTGGTCCATTAAGAAGGTTTTTGCTTAAAGTCTGAAAAGTAGATAATGGGGTCTTTGTGCTTTGCTTGATAATTCTCTACTCTAATCTGTTTATGTTAACTAGTTTCAAGTTTATCATTCACTTTTCTTGGTGAATTATTTCAATTTAAGTTTATTCATTTCTAAAAACCTTTTAGTGGTAATGAAATATTTCCTCATCTAGGAATTAACAAATGCGATCACAACATCCATTGTACCTCATTTATTGTCTCAAACAGGTAACTAAAGTTGGACGAGATGCTGTCCTGTATGTTGAGTCTCTTATTGAATCTATCATGGGAGGATTGGAGGGTTTGATCAATATTCTTGACTCAGAAGGAGGATTTGGTGCATTGGAATCTCAGGTTGCATTTTTAATTCATGCTGTGTTAATAAGGAATTCTTAAAATGATATTAGTTCACTCGAACTAAAATTTTTAAGAATGTTCAGCTTCTTCCAGAGCAGGCTGCTTTGTATCTGAATAATATATCTAGAGTTACAATTCCTTCAGCAAAATCTCCCAAGGGAACAATTGGTTTTCCTTTACCTGGGCATGAAAGCTATCCTGAAAACAATAGTTCTATCAAAATGTAAGTTTTGTGACTTTTGTTTCTGTTGGGAATCATGGGTACAGTTGGGGTTTTGACCAAATTTTGGTGGCAGGTTGGAGGCTGCAATGCAAAGGTTGACCAATTTGTGTTCAGTTTTGAATGATATGGAGCCTATATGTGTGCTAAACCACGTCTTTGTGTTAAGAGAGGTAACACATGCCAACTTCTCTTCCATTTTAGTTGGTTAGTTACATGATAGGAAATTTCTTGAGGTGCGCCTGATTTCCATAAATAAGGAGCTATTTTTCTATTTGAAATTAGACAATATCAGGCAACTTGGAGTTACTTTTCTAACAGCTTTAGTCTTCTGTGCAGTACATGAGAGAGTGCATCCTAGGGAATCTGAGAAGGAGACTGCTAACAGTATTGAAGACCGACAATGATCTTCAACGGCCTTCTGTATTGGAGTCAATCATCCGAAGGCACATGAGTATAGTTCATCTGGCTGAGCAGCATGTCAGCATGGATCTAACCCATGGTATTCGAGAAGTTCTACTTTCAGAGGCTTTCTCAGGGCCAATTTCTTCTCTCCATCTGTTTGATAAACCAGAAGAGCAACTCTCTGGATCAGCTAATGACATTATATGCAACTGGTACATAGAAAACATTGTGAAGGATATGTCAGGTGCTGGAATCATGTTTACACCAATGCACCAATGCTTTAAGAGCACAAGGCCTGTAGGTGGATATTTTGCGGAGTCAGTTACTGACCTCAGAGAACTGCAGGCCTTTGTTCGTGTTTTTGGTGGATATGGAGTTGACAGGCTAGACAGGATGATGAAAGAACACATGGCTGCACTCCTTAATTGCATTGATACATCATTACGGTCAAATCGTGAAGTCTTAGAGGCAATTGCTGGCAGTATGCATTCTGGTGACCAGATAGAAAGAGAAGCATGTTCAAAACAAATTGTGGACTTGGACACCGTCATTGGATTTTGTATTGAGGCAGGACAGGCACTTGCATTCGATCATCTTCTTGCAGAAGCTGCTGGGATTGTTCTTGATGAAGACGCACCATTGATTCATTCGCTACTTGCTGGGGTTGTAAAGCATATTCCAGAAGAAGTACCTGAAAAGAAAGAAATCAGGAGGATAAGATGGGTTGCTAACAGTGTTAATATTGTTAAGGATCATGATTCTGAATGGGTGAGGTCAATCTTCGAAGAGGTTGGGGGTGCAAATGATGGTTCTTGGACCTTATTACCCTACTTGTTTGCCACCTTCATGACATCAAGCATTTGGAACATGACTGGCTTCAACATTGATACAGGTGGCTTCAACAACAATATCCATTGCTTGGCAAGGTTGTTTTGCTGCCTTTGTTTAAATATATATACATACTCATAATGAAATATTTAAGCCTGGTGTCCCTTGTCTGCTTTTTTATTCAGATTTGCACTGATTATCATGTCAAATAAATTCTCTAGATGCTGTTCATCTTTTAATTCCAAAATATGTGTTTCTTAAAGCTTTCTTGATATGAAACTACTTGGTGTAAGGTATTTGGTTTCTGAATCTTGGAACAAATGCATGTCAAATGCAGTTGGAAAGGGTTTGGAATTGCTAGTTAAGAAACGATATTCAAATATTTGACAATCTAATATTGTTGGCAGGTGCATTAGTGCTGTGATTGCAGGAAGTGAACTGGTGAGATTGGAACGTGAACATCATCAGAGACTGTCTCTTTCTAATGGTCATGCTGTTGAGGCTTTAGATCCTGAATTGCATAGCCATGTGAATGCCGAAGCTAGCATAAAGTCTGCAATGCAGCTTTTTGTTAAATTCGCTGCTGGTATTGTATTGGATTCTTGGGGTGAAGCTAACAGGTAAAATAAGCATTTTATAAATACGTCCTCCGTGCATGCACACATAGAGATAAACACCAAACTTGCTGCTACATATACATGAATTCATGTCTGAGTTATTGTGTTTCCTATCAGCCCATGATATGTATTATGACTATAAAGCTTCCATGATGATTTGAACACAAGCAATTGATTGTCTAAGCTCAACTTGAAGAAAATTACATTTACACATGTCAAACCATGCATTATCTTTTGTTTTTCATGCATGTTTGGATCTCTGGTTCATAATATACTGATTTCAGAGCGAGTAAATAATTGGTTCATTGATCTTTTCAGAAAGGTTTTGGTAATAATTCATTATGAACTTCCAATTTTTACGATGAAAGTAGCTGTTTAACTATTATACACATTCTATGCAGATCTCATCTTGTACCAAAGCTTATTTTCTTGGACCAACTATGCGAGATCTCTCCATACATTCCTAGAAGCAGCCTTGAAGTCCACGTTCCTTATGCGATTCTCCGCTCAATTTATAGCCAGTATTATTCAAATTCTCCGTCCCTGCCATTGGCAATACTTGGTGCATCTCCTCGCCATTCGCCTGCTGTGTTGGTGGCGCATGCATCTCCTACATTGAGGCAGCTGCGTGGAGACTCAACTCCTCAGTACAGTGTAAATGATTCTGGCTACTTTAAGGGGTCGTCACATATCCAGGAGCATCCTTATGATGCTGACAGTGGAAGTATAAGAAGCTCTGAAAACAAACACCGGAATATCCGCCGTTCTGGGCCTTTGGACTATAGTGCAAGCCGTAAAGTGAAATTTAATGAAGGCTCAACTTCTGGAAGCACGGGTCCCAGTCCACTGCCACGGTTTGCTGTGTCAAGATCTGGTCCTATATCATACAAGTAAAAATTCAGAAACTTGTAGCAGTATGATGCTAAGTCATAACCAACTTATTGATTTAATATCAGGATTTCCAAGGAATGAGACAGCGCATAGATTATATTTTGGTTTTTACAAATCTTGATTTGTATTTAGCAATCGAGGTCTTTCATCGCTTTTCCTTCCATTATTTCGTTTCCTTGATGACTAATAGTTGAATTCGTGTTATCTGAATCAATCTAAACGTGTTGAAAGGATTCAAATCAGAATGTGGTAAAATGCAATTAAAATCTTGTGTGATTATATGGTTTTGAAGAATTTATAAGTGATCTTTGTTATAGACAAGGATTATGCGGAGAGAAATGGAGACCATAAAGAAGATGAAGGAAAGGACATTGGATAGGAGAAATTCATTCAGGTAAATAATCAAATACGCACTGTTTGTTTGCAACAATTGTAGGAACTTTATAATTTCCATGTTCATGCGTCATATTTTAAGAGGCAGATATAGTATTCACGACCATTTTTCTCGATAACAGTTGGCATCAAAGAAGTTGAAACTTGGCATATAACCATGGCAGAAGGCACTAGGGGCTTGGAGTTGAGGTAAATAGAGGAAGATATGAAGAAATTACTTGAAACTCAGATGTGAAGCAAGAGATTACTGATGGAAAGTCAAAATAGGATGGATTAGTAAGAGAGAGAGATTAATGACTTGAAGTCCATGTTTCATCAGTTAATTTAAAAGATCGGAAAAGAGAATACGGTGACAACTTGCAAGATAGCCTCCATGCATTTAGGACAAATTAAAGAGTGATACCAATTGACTCCAAGAAACAAGAATAGGTCGAAGATCATATGATAGGCAAAGCTTGTGGTGTCTTTCAATCAAAGGTTTGATGAGGAAAATTTTAAGGATAGAATATTGTGCCCAATTTGACTAATACAGGAATAAGCATGCGCTCCCAAAAAACTATTTGATAGGATTATTCCTAAAGTGGCTGAAACCTAAGTTGGAGTTGACTATCAAGTTAATGGATCCTTAAACTTTACAATAAGCATATGTGCTTACTAGGAAGTTAAGAGGTTATTATAACTATTAGTGTATCATTTTATTATGTAAGGGACTTCTAGGAGGAGGAAGTATGGTGATGAGCAAGGCATTAGCTCAGATGACTTCCACAACTAAGACCAATGTTGAGGTTGGAATATTACCCATCCCTGACAGTCAAGGGAGTACTTGTAAGAATCAATACCTTATAAATAGTAAAGGGCAAAAGGCTATAAGTAGTTAGGAATTTGTTGAAAAGTTGGCAAGGGGACTGATTTTGGAGCGACGAGTGTTATACACTAGGGAATAGGGAATAATTGTAAGGAAAAATAGTTCCAACTATGTATGGTGGAGGAGAAACAGATGGGGAATCTAGAAATTGAAGAATAATTCATTGAGGAAGAAAGAGAAAACCGAATAATAATGACTCCTTACAAGCCATGATGGGGTATTTAAAGAACTTAATCATTTACCATAAAAAGAACATATGACTACAGTATCAAGCGTAGAGAGGGAGTAGAGGCCATTAACATCAGGCCATCTAGGTACTAAAAGGAAACAAAAGATGCCATTGAGAGGGTTGTTTACAAAAGATGCCATTGAGAGGGTTGTTTAGGAAATCATGTACTAAGGATTCTTCAGACAAGTTGTGAGCCCATATGCTTCACTGTAGTATTGGTTAAGAAGAAGGACAATACCTAAAGGATGTGTGAGGATTATAGGGAATTGAAAAAGCGTACTATTTAGCGCAAATTTCCTATACCTTTGATTGAGGAATTTATGGATGAATTACAAAGATCTAGTTGGTATCCTAAGCCGAATCTAAGATCTGCATATCATCAAATTTGGATGAAGGATAAGGATATTCCTAAAACAACTTTTGAAACATACGAGGGTTATTATGAATTCTTAGTAATGTCTTCTGGAATAGCTAAAGCTCCCTTAACTTTCCAAAGCCTTATGAATCAGATCTTTAACCCCTATCTTAGGAAGTTCCTCTCAAACTTTTTCGATGATATTTTGGTTTGTAGAATCACTTTTTAATAGCATTTCGAGCATTTATATAAAGTTTTACAAATACTCCACACTCACTAGCTCTTTATTAAAGGAAGTAAATGCACCTTTGGAGCAAGGAAAATTGATTATCTACACCATTCCATTTCTACTATAGGAGTATTTATAGACTTTAACAAGGTAGCCATAATTCAACAATGGCCAAGACCTTAAACTTTAAAGGTGCTGAGTGGATTCCTAATGTTAACATGTTATTATAGAAGGTATATTAAACATTATGACATCTTAGATAAGCCTTGTACTGAGATGTTAAAGAAGAGAGATTGGAAAAATGGGAGTAGAAGGAGAGGCAATATGAGGCATTTGAGCAACTTAAGAATGCTCTAGTGTTAGCTCCAATACTAGCTTTACCTAACTTCTCACAACCTTTTACTATTAAAACAGATTCTTGTGGGATGGGCATAGGTGTTGTGCTTCAACAGAATAAGCACCATTTGAGCAAATGTTTGGCACCTAAACACATGAGACACTTAAAATATGAAAAAGAATTCCTAGCATTCATCAAGGTTATCAAATAATGGCACCATTACTTGAGTGAGAGGCCATTCAGAGTAAAAATAGACCACTAAAGCTTAAATTACCTATTAGAGCAAAGGATTACAATATCTTCTCTACATTCTTGGCTGTCAAAATTGATAGGATATAATTATGAGGTCATCTATAAGATTGGAAAAAACATAAAGTAGTTGATGTATTATCTCGTATGTCAAGTAAGAAGTTATTAACAATGATAGTAACTCAGATTCACTACCATCTTACGAAAGACATTAAACAAGGATGGGAGAGGGGTGCAAACCACCCAAGAACTCAAAAAGAAGCTTAAAACAAAATGAGTATTCTCTAGAATATATGAGTGGAAGGATGGACTGATTAAATGGAAAGGAAGATTAGTAGCAAGTTGTGACAAGTAATTTAAGGAGAAATTAATGTCTATGGCATGATATCCCTTAACGAGTCATTCAAGTCTAATTGCCACCATTAAACAAGTGCAAAACTTGTTCCACTGAAATAATTTGTTTAAGGATGTGAGAAATTATGTTAAGAAGTGTTTGGTTTGTTAAAGAAATAAGTATGATAATATGACTTACCCAGGGTTACTTTAACCTTTTTCTATACTAGAGGGATTCTAAAGAGAGATTAGCATTAACTTTATTAAAGGATTGCCCTTATCTAAAGACAAAATTTTCATTTTTTGATAATGGACATGCTCAACAAATATTGCCATTTCATGGAAATCAAACTTCCCTACATAGCTTAGGAAATAGCTCAAATGTTTATTGATCATGTCTTCAAGCTGCATAAATGTTAAAGGTAATTGTGAGTGAAAAAGACTCACTCTTCTTAAACACCTTTTGGCATGAAGCATTTAAGCTGCAACGAGTGAGATTAATATTTTTTACATCATATCACCCTCAAATTAATGAGAAAATTAAGGTTGTGAATAAGATCTTGGAGACTTATCTTTGATGTTTTCTATGGAGATTCTCTTAACAAAAAGTCCAGGTGGATATTCTTGGCTGCATGGTGGTATAACATAACCTACCATTCAACCATCAACTTTAATCTCTTTGAAATTCTCTGTGGACACCCTCCTCTTATATATATATCATACTTGGTAGAGACTCACAAAATACCCTAGTAGATAAAGTAATGAAAGATTAAGAGATAGTTTTTTATATTGCTAAATTTCACTTAAACAGGGATCAACAACAAATGAAGCAACATATAGAAAAAAAAAGGTTAGATAGAGAATTCAAGGTGGGACAATGGGTGTTTTTGAAATGTGAGTCTTATAAGCAACATTCTTTGCAAAAATGAGTGTGTAAGAAAATAAATCCTCTATTGTGATCCATATTAGATTACTGGAAAAATTAGTACAGTTGCCAACAAAATTTAGGTACTATAAGAATCACTGGTTCATCTTACATTTCATGTCTCGCAACTCAAGGATTGTCTATCCGACAAGATACCAATGTTTGCCCAATTACCCTTATCATTCACCATTGTAGGCAAAACACAGGTGGCCATTATGGATCGAAGAATGAATAAATGTCAAAATAGAGCATTAATATAAGTGTTAGTGTAGTGGTTTGGAGAAACATTTGAAATTGCAATACTTATAATGGGTTTTGGACATTTTAGTAACTTAATTGAAATTAAAATATAATTTCAATTAAGCTTTAATTAAAATTACAACGAATTCTAATTAAATATCAATTATGCCTAAATAGGGTCCAATATCTCATAATGATCCTTATTTATTAAATATCTCATATTTAATTATATATTTTTTATTTTTTTTAAAAAAATATGAATTAAATTAGGCTATAAAAGGCAACAAAAGTATACAAATACACATTAACTTGTAAATTACAAAGACAATGTGAGAGAAAAACATGTGACCATATGCTTGCTTTAGAGGATTACATTATACTACACTTAATGAAATAGTGTCTTACACATTCTATTTGGTGATGAGATACTGCATGTCTTGAAATTTATGCTTGTGAATTTTTATATGATTTTTAATGTACTGCATTATTAGATTTTAGAATTGCCCCTTGAAGAGGCACTTTTTCTAAAAATGTGATTGTTTCTTTCATCCCAAATAGCTATAACTAGAGAAGGTAATGATAAGTAGATGCACTATTTGCTTGTTCTATTTGGATGCTTGATAGTAGAACACCAACTCTTGAGACTGTTCAAATCATTTAGGGCATCAATAATATAGCATCTGTGCATCATTATTTTCCAGATTTCAGTAACAAAACTACATTGAAAGAACAAATAGTTTTTTACTTTCCTCAGCCTTTTGACAAAGAATACACAAATTTGTGAAGTTAAAAAACTTTGCTAGTTTATCCACAATTGGTAGTTTGTTTCTCATTTCATGCCATAGTGTGGTTGAAACTTGAGGTTATTGGTGACTGAACGAAACAATTATAGTCCAAGTAAGTGTTTCCAAATTGTTAAGAAGAACCTTCCTACGTGATTAATTAGTGAAAATACCATTGCAACTGTGCTTCCACATAATTGTGCCATTGTCAGTTTTAATGGTTGCATGAATAATTTCTGATTTCAATGGATTGTGGATTGGTGCTCATCTAATAATCTCCTTCTTCGATAGAGCTTCTGCAATTGTAAATCCTTGGTGAATTAGTGGTCTAAAGATTGAAACATCAACCATTTTTCTCCAAAGGACCCCTAGATAACCAGTTATCTTGCCAAAAGTTGGTTTACTCACCATTTCTAATGAGATGAATGAAATCAGGTCAAAATTTTTCCCTTATCTGAAAGATGGCTACCATAGTTGGAGAGACATAGTTTTTCACATTCAAGTCATACACTTCTTTTTTTATGAAGTAATTGTGAATTCACTTACCCCAAAGAGACTGCTTGCCAGTTATAAGTCTTCACAGTCTTTTAATGAGCATAGTAGTTTTCATAGTTCTGAGAGAAATTATGATGAGACCTCCTTAATCATTAGGAATACACACATCATTTATCTTGACCCTGTTGGGAGTTTCTTTACAACCAGACCATACAAACTTATTGAGGATATTTTCAATGGCTTTGATGATGTAAACAAGAAACGCAATGTGAATTGCTTAATAGACATTGATGGAGTTCAAAATAAAATCAATATGCTAAGCTCTACTTGCAGTGGAGAGGTTTCTAGGTTGCATATTGTGAATTGTGTGAATGTATCGATGGCTTAGATGGAATGAAATCGATTTAATTTTGAACATAATCTATTAAGTTGTGAAGAGTCATTAGCTCGCGAAATTAAAGATCTGGATTCTTTGGCTAAAATATGCAACTTAATTAGGATTCAGTGCTAGTTTGTCACCCTATAAGTTGTTACATTCATTCATAATTTTAGGTCTTTCGGCTAAGTAGCTTTGCTAGTATTTTTCATGAAAACGAGTAGTTAAAGCAACAAGGAAGGCATTAATTAATTAAAAAAATGTTTTTGTAAATTTTAAATCAATAACGATTCTGCTTGCCTTCGAGTTATGAATAAAGCTAGTAGCCAGTTGAGAACGTGATGTTGTCGAGTAATCGGATCGATACGCATTACAAATGTGTGCCTTCGCGTCAAAAGGCTATAATGACATTCCAACCAAACTATTTACTAAAAACATGACTTAGTCGAGTAACCGGATCGACATTCATTACCAATGTTTTCCTTCGTGTAAAAACACTAGTTCCATGTCCACAAAAAGTGTTAAAAATATTTTCTAATAAAATCTATCGAACTTGTAAATAGCTTAACTTTTTATGAAAACATACTTATGATTAGTTACACAGTTTGGTTGACCAAATAATACTTGTGTGCTTTGTGATTTTATGTTGTTTGTTGTTTTATTTTCTTGAGGACAAGCAAACATTTAAGTGTGGGGATATGATAAGTGTAAATTGCATCATGTTTTAGGGCATAGTCTGATATGTGTTCGACCATTAATTCAATCATTTAGTATGTATTTAGGTTAGAATTGTGTTAGTTATTAATTATTTGTGTTTTAAGTGTTTTAAGGATTAGTACAAGCTTTTGAGCTTAAATATTATGTTTTTGGTATCTTGATGTGTTCGCTAGTGTTTCAGGGTTAATATCGAAGAACGAAGAAGTTTTGAAAGACATTCGGGTCAAAACAACAACCTACGATTGTAACAGAAGCTCCAAGAATGACCCACAATCGTGGCTTGCATGTTATGATCGTGACAAAAGGCTCAAATGTGAGCTATGATAGTGGCCTGGGTTGGTTAGACGCGCAGACACTTACGAACTTCACATTTCGAGAGATTTTTTGGATCTTTCGGACCTCGAAAAAGCCCTAGGATTACCCAAAACATAAGAGACTATTTAAAGAACAACAAAAGGAAATAAAAGGAGAGCTTTTCTGTGCAGTCACTTTTGGAAACCTTAAGAGAGAATAAGAAGAGAAAGAGAGGAGGAAGAGGAAGAAGAAGTAGTCTCTACATGCGATAAGTGTAAATCGTATTGTATTTTAAGGCATAGTTTGACATGTGTTTAGTTGTTAGTTCAATCATTTAGTATGTGTTTAGGTTACATAATTGTGTTAGTTTGTTAATTATTTATGTTTTAAGTGTTTTATGGGTTAGTACAAGTCTTTAAGCTTAAATATTATGTTTTTGAAGTATCTTGATGTGTTTGCTAATATTTTAGGGTCAACATCGAAGAACGGAGAAGTTTCGGAGACATTCAGGCCGAAACAACGACCCATGCCACAATCGTGACAGAAGCATCAGATTTTGCGCACGATCGTGCAGGAGACATTCAGGCCGAAACAACGGCCCATGCCACAATTGTGACAGAAGCATCAGATTTTGCGCACGATCGTGGCCTGCACGATCGTGACATAAGCCCAGGAAATGGCACACGCCTGTGGCCTGCATCAAGCAGACACGTAAACACTTAAGAACGTTAAGTTTTGAGAGATTTTTTGGATCTTTTAGAATCCGGAAAAACTATAGGGCTATTCAGAACACAAGAGGATATTTAAAGAATAAGAAAAGAGGCAGAAAGGGAGCTTTTGGATAAGTTACCTTGAAAAAGCCCTAGAGAGAAATCATCGAGATATAGAGGAAGAGAAGAAGGAAGAGAGAAGAGGGGAAGAAGCTGACTCGACGTACTTCCCAGATCAGGAGGTTTCCCAACGTCGTTGCCTCCCATCATCCATTTAGATTGTATTTCTTATTTAATTTCAGTTTTATTATTGTATATAATTTGATTGAACAGTTGATGATAGGATCTAGAACGTTGAAGATGTTCTAAACTCAACTTCAGAATTTTATTCTTGAAGTAATAGAAATCTAATATTTATGTGTGTATTGGATCTGTTGTGGTTTGATTTTGCAATTGCATAATTCGATAATAAACTGAGAGGGTGAATCGAATGAAAAACAATTAAATTGGACTTAGGTGATTTAATAGAGACAATAATTGAATCAGATCGAGAAATTGTGTAAAGAGAGATCTTTCATAGGTTTCTGATAGTTTATTAGAGAACTTTAGAACTAATTAGGGTTTTTGATAGGTTGTAAATTAAGAGATTGCAACCCTCAGAATCTGATTAGGGTTTATGATTTAAGGTTAGTGGTTATAAATGGAAAAAGAGTAATCAACCTTAACATGGTCTAGAACCAACAATCCAATAATTTATAATCAGTTAGGTTAGCATTAAGGATAGGTAAAATTCTCTTGATCTCAATTGGTAATTTCTTTCGGTTGATTCTTGGTTGTGTTGCAAATTACTTAGTAATCAGTATTTTCGTGTTTGATTCTTAAATTGATTGATTGAATTAAATTCTCATATTAGTTTCGTGCAACTTGAATTTATGTTATTGTTTTTGACCTTAGATTTTAGGATTAGATTAACTCCCCTCTCGTGGGATCGACACCTTTGGTGCTACACTAACAAACCGTGCGCTTGCGGATTATCGAGGGTTAATAATTAAAACTTATACACAACCATCCTCATGATCAACGTGCTTCCCAGATCAGGAGGTTTCCCGATGCTGCTGCCTTCCCAGATCATCCATTCTAAGTTTCTATTTCTTTTTCGTTTTAGTCTTATTCATGTATAAAGTTGGGACGGATTGTATGAAGATAGATGATAGAATGTTGATGATGTTCTAACTCTTCTTCGAATTTTTTTTTGATTTAATGATAATTTATTCGATTGTGTTTATTGGATGAATGTTGTGATTTGATTGTGTTCTTGCATAATTCGATAATAAACATAGAGGGTGAACTTTGTGAAAAACGATTAAATAAGATAAACGAGAGTTAGGCGATTTAATAGAAACGTGACAAATCATATTGGTAATTATACGAAGAGAGATTCTCTGTGATATTCTGATAGTTTATTAGAGTGCTTCAGTTCTAATTAGGGTTTTGGATAATTTGTGAATTGAGAGATTACAAATTTTATAATCCAATTAGGATTTATAAATTAGAGTTTAATGGTTATAACTCGAGAGAGAGTAATCAGTCCTAGAATCATCTAGAACCAACAAACCATGAACACATAATCGGCTAGGTTAGCATTAATGATAGATAAAATCCCCTTTCTCATAACTTGGTAAGTTCTTTGGTTGATTTCCATTGTGCATGCTTGTTGCTCAATTGCTAATTCCTTTATATTTAACTTTTGATTTAATTGGTTGAATTCAATTCTCGTATTTACTTCCCATTGCATTGTTTATTTTTAGTTTCATATATTTTCAGTCTTAGATTTTAGGATTAGATTAATCCCCCTCCTTATAGGATCGACACCTCTTATACTACAGTCACGACCTGTGTGTTTGTAGTATTTATGGGCTTATAAATTTTAAAGCTCGAACAATACGATCAATTGATTACTTCTTTCATAAGGAAAAACATAACATGTGTTAGTTTTGTTTTCATTCTATTAATGTCCAATCTTAATAGAACAATGACTAAGAACAATTTAGGGATAATACATAAATATAATTTGAATTTTATAATTATAATCTCATTATAATTTCATTTACAATGTACAATTATCCCATAAACTTTTATTATATACATCTAAACATGTACAAGATAAAAAATGTATTTAAATAACTATCACTAAATTATAACCGGAGCGATTTGATGTAGGGCATAAACCAATTTTAAGGTCGTGCACGTCCCATTACTTCTTATATCGTTGACTCTACCCTTATCACCTATTGTGAAGAATTTATTACCAAACCATAACTTTTAGCCCAACTAAAACAAAACCTGGACCAAACCAAACGTTGGATGGCTCAATAGGCAAATCAACACAAGCAGGATAAAGAATTTAAGGAGATTGGATTTTTGTTAAATTAAGGCCTTACCGACAAATCTTGATGCGCCGTCAACAATTAGAAAAGCAATAAAAGTGATTTATGACCATTTTCGAGTTCTTTGACGGATTAACATGGTTGCGTATGAACTAGATCTTCCAATAATAATAAGGATTCAACTACTATTTCACATTTTGTTGCTCCATTTATGCAAAGGAAAACCAGAGAACTAGGCTTGCCCATTGCCTTCTTTGATTGATGAAAGAAACCAACCAACCTTAGAACTTACACTCTGTAAACAATGAGTGATCAGATTCGCCAGCTCTTAGTGTACTAAGAGGCAACCAATGGAGGAAGTTACATGGGAGAATTTAGAAGACTTTCAGAAAGCTTATCCCCAGTTTGACTTAGAGGGCAAGGTCACTTCTTAGACGGTGGTAAATAATAAGGATATGGATCATTGGCAACTTCAAAATATTTAATAAGGTCCAAACGCATATTGAAGAAGCTAAGTTGGTACAAAGAACAAGAAAATATTAGGTTCTAGCATTCCATCTCTTAAAATCTAGCTAAATAAGGAATACGCTTTGAGTGTCTGAATTTGATATACATTTCTTGATTCAGAATTTTAACAAATTCACTTGTATGGAGCATCTTTAAATATTTTTTAAAAATGAGAAACAAACAAGTTAATGTCCAAAATATTCCTCTTTTCTTTTTGCAGATAACAACGTCAACAACTTGAGGAGGTTTTAGGAACAAAAACTGCAAAGTGAACAGAAAATTAAAAAGCTAAACAACAAGAAAAAGCTAACACTAAACACCAAACTTAAAAATTCCAATTGGTTGCCATAAAGAGACTTAGATTAGAGTTAAATTCCTTGACAAAAGAAATCTCCTTATTCTAGTGAATTAGATTACGACTATGATCATAAAGAGTATTTGCTAGGCTTCTGAAAATTTTATCATTTCTTTCATTTCAAAAAGAGTAAACAGCATAGTTGAAAGATAATCAAATAAAATAGTGTCCCCTTCAATATTGAAATACATCTTAAAAGCTGCTGTTCTAAATGCAGCCAAGGAAGAGGATCGCACTGCTTGAGTATAACCGAATTTAAGGCCGTCTAAACAAACCTGATGACTAAGAGAAAGTGCATGTGTACCCTAAACAACAATTTAAGGATGGAATAACCGTAGGCTGGATTGAGTGGATGGAAGGCTAATGCAGTTGGTTCTTTCGTAGTCTATGCAATTAATCACCTAAGCCACCTATAACCCAGTCTTGTACCTTTGATTCACTGAGTAGACAATTCTTAATTATGAAGCTCCATTTTAGGGTCCTGTAATACAGTGTGAGTTGTGTGTATTGACAGGATTAAGGCTTGCATTGCAAGGGAATTTCAATTAGGAAATAAGAAGTTTGTACTTGAATCTGATTCTCAGGGGCTATTCATCTCATCTGCCTGTCGTGGTGGGCAAGTTTTCAACCCAGCATCACCTCTTGTTGATGCTATTCAACAATTCTTGACAAGAGCTTGGTCTGTGCATATAAATCATATATAGCGTGAAGCATACTCCTATGCCCATTGGCTCGCCAATCTGGCATTTTCCCACGAGTTAGGACCCAATAACCACCTATTCGAAGATATTACAGCATTGCAGCACCTTGTTCTAGTATTGTACCTTTGTTTCTTGTAAAATTGTTTATTACAAAATTAAAAGAGGAGTGCAGGAATTTGGCCACATGTTTACGTTTAATCAAATATGAATAAAATAGACACACACTTTCTACATAAAATATATTTGTTTGTGAATAAAAGAAAGGATACTAGGAACTTGGTAAGCTATGTGCACTTAATCAAATATAATTAGAAGAGGCACAAATATTAGTTTGCGTGTACTATGTTTTACCTAAAGAACCCATGGAAGGAAGTATTAGTCAAGATAAAGCTGGTAAGTAGCGAACTCAGCGGAGGTGATGCCTACAGAAATGAAAATGGAAAAAGCAAGTTCAGAATCCTTCAGCAATTAATGTCAACGGAAGTAAACAAGCATGCAGGACTTGGAACTAAACCTTAGAGTTTCCTTTGTCCCACGACGAACTTTGCATCTGATTGTCGGAAGACCAAGGCGCTGGTGAGCTTCATACCGATGACAACCAGAAAATCCTTTGATAAAGATCAAACCAAGTATATGCTTGTCAACTTTGAAAATGTAAGAGGATGGATAGCAAATTGATACTTCAAATATCAGAACATAAACAAGTCGCGTACCGTAGTAGTCTCCATCAACCTCCAGCACATCAATCTGTGCAACCACAATTGATGCTTGTTAGAAAAATCAATTTATCACATGGATTGTCTCCGCAAAAGGAAGCAAGTTTGTTGGTCCAAACAAGATTATTTAGAATTTTTGTTCACTATAACTCTTTAATATGGTATGGAAACTGAGTACAGTTAATATTCCGCACTTCAACACTACACAACGATTTATTCCCTATCATTTTATTTGGAACTTATTGCAGCAAGTTTGGAGTTTGCCATCTATAGAATAGCTTTTCCTCTCATGTAAACTCATCTACTTCCCTCAGATTTAGGCATGAGTTCCTTGACTTGGAGAAATTCATAAAACTCTTTTAAGAAGAACAAAAGGGATTAAGGGGATTAAAGAGTAGTTACAGGGACTTGGAGACCAATTTCTTTGATACTGTCCATCAGTTCCTTAACTTTATTTGGATCATTAGCTCTGGTTCGCATAAGAGGTCTCCTTATTTTGTCAAGTGGAATCTCCGTAATCACTGGCCCTCCTCTCGCTGTACTAAGCTTCTTATCTCCATTACTACCAGGGCCAGCCCCTAAGACAAATCAATCAATCACCCACTTCCAAAAGAAAAAGGATCAAAACATTCCCTCTTACTAAGAGACAGATAGAGATGAAGTACCGGTAGAGGAAGAGGCCGAGATAGACAAGCTCCTAAAGTTTATGGTTGCCAGTCGCATCGCCAAATTCGCCATTGTTACAGCTCCTCTCTCTGTTACTCCAGACAATTGATAAGTAATGATATATATGATCAAAATATCCCAACTTTATCACAGCCGTTAATCTTTTTAGACCTGAAAAGGCCATATATGGTGGGCCAGGATACAAAAATGCTTCGTATCTCATTTTCTCCTCTCCTTGTAGGAATCAATGGCTGCGATTGCGTCGATTAACCTTATTCCGTATGTACACATTCTTCATCTCAGTCTATATATTCGCATTATCCTTCGAAGCAAACCTTACGTGAGCATTTCTAACATTCCATTCTTTGTTCTGAAAGGAAAGACATTGAGAATTTTTCTATTAATAATGGTCTATATGCTGAAGGGGGGAGACATTGAGAAGTTTTCTATTAGTATTGGGTTGTAACAAGACTAGGCCTTAATCTCTTTTCTGTTTGCAATAAAGATAGATGAGCTTATCAAAAATATTCAAGGAGATGTATTTTAGTGTATATTATTTGCTGACAATATTGTCTTACTAGATGAGACAAGAGAGGGGGGTCAATGTCAAGTTAGAATGTTGGAGGAAAACGTTAGAATCAAAAGATTTTAAAATAAGCAGGGCTAAGATTAAATACTTAGAATGTAACTTTTCGGGACATCAGGTGGTTAATGATGTAAACGTAAAAATTGGATCCAAACTTATACTACGGAAATAGTATTTTAAGTACTTAGGGTCTATCATCTAGAGTAATAGAGAAATCGATGACGTTATAATATATCGTATCAGATTAGGGTGGTTCAAATGGTGAAGTACAGAAGGGGTTTTATGTGACTAAAAGATCTCACTTAAGCTTAAAGGCAAATTATTCTATTGAATGACGATTCGGTCAACTGTGTTATAAGCGGTGGAGTGTTGGCCTACCAAATGCAAACATAACAATAAACTTTTGATAATGGAGATAAGGATGTTTTGGTGGATGTGTGATATTACCAGAAGAGATAAGGTCTAAAATTGTATGGTGAGAGACAAATTACAGGTGGCTAATGTTAATGATAAGTTGCGAGAGGCAAGGTTTAGGTGGTTCGAACATGTGAGAAGGAGATACCTTGATGATCTAGTGAGACATATGAGCAAGGTTTTGAAACCCAAACCGGACGTCGAACCGAAGGCTTTACTGATCACCGGTTCGATCGGTTCGATCACAGGTTGAATCGGTGTGATATCATAATTACGTAATAATTATATTTAATTATATATAATATTAGTAATATTAAAAAATAGAAAAAAACCAAATAATATAAATAAATATAAATAAAATTTTCAACCATCAATCATATAATTATTCTCAAATAATAACTAAAATATCATCACTAGATGTCAAAATAATTGCATCAACCAACGCAAAATCAAAAAATCCACCAAAAAGTGTCTAAATATTTAATATCATAACCAATTCCGAGTCTAACACATCTATTAAAACAAGACAACAAAATCAACAATTATCCCAAATAATAACCACATGATCGAGTCCAAATGAAATTAACATCAAACAAATCAAACAATCCACCATCAAGTATTTTAATAAAGTCACATTAAAAATCATCATCTTCATCAATGAGGTGATTCCTTTGTTGCCTTAAGATACGAGCAACTTCACCATCATTGGAACTCGAGGTTCCGGCAGCAAAAGTTGTTAAATCAACCAAAGACTTAAAACTAGCAACCCCTAATAATGCAGGTCAAATCCATATGTTTAACTATGACATCCAAATCAAATGACAAAAGTAGATAATTCAAATACAGGGACTACTTTTCTGTAATCAACAATTTAATGAGAAGATTCAACACCAATATATTAGAAATGGAAGCTTAAATTTATCAAAATCCGAGCAGGTTGGCTCCTAAACTTGCAATAAGTCACAGGAATGAGCAGAGATAAGATCGCGCGAGGGATCACCTTAATTAACTGGATTGAAGGTAAAAGCCAAGGGAGTTTGCAATACTAACCTGCTGGTACAAGGCGTAAAGGAGCAAGGCGGCGTCGCTTTTGAACCTAGAAGATACATTGTTGGCCGCATTCGGAGATCCGTCGAATCCGGCGTAGGTCGCCGCCGCATAGAATCGCTCCGGATAAGCGAGGCCAGAGCTTACCCTCGCCATCGACGCTGCCATGTCTCTCTCTCTCTCTACCTCAGTTATCTGTGCCAGCGAGAATTGATGTAGAAGATTGGGAATGAGAAATGAAATGGCTACAATTAGAATTTGGTTTTTCGAATTCTGAATTTATTTAATGATAAACAAAACACTAATGTTCGGCCTAATGCTTAATGCCTAAACGCAACTTTTTCACATCCCTCCTCTCGGGATTCATTTCCTTTGTTTATTTTTCTTTTCGAGCCAACGTCCGATCCGATGTGGAGATTTTGTAATCGCAGGGTTTTTCCTTGTCGTATTTTCGTTGATTATTGAAAATGTGTGGAAGATAGTTGTTTTATTTGTCCTTTTTTCTTCTAATATTTATTTTTCTAATGACCATATGAAGTCGTATTGAGATGTGCATAAAATAGGAATTTCATCGAAATTTTGGGTGATTTGTTCTGAGATGTTTATAAGTAGTGAAATTACAACTATATTGGTAAGGTACTTCTGAATATTTTGAACAACATAATTGAATATTTTGATGTTTTAAGGTGTCTTGTATTGTTATGGTATTTAATTGGTTTTCTTATAATTCCTTTAAAATCTTTATTTTATAAAAAATATTGTTTTTATATACATTCCTAACCATATAAAATTCTTTGCTCGATTGTTAAGTTTATGTCAAGAAATTTTGAATATTTTTATCTTTTATATATAATTGCTCCCTCACTTAATTAACAATTTCCCACGCTTCTTTTAAGAGTTGGCATTCAAAAGATAAATGGGATTAAGGTTCCCATTATTTTCTTACAAAGAATGCACCAATTCAGAATAGTTAGGAATGTAAGGTGGTCTAAGATAGGAAGCTTCTATTTTGCTATCAAACAAAGTAGGAAAGAGACCTTGGGAATAAACATTTTGCCCATATGATTGAGTGTCATGCTACCTTATGGTACTGGGAGCTAGGCCGAGTTCTACACGTTAAGTTGAACTTTCTAGTTTGATGGTTGGCTCATATGTATGTATCCTCTAATTTTGTATTATTGAGAATCTAGGTACTTCATTTCCCAAGCTTATTAGAAAGTCCTAATCTCCATTTTGTAGCACTAATTCTGCCTTTGAATTGTATGGAAAAGTTTGCATTAGATTATGTAGATGTGTATTGTAGGTTAGAGAACCTGTTAATGACTAGTTGTCATACCATAACTAGGCAAGAGTTAATTTCCCAATTATTCAGAATATGACATCTTTCATTGGACTTCTTAATGCTAACAATTGCTTCATAAACCAAGAATTAATTGCGTTGTTTTGCATCTTCTAAAGCTTCTTCCTTTGAGATAATATGTGTGAACCCATTGTGCCCAAAGTTCTTCCTTTTTTGTCAAAATTCTCTAGAATTTTTTACACAATATGTTTTTTAAAGCCCCTAATGATCAACCATGGCTCCCTAATTAGGCAACGCAAGTCCTTTAGTTTTGCCCATAGAGATCTTCTTTAGAAAGTAAAGTTTGATTCATATACAAATTACTAGCACTTTAGTTCTCTCTTGCATTTAATAACACTCTAAATGCATTAGTTGGAGCATTTATACACTAACTAAGTTGTTATTGAAATTAACTATCACCCTGCCAAAATGATGATGTTAGTGATTTGAAATGATTAACCATTGCCTACTTAAAGGATTCCAATTAGAAAAGTTTTCCAATCTAGGTTTTTCTCGAATAAGCCAATCCACATTGATTTTTTAAAAAAAATCCTTCAACACTTGCTTTTTAGAGGGGTTCGGGAGTCCAAGAGTTTTATAAAACGTTCTTGACTGAAAAAATGTGAAATCCCACTGAATTGAATTGGGTCCATGAATCTAAGAAATAGTGAGAATTCTTGATCTCTCTCCCAACATTCCAAAAGATTATAAACTTATTTGAGTGGTGAGTTTGGGTCCCTTAGACCTATTTTTCCTCCATAATTTCCTACTTTTAACAACCATAAACTCCTCTTACTTTAATGGTGGTGATTCTACTATGAAAGGAGTACAAATAATGGTATTAACCAAAGATTCCTCACCTTAGATCAAAACTTATTCATCTTTGTTCTCTTTTAAGGACTTAATAGACTTTTCGTTATTTTCTAGGCTATCAATTTTTTGGTTTGATGCAAAGCTCACCTTGTTAGTTTTTACTTCTTTTGTAATTTTTTATTTCTCTTTTTGGCCTTTATTCTCGAAGGACATTGATCAGCCTTCATAGAACCTAATTATGTTCCCATTAATTCAACATAGTCTCCCCTAGTGAATATTTTTCCTATTGCTTTCTATTGTCTCCCTTCGTACTTTAAGGAAGTCTTCCAATGATAAACTACCCTAACCATGTTCTCTTAAAGTGCATCCCCTTCCCCAAGTCTTAGAATAGGGATAGAATGTGGAAGTTCTTTCTTTAAGTCAATATTGATAAACATTATGGCACATCTTACCTTACTTATCTTAGCAGTAATGGCATCCATACTTGGAGGTTTTCCTAAGAAGCTTCCTAGCATACTGAGTTCTTTAATGGACTAATATTCCAAGGGAACTCCATATAGGTTAATCCAAATAGGAATATTATTCTGCTTGATGTTCTTTAAACTTATTCTTAGAGACCAAAATTGGAGGTATTGGGCCCCGAACCTTTTGTGGAAGCTAGAACAGTTAAGTGGGAAATTATTAGCAATTATTCGTGTGTAAAGAAAGGAGGAATTCATGAATTTGAATTCAAATGAAAAAGATGGTTTAGGTACAAGATGGATTATATGTGAAATGATGGAAGTTAAAAGCTAGAAAATGTATATGTTCATTGAATATGCTTCGGTGTTTTAGCCATAACTTGATCTCTAGTTATCCAAATGAGATGATTTTTGATTTGGAT
>JANITX010000212.1:40899797-40911180 GCA_027564395.1 Erythroxylum ulei | reverse complement strand
TTACCTCACTGAGTTCGCAAACTCACCCAAAATTGCAACATATTTTTCAAGACCGAGAGTAGACTCCTAGCTCCAGAGGGACTTTTCGATCCGTGTAGATCATTTTGGAGAGAGAAGTTATGGCTCACAGGTCGGTCAGTTGGGACTGTTGGGATGACCTAGATAGAGTTGATGTATTTTCCCTGGTTGTACAGCATATTGTATTAGGTTTTTGGAGTGATGTACAGACAGTAAAAAAAATGACAGTTGTGTAAACTTCTGGTTTTGATGAAATGAATGAGGAACATTTTGGTTTCACAAAGTTCATGATTTTATATTGTTGTTTTATTACTATGATGCCATGTGAAGTACAATAGTGATTGTTTGTAGCGCATTCTTATCATAGGATATGTATTGGAATGACCTACGGGCGTCCCGGTGTATATCCTGCGGTAAGGGGGCATTACAAGTATGGAGCTTAATAAGAGAAAGATTAGGCATGTCTTAGTGAGGGAAAACTTTCATAACATACTTTGGAGTAATATAGTACAACTGACTACCCTACCTGACAACTTCAATTAGAAAACCTTCTATCTTGAAAAGAATATAACAGAGATAGGAAGAATAAATATGCAAAGGTCAGCGTAGAAGCTGATATTTAACACAAGGGAGTCTACCCTTTAAACACCTAAGGGTACCAATTTCTCAAAGAAGAATTGGTGTTGTGGACTGCAAACCTTTGTTAGACTTAATTCATGGAAGAATCAACCAATGGAGTAATTGTTTCCTTAGCTATGGAGGCAGTCTAAAATTAATTTAGACAATACTGAGCAATCTTATCACTAATTGGATCAATCATTTATCCATCCCAAAAAGCATCCTCAAGGAAATAGATAGGAGGCTTAGAGAATTCTTGTGGAATGGCTCAAACCAAGGTAGAAGCAAAGTGAATATTAGTTAGGATAAAATTTGCATTTTGCAAGGATGATACATAGGGTGAGCAAGGAGCGGAATTTGTAGTGGTTATGCTATAAAAAGGAGGACTTATGAGTGAAATAGATACACAATGTATTCATAAAGCATAAGAGTATTTTAATCTTAAAGCTAAGGCAAGACATGTCAGGTACCTTAAAGGAAATTCTAAAGATAAGACAATGGATGCAAAATCAAGTGTGTCATAAGATTGAGAATATTTTAGAGCACTTTTTTTTGGTATGATATTTGGCACTGTAAAGGTCCCCTATATAATGTGGAGATGGTATAACCCTTGGAATTGGTGGTGTATCTAAAAACTAAAGTAAGTATATTAATTAGTAATAACCAGTGGATCTGACCCTTCCATAATAATAGAAGTGTCAATCTTATAATGGAAGAGTTGCCTAGATGCTAGGAAGGGGAGCAAAACGAAATTCAATAGCTAGCAGACAAATCAAGAAAGTTCAGCACCAAAACCTGCAAAACACTTTTACATACTACCTAGAGCACAAGGCAGGAGTGGACAGCCTTAATGTTAGACCCCTAAGTCCAGATTGCGGAATCGTGCGAGTGTTGGTGAGCCTTGGCTAATGTTTGGCATGCAAGTTAGCACGAGGAAGGCGTGTTGACAAGAAAATAGGGCAAAGTCTTGAGAGTAGGCGAGATTCGATACGCATGGGCATGCGTAGGCACACATTGGTGGAAATCTTCGACAAGACGTAAGATTCGGATGCGAGGCCACGCGGAGTTGGCAAACTAAGTCATGAGAGACCCGAGAGTGCGCAAGAAGGCGCAAAGGAATGTAAGACCCCGCAAGGATGCGCGAAGGCATACGAGCGCGACGAGGCGCTTAAACACTTCACTTCAACGAGGCAGGTCGAAGGTATGTGAACTGTTCGAGGTTTTATGCTAACTCGGTTTGTGACTTATACTTAGTCATGGAACGATGAGACTGCACCATGAGTGAGCTGGATCATGGAAGATTGACTAATCCATGGACATGCATTGATGGGTGAGTGGGATCAGACTTGGTGCGAATTTTGGTAGAGTCTCGGATCTTGTGGAGATTGACTCGACCCAGGCTAGGACTTGACGGATAAAGGACTTAGTCACGCTCGGATGAATGGACTACAAATAACGGACTTGTTGTGGGAAGCATTGGATCAGGCCAGTGCGCTAGTGGGCTTCGTCGAGATCACATTGCATCATTAGCAGATAGAGATCGCGAGGAGATCTTGGATGATGTGGCGATGATTGAGAGTTAGAGTTACAGTAAAACTCAACATCTGAAGATAGTGGAGATCTTCGCGGATAAGGATGTTAGTGTTCTAGAGATTGTTATAGATAAATGTAAACTCTATCTTTATGTTATCCTGTTAGATTCTATCTTATCAGTTAGAGTCCTATTTGGATGAGGGTGTCATCCAATTGGTTCAAGAGATCTTATCTGATAGAGATAGACGTGATCTTAGATAGTTCAGATTTAGTGGGAATCTGTGATTCTAAGCTAGGATGCCTATATATAGCTTATTCGAGCTTTGCTCTTCTCATTCATTTAGAGAGAGCATTTTTTGTATTCTTTTGAGGGAAAGTATATAAAGTTGGTCTTTTGACTGCATCTCTGTGTTTTTGCTTGTTGCCTATATTTTTGTTGCTTTCTCATTGTTTCTTCGAGTGTGTGCAAGGTAAACACTTCGAGGGTTGGGAAAGACTGAGTCTTACTTGAACGGATCTAAGTGAGATTGCTGTGCAAAGGATGCGAGCAAGAAACTTTGGGTGAAAGTTTAAGTCTCCAAGGTGACTTTTGTATCAACTAGTATCAGAACCAAAGTTCAAAATGGTTGTAGGCAACTTGACAGAACGGGTGTCTAGGTTGGAGGCACTCATGGGACCTATTCCTCAAGGGGAGGAAGAAGTCACATCACACAATACTCATTTCGAGATGTTAGAGGCGCGGATCCAACAGTTGCAACAACAGATAGTGGATGTATTGAAGGCACAGGAGGAGGCCCAGTTTGAGATTACTGTGCTGAGGCATGCCATTGCAACAAAAGATGTTGAGCGAGGAGAAGGCTCAACACCAAAACTTTCTTCTATGAAGGTACGTGAACTGAGGGTGTTCAAAGGTGTGCGGGACGCTAAGGTGTTGGAGAACTTTTTGTGGGATATGGAGCAGTACTTTGCAACTACTAGGGTATCCGATGTTGAAAAGGTCAATGTAACAACCATGTACTTTGATGGGGATGCCAAGCTCTGGTAGAGGACAAGGACCTCTACGGAGATTAGCGTGGGTAAAACTCCCGTACATACATGGGAGCTCATGAAGAAGGAGTTAAAGGATCAATTTCTTCCTATGAATACTTCATGGCTTGCGAGGGAGGCCTTGAAGAACCTGAAGCAGGACGGATCGGTAAGGGATTATGTGAAATCTTTTAGTTCTCTCTTGCTTGATATTGAAAACATGTCAGACAAGGACAAGCTCTTTAACTTTTTGTCCGAGTTACAACTGTGGGTGCAAATGGAATTGTAGAGGCAAAATGTGAAGGACGTGGTTGGTGCAATCGCGGTCACTGATGCCTTGGTGGACTTTCGAATGATGAAAGAAACTAAGGTAAACTCCTCTAATTCTACGAAGGGCAAAGGCCATGTCCAATAGGAGAATACCGAGGGGAAAAAGAAGAAGAATTCCAAGAAGGGAGACTTCAATGGAAAAATCAAGCAAGATGGTGGTTCCGAAAGTGGGGATACGTCCTCTAGGAAGGGCAAGATTGCCTGTTATTTGTGTGATGGATCACATTATGCAAGAGAATGTCCGAGGAAAGAAAAGCTAAACCCTCTAATAGCCGAGGAAGAGGGAGAATCTTCGGAGGATACGACGCTAAATTCGATTGTCTTGTTGAATGCAGTTGGTAAAGAACCTAATCCTTATGATGAACTGATGTATGTGAAAATACAGGTTAATGAGATAGAGGTGACTGCAATGGTGGATACGGGTGCGTCACATTCCTTGGTTGCGGAAAAGATGGTGCGCAAGTTGGGGCTTAGAGTGTTCAAGACCCCGACAAAGTTAAAAGCCCTAGCGGGCAAGGCACAAGCAGTGATGGGAGCTACTTACAACATCCCAATTAGTATAGGGAGTTGGAGTGCCAAGTTGAATTGCATGGTTGTACCACTTGAGGATTTTGAGATGATATTGGGAATCGATTTCCTTAAGGCCGCAAAGACGGTGTTGTATCGAAGTTTGAGAGGAATGATGGTTATACTTGACGAAAAATCCTTCCTTGTTAAATTTTGTAGATTCGTTGGTGGGATGACTAAGGAGTCTTTAAGAGAACTGCTCATGGAGAAGTGCCCATAGATTATTTCGACGAGGGCGTCTAATTTTTCTAATGGGGGTAGTTTGTTAGACCCCTAAGTCCAGATTGCGGAATCGTGCGGGTGTTGGCGATCCTTGGCCAATGCTTGGCACGCAAGTCGGCACGAAGAAGGCGTGTTGACGAGGAAATAGGGCAAAGTCTTAAGAGTAGGCAAGATTCGATACGCATGGGCACGCGTAGATGCGTATTGGCGGAAATCGTCGACGAGACGTAAGATTCGGATGCGAGGCCGCGCAAAGTTGGCAAACTAAGTCATGCGAGACCCGAGAGTGCGCAAGAAGGTGCAAAGGCATGTAAGACCCCGTAAGCATGCACGAAGGCATACGAGCGCGATGAGGCGCTTAAGCACTTCACTTCGGCGAGGCAGGTCGAAGGTATGTGAACTGTGCAAGGTTTTATGCTAACTCGGTTGTGACTTATACTTAGTTATAGAGCGACGAGACTGCACCATGAGTGAGCTGGATCATGGGAGATGGACTTATCTATTGATATGCACTGATGGGCGAGTTGGATTAGACTTGGTGCAAATTTTAGTAGAGTCTCAGACTTTGTGGAGATTGACTCAACCCAGGCTAGGACTTGACGAACAAAGGATATAGCCACGCTCGGATGAATGGACTACGACTAACGGACTTGTTGTGGGAAGCATTGGATCAGGTCAGTGCGCTAGTGGGCTTCGCCGAGATCACATTGCATCATCAGTGGATAGAGATTGCGAGGAGATCTTGGATGATGTGACGATGATTGGGAGTTAGAGTTACAGTAAAATTCAACATCTGAAGATAGTGGAGATCTTCGCGGATAAGGATGTTAGTGTTCTAGATAGTGTTCTAGATAAATGTAAACTCTATCCTTATGTTATCCCGTTAGATTCTATTTTATCAATTAGAGTCCTATTTGGATGGGGGTGTCATCCAATTGGTTCATGAGATCTTATCTGATAGAGATAGATGTGATCTTAGATAGTTCTGATTTAGTGGAAATCTGTGACTCTAAGCTAGGATGCCTATATATAGCTCATTCGAGCTTTCCTCTTCTTATTCATTTAGAAAGAGCATTTTTTGTATTCTTTTGAGAGAAAGTATATAAAGTTGGTCTTTTGACTGTATCTCTGTATTTTTCCTTGTTGCCTATATTTTTGTTGCTTTCGCATTGTTTCTTCAAGTGTGTACGAGATAAACACTTCGAGGGTTGGTAAAGGCTGAGTCTTACTTTAATGGGTCTAAGTGAGATTGTCGTGCGAAGGGTTCGAACGAGAAACTTTGAGTGAAAGTTTGAGTCTCTAAGGTGACCTTTGTATCACTTAGTATGGGATAGTGATATCAATCCATCTCACTCATTCATCTTATGGTTGGGAATGAATGGAGGGTTGCTTATAAGAGATAAAATCAAGTTCTCTATTAACAATTTGAGCTGTAAGTTATGTAATACTAAACTGGAGAATCTGGAACACCTGATGATAAGATGCAAGTATACTAGACAAGTTTAGGCCGGATGCAACTAATTCTCAACATGTACAAATCAATGGACACTTTGACTGAAACTATTAATTGGTCGGGAAAACTTAAGAGTACATAATGTAGCTTATCTCAAAGCAGTCAAGTTAAGTTGGGCAGCCTTGGCGTACTACATATGGAAAGAGCATAAATGCAAAGTTTAACATGAAGAGGAGATAGGGATTGGAATAATACTGGTCTACATGGTCTCACAAGTGTCCCTTCGATTTCAAGTTGTAGATGGTTACTAGGAATCAAAAATGCCCGTAATTTAGATCTTGTGGATTACTCTCGACTTTTTATATTCTAGATTATATATATTTTTATATAATGAAATCATTTAATTTTCAAAAAAAATAAAGAGCCGTTCATGTACAAATCTTGATTTGAGTTTTATACAGAAACTTCGGCAAACCAAATACTTAAAATTCTAGTGCCCATCACAAAGAACAATTTAAGATACAGCCAAGCGGCAACAAAATGACTAATTAGGAGCAACAAGATGCAGCCGCTGTCCTTTCTGCAGGTCTATCCATAAGAACCATGCCCGATGAATTCTGTGCTGGTTGCACTCGAGGCAGTCGTTTTGCTGTGTCCAAATAAAAACAAAGATGTTACTGGGAGTGTAAATATCTGTAGAACAGATCTCACCAAATGGATGAACGTCTTGAAAAACTAAACTTTCAGTATATATAGTCTTTGTAATTGAACTCGCATCTGACACAATTACAAACCTATTTCAAAGAAATATAGTCTTTGTAATTGAACTCTCATGTGACACAATTACAAACCTATTTCAAAGAAAATGTCATTCACATTGTCTGCAGTTTTCGCTGACGTTTCCATAAAGAATAGGCCATTCTCCTGAGCATATACTTGAGCTTCCTGTAAGAATTAGCAAACATGATCAATACAATTTTTCTGGCGCTAACCTATTGCTTACTGGGGGTTGTGTTTCCTCATCCTGGCAACTCTGTGGGTTTCAGACATACAGCATTGCCACGAAGGAATGAATAGAATGCAGCCATATTAGTAAATGCCATATCATAAGCACAATTCAACTCCTCCGTTCTTACTTACTCCGCCATCTAGTATTATTGTGAACCTCCTTTGATTTCCATCTGTTAAGTTCATTTCTTAACTGTATTGATTCTCATAAAAGCACTGAAGGTAAATCCATGTTTTTAAACATCATTAGGATTGTAGATACAAATTGCTTCATCTTGTATGTTATTCATTTAGTCACCCATTTCACAAGTGCAACTTTACTCATTGTAAACATATCAAAGCTTTGGTAGGAAGACAATGGAAAATATCATATCTAATAACCATATGGCAACTTTAACAGGAGTCTAGCCCTCTTACATCACAGAAAACTGACTACACAAAAGATAACATCTTTGATATTTGCTGCATCTGTCTTAGCTCAAAGATTTTATTCAACTAGTAAGTAGCATGGTGGAAAAACAAAAGATACTTGCCTCAGCAGTTGATATTTGCTGCATCTGTCTTAGCTCAAAGATTTTATTCAACTAGAAAGTTGCATGGTGGAAAAACAAAAGATACTTGCCTCAGCAGTTACTTTTCTTGCATCTACCAAGTCAGCTTTGTTCCCAGCGAGTGCCATAACCATATTTGGATTTCCTTGTTGAATGACACAGAGAAAATGTTAGCGACAATTGGTAGTATTATGATACACAGAAGTGAGAAAAATGGATGTGAATAACTAAAAGAATTCTCAAGCAAGGAGGTGCCAATTCGAGACTCCAAACAAGGGCTTATTAGCTGAGAGACGCAAAAATGCCACAACATGACCACTGCAACAGCCAATAATTGAAATACAACCAAGTCTAGGTCTCCAGAAACCTAAACTTAGTTATATTCAATAATTAAAGTACCTTGTGCGTGAAGTTCTTGAACCCACTTTTTTGCTCGCTCAAATGAGGCCTAAAAAAAATAAAGCATAGGGCTTTCAGGACATAGAAAACAGAGATACTGCAGTAAAATCCAAAGTCATGAAGTCTATTGCAGAATTCAGCAACGAAATGATCCAAGATTTTCCCTAACCAAACATCTAAAAAGTCACTATTCTGGGAAGACCATACTAGGCACTCAATAACACGTGTTTAGTAGTCATCCAACAAACAGAACATGGTTTTTAACACACAGGATACAATTACTTAATGCATGTGAATCTGCTACAAACTTGTAAAGTTGCATTTGATGAAGTTGGAATAAAGAGGAAGTAATATAAATTATGCAACCAAATAGTTAATCCAGAAAATATAGATATTACCTATTGACTAATCTCCCTAATTGCTACAATGGCATTTGACAACCTTGAGGCATTTTTATTTCAACAACAAATAAGATTCCAAAATCTTTTAATACACGGATGTCAAGTTCAAGGGGACACAAGACTTAAGAAGGGTATTTGGCATAATTTAATTAGTTGATTTGAAAACCATTCTGTATACAATGACAACCAATACACGGTATGATGGATGAATGCCAAATTTCTTCACACACTTGCACAAGTTCATCACTCTTGTCATTTTTTTCTAGAGAAAAGCATGAAAGCATCACTCTGTCATTTCTTTCTAGAGAAAAGCATGCAGGTAGCCTGATACATGAACCCACAACAAAGCTAGAAAGCATCGTCAAATTGTTAAAGATTCAGTGTTTTCGTAAATACCTATGCATACCAAACACAACCATTCAAAAAGAGGCACTGCAACTATTTATGAGAGAATAAAGGCTGAACCTTCAGTGTTCACTTGCCTGATTAGATATGTCATAGACAATAATTGCTGCAGCAGCTCCCCTATAGTACATTGGAGCGAGGCTGTGATATCTCTCCTGGCCTGCTGTATCCCAAATCTCAAATTTAACCGTGGCATCATTAACAGCCAATGTTTGAGAGAAAAAGGCAGCACCAATGGTTGATTCCTATATTGGAGAACTAAACACATTATACATAGAAAAACTCATGCAAGCATGCATATGTACATAACAGCATGTGTGTGCACACGCACAACAATATGCATGCCCATACAAATTTGTATATCGGTTAACAAACATATGACCCGCTTAAGTTCATCATTGCAAACCTGAAATTCAACAAACTGCCCTTTGACAAAACGCAAGACAAGACTAGACTTCCCAGCACCAACATCTCCAAGTAGCACCTGAGGCATAAAAATGAACAGAAGCTAAAGTAGTATTCTCAGAGATGAAGAAATAAGTCTTATGCTGATGAAGAAAATTTCCAAAGTGTTCAAATAATGAGCTGTATATTTCTATCAATTAGGAGAGGTAAAAGTGAAACAGATGGTACCCACAAAAGAGGAATTAAAAAAAAATTATATGAGCTAATTAAGAAGAAAATAGGACAGCAGCCACTTGAAGTGCTGACTGTTAGCAAAACATTAATATTTCACATGTTAGGTGGCCCCGAGTCAAGGATTAAGTTTCTGTTAAACTAAAGAGATAAATTTGTAAACAGCAATATTTATTGATCCACATACACTCTTCCGGATAAAAGTTCCAATGCTGTTTGGTGTTGAAGGTCCCCTAGCTGTACAGGAAAGTTTAGTAGAAAACTAAAACGACGTGGGAAAGGATAATAGACTTGAATCACGTGGCTGATTCCTTGCAATTGCGTTTTGCTAAAAGAGAATATCCACAAATCATAGAAAATATGTTTGGATCGAATGCTAGGAATCTGTTACCAAAACAAATTGATATTAAACTCCGATCAGAGCCATTTTATATTGAAAAGCAAGGTTTTTATAAGCCTAGGCATGCTGCCTGGGCAAGTGTGGGCTTTTTTTTTTTTTTGAAAAATGTAAATGGAGGCTTGTAGGATGAAAGCCCTCGGGTGAAAAGAATTGAAGATCAAAAAGTTGACAGGAAAAAACTATTTGATAGAGCAACTAAGTTCAAAGCAAAGAACATGCAAATACTGAAGCGCTAGATCCTGGGAGCTACTGGAATATAAAAGCAGCTTAAAGACTGTAAATTAGCTTAATTTGAGAACAGCTGTACATCAAGCTATCAAAACTAAATAGAGAACTTTCAAGGTCACTACTGAACGTATTATAACCGTACAATAGTTTTAAGGGACAAATAAGACCGGTAAAAAAAGATGATTGAATTTTTATATTTAGTAATTAATCTTTGCAAATCTTCACAAACCCACATCAGAATTTGCATTCAAAGTTCCGTACAAGAAATATAGCTACTGGGTACTTGGTCTAAGAGGCGAAATTTAAATACCCACAATGACAAATGTTAAATGATGAAACAGACCCGTAAAACATGATCGGCATGAATTAACACACAACAAGCACAGCTCAGTACGAATCAGAATCAAATCAAATTAAGATCAGAAAAGGTGAGCAGTCAAAATCGATGAGAATTAAGGCAAAACTCCGCCTTTGAGTTATAAAAAATAGAAAATAGTAGCTAACTCGCATCAGAATTACGTCTAAGAATGATAAAGAGGGGCAAAAACCAACCAATTTCGCATTGATATTCTTGTTTCCGGTGGTGGCCATGACGAAGAACTATAATCAGAGGGAAGAGATTGAGGATGTTGTTGCTCTGCGATTGTGATCAACAAACGAAAGCGTTGACAACAAGGTAACTGGGTCAAGAAGCGGACAAGGAAAAGAAAGCTTATCAATCAAGCTTCTTTTTCCTCTTCTTCCGTAACAAAACTCTCTCTAAACCTCGTCTTAAACCTATCGAAATTGCCTCGCTAAGCTACTTCAAAGAAAGCGATTGCTGTGTTAATTATCCATTATATAACTTCTAGTGAACAATATTTAGATAAATGAATACTTAACTTCATTTTATTTCTGACACTAAAATGAAATCCACGCGGCAAAGACATAGCCAATTAGTTTTGTCTCCTAGGCGTCTTCTGCTTGCCTCGACAAAGAATGTGTATACGTGGACGGGAATGCGCGTGCCCTATTCGAAGTTTCCAAAATGTTATCAACTTATTGTACGTTTTTCCAGAGGCAGAAATTCCGCAATGAAGAATTGACGATGGATTTAACATTCTTTCCTTTATTATTTTCATTAGAGATTTCATATATGTTAGTTCACTTTAAACGATATGGCATAAATTTAATGTTTTTTAGTTTTTAAATTTTTATACTTAAATATATATTATTAATTACACTTATTAAAAAACATATAAAAACCAAATAAGACTATTTCAATTCTTAAGGTCAATAACTATATGATATTATTTATTACTTCAAGCTTTAGTTAAATACTAGTTTTTTTTAAGAAAAAAAAGGTAAAGAATTATCCCATTAAAGGTAGGGGTATTCATGGTAGGATAACCTGAACCTGAACCTGAATGTCAGGTTCAGCAAATTCACGAACTTGAACCTGAACCTGAACTTGAACCTAAAGAACCTATAGGATCGGTTACCCTATTTTCAGGTTCGGTTCTCAGGATAAACAGAACCTATTCATATCAATATATATGACAAAAAATTATAAAAATAATTGGTGAAAACAAATACAAATTATTCATAA
>JANITX010000212.1:40686198-40698782 GCA_027564395.1 Erythroxylum ulei | reverse complement strand
CTTAAGTGTCATGCCCAATTTGCCCTTATAACATCTTACTACTTTAATCCTTTAATCAAATTAACCTATGTCATAAATTCTTACCCCACATTAACATAATTATTACCTCTGTAAAATAATCCCTTAAAGACCTCTTAATTTCTCTCAATCATGCTTAATTTAACAAAAAAATTTCGGGGGACAACATATAAAGCTATCCAAATTAGTTACTAACTTAATACAAAAGATTCCTAACTATCTTGGAGCATTCGAATGCCTTGTAAGGATCACTGATCTTCTCGATCTGCACCTAAAGAGGGAAAATTTTTGGTTGAGCTACACAGCTCAGTGGCTAATATATTTATAGCCATTAGCAACGAGCCACACAATCAAACATAGATATGAACATTCATATAGGCATACAATTCTTATCTTAATCTAGCAATGAAAGTTCAGCATTTACAATTCCAATTCAAATTTCATAATTCAATACATCATCACATAGCACATATTGGATGTAATCTAACATCAAAACATAACACTCAAATCACCTCATAACTTAGCACATCAAAATGCAAATGCACAAACAATTAGCTCGAGGGTTCCGTGGAACAAAACAGAGAAACCGAAGTATACTCCGTGAATGAAACGAGTCCACTTTTCAGATCTCGTGGGCCACATGTGGGTAGCCTGGAGAAGGCTTTATGTCGACGTGCACGTGACTACGAAACAGTTCCTCTCTCACCCAAACACAATCAATTCTCATGCTCAATTCATTCAATCACAAATTCATATTCTCATGCTTTTTCTTTATACAAAATGACATGACACAATTCAATGGCATAATATGATCATACTCACACTTCAATTTTATCAAAATGTCATACATCATAATGCATTTTCCATATCACAACATTTCAAGCAAGTCATTTTAACACACAATACACACATAAGGCATTTTGCCCACCTTAAAACTCTTAAAAATCCAAACTCAATTGTGCCCTTCCTCTTGCTCTTGGATAGGTTGTTCTTGATTTCCTAACACAACCAAAATTCTCATTCAATTCCAATTCAAATGGAAATTCCCCAAATTTTCATAATCACAACAAAATTAAATTAACACAAATCAAACCCAAACTTAACCTACCCATAGTCCATCTAGGTTAGAAAACCCAAAACCTAGCTTAGAAACCCAAAAATCAAATGGGTTACAAAACCCCTTTCTCTCTCTAAAACTTCTTCATTCACAACACAACAACCCATTTCTTTACTAAAGCAAGACGAAGAAGATGAACTTACCTTAAGAAGCTTGATTTCTTCTTCTTCCCATGATTTTTCCTTCCTTTCTCTTCTTTCTCCACGATTTTTCTCTCTTCTCTTCATTTTTCATGTTTTCTCTCTTTTCTCTTCTCTCTTTTGCTTCTTACTACACTCCCCTCTCTTATTCTTAAAACAAGACAATTTTATTTCTTGTTTTTCCAACTATACCCCTCACTAACCTTGTTCTCCCAATTTCGCCCCTTCTTCATTTATTTTGTTTCATCCACTAACTCCTTTAACCCATGAAACACTATATTAATTCTAACACTTCCCTCAAGTTCTAATTTCAAATTTCTATTCATACTTGCTAATTTAATGGGCTAAACTAAAAATAATCAAACAAATAAATCGATAATAATTGAAAGAAAATTTCAGGGTCCAAAAATATGCTTTGCCCTTGATTGTTGTATTGAATTCTTTGAGAGAATAATAGCACTTGTGTTGTCACAGACGATTGGAATCTGATCTTCTTAGATAGAATAATCCTCTAACTGATACTTAATCCATAACGTCTGTGAGCAACAACTTGCAGCTGACATGTGTTCAGCTTCTGCAGTAGATAGAATAATTGAACTTTGTCTCTTGCTTGACCAAGAAATTAGATTATGACTAAGAAAGTGACAACCTCCACTTATACTCTTTCTATCAATTCTATCTCCAGCATAATCAGCATCACAGTAGCTAATTAACCTGAAATCTTTACGTTTCTTATACATTAAGCAAAGATCAGTAGAACCTGCTTGAAATCTTGCACACAAACCAACACTAAATAATATATCAGGTCTGCTTGCAGTTAGGTAAAGTAAAGAACCAATAATTCCTTTGAAAAGAGTTTGATCAATCTTCTTACTAGCTTCATCCTTAGATAAGAGGATTGAAGGATGCATAGGAGTTGACATTGGTTTGACCTTCTCTATTTTATATTTGACTAATAGTTCTTTGGTATATTTTTGTTGATGAATAAAAATCTTTTCTTTAGTTTTTTTAATTTGTAAACTAAGAAAGAATTTCAATTCACGCATCATACTCATTTCAAATTCACTTTTCTTAAGATTTTCAAAACTTAAACATAATTTCTTAGAAGTTGCACCAAAAATAATATCGTTTACATATATTTGTACAACTATAAAATCATTTTTAACACATTTTCTAAATAATTTTTTATCTACCTAACCTCTAATAAAGTCATTTTTAATCAAAAATGAACTCAGATGATCATACCAAGCATGAGGTGCCAGTTTTAATCCATACAAAGCTTTATGAAGTTTATAGACATAGTCTGGTTTATCAATGTCTTCAAAACCAGGAGGATGCTTTACATAAACTTCTTCATCTATAAACCATTCAAAAAAGCACTTTTCACATCCATTTGAAACAGTTTTATATCATGAAAAAATAGCATATGTAAGCAATATCCTAATAGCTTCTAGTCTAGCTACATGAGCATATGTTTCATTATAGTCTATTCCTTCTTGTTGATTATAGCCTTGAGCTACTAATCTAGCTTTGTTACGGTTTACTTCTCCTGATTCGTCTAGTTTATTTTTTAATACCCATCTAGTTCTTATAATAGATTTATTGAAAGGTTTAGGAACTAGAGACCAAAATTTATTCCTAGTAAATTGATTTAACTCCTCTTGCATAGCTAAAATCCAAACTTCGTTTTGAAGAGCTTCATCAATTTTCTTAGGTTCTAATTTAGAAACAAATGCTACATTTGCCTCTCTGCTAAATTTAGATCTAGTTCTCACTCCTTCTGAAGTTTCTCCTATAATTAAGTTTTCTAGGTGAGAAGATTTATATTTCCAATCTTTCCTTAAGCTAATATTTTCATAAATATCTTCTACCTAATCAGGTGGATCGTTTGATGGTGAATCGTTTGGGTTATTAACTAAAGGAGTAGATAGAGTTTCAATATCAGAATCATCTCTTTTATCTAGATGAGAGTCATCATCAAATTTCGCATTTATAGACTCTTCAACAGATTTAGAAACAAGATTATCAACTCTATAAGCTTTAGAAGTAATTGAATAACCTAGAAAAATTCTTGAATTGATCTTAGAATCAAATTTATCCAACTTTTCTTTTGTATTCAAAATAGTGCATTTGTAACCAAAAGGATGAAAGTAAGAAATATTTGGCTTTCTTCAAAGTAAGAAATATTTGGATTTCTTCCCTTCCTTAATTCATATGGAGTTTTATTTAAGTTGCAAAAGTACTCTATTTTGAATATACCAAGCTGTATTCACAACTTCTTCCCAGAAGTACGTAGGAAGATTCATTTCACATAGCATAGTCCTTGCCATTTCTTGAATCATCCTGTTCTTTCTCTCTACAACTCCATTTTGTTGAGGAGTTCTAGGAGCAGAGAAATTATAGAAAATTCCGTTCTCTTCACAAAACATTTTGAATTTTCATTTTCAAATTCTCCACCATGATCACTCCTAATTTTCGCAATAGACATTCCTTTTTCATTTTGTAACTTTTTGGACAAAACTTTAAAACATTTAAAAGACTCATCTTTATGTGATAAAAACAATATCCAACAAAATCGAGTGAATTCATTAACAATTACGAGACCATACTTCTTTCCACCTAAACTTGGTATTCTGGTTGGACCAAACAAATCTATATGTAACAGCTCTAGAGGACTAGACGAAGTTACAATATTCTTAGACGAAAAGGATGTTTTAACTTGTTTTCCTTTTTGACAACTCTCACAAAAGAAATCTTTGTTAAAACTTATCTTTGGTAAACCTCTTACCAAATCATTTCTAACTAACTTGGAAATATGTTTAAAACTAACATGACCTAGCTTTTTATGCCAAATCAGTTTTTCATCATCTTTTGAAATAAGACATGAAATATTTTGACTTTTCAAATCGTCTAAGGTAATTTTATAGAGGTTGTTTCGTCTCTTGGCAGAAAAGAATATGGAACCATACTTGTTTTTGACTAAATAGGAATTTTGATTAAAGGATACTTCAAAATCAGAATCACATAATTGACTTATACTAATTAGATTATGCTTTAAACCTTCAACTAGCAGAACATTATCAATAGACGAAAAGGAATCTTTACCAATTTTTCCGATCCCAACTATTTTTCCCTGCTAGTTGTCTCCAAAAGTTCCTAATCCTCCTTGCTTATGTTGGAGGTCTAGGAATATAGATCTTCTACCCGTCATATCGCGAGTAGCCACTGTCCAAGTATCATTGGTGGTGGTTGCTTCTTTCAAGAAAGGAGATCTACATTATATATTATATCCTTCTTAGGTACCCATATTTTCTTGGTTCCTTTGGGGTTAGTCTTACAATTTTTCTTTAAATAATAATAAGAATATTGTTTCTTTTTCCTTCTGTTGGGAACAAAATTTGTATTATGAAAAACACTACTATTATGAATAATATTTCTATTATTAAAGCCTAAAGTTCTTTTATCATTTGGATGTCTATAACTTCCAATCATGTCATTGATCCTTTTTATACTTTCAGTAAATTTCGATAAATTTGTTGCAAGACTATTAATCCTTTGTTTTAGTTGTTTAATTTCCTCAGATCTATCTACAGTTACTTTCTTTTTCATATCGTCTACTTGTTTCTTAAAGCAGATGCTTTCTTCTTCAAAGAGTTTTGTGTTCTTCAAAGTTTCAACAAACTTCTTTTTCAATATCCTATATTGTTTTAAGATAACATGTGAATCTTCTATCAATTCTAAATAGGCATCCTAAAGATCATCAAAGTTAGAAATTACCTCATCATCGCATTCCCTTTCAGCTACTAAGCATATATTTGCTTGTTCTGATGTTTTTAAGTCAGATTCAGATTCATACGAATCCAGATCTTCCTATGTTTCCATCATGCTCTTTTTATTTTCTTGACTTTTCTTCTGTCTTCTTTTGAGCAACGGACATTCAGACTTGTAATGTCCTGGTTTGTTACACTCATAGTAAACAATAGAACTTTTCTCATTCTTTAAATTGTCTTTGCTATTCTTTTTAAAAGAGAAGCCTTCATTTCCCTTTAATTTCTTTTTCCACATCCATCTAATCTTTCTTGAAATGAAGGATAATTCATCTTTGTCTTTACTTGAGTCTTGATAAGATTCACTAACATCATCATTCTTGATTTCTTCAATCTTTAAAGCTTTTGAAGATGTGCTTTTATTTTTCTGCATCCTGTGATTCTTCTGACCAGCCTTCAATGCAATAGATTTATGCCTTCTAGATTTGTCTTCCGCATCAAACTCTACTTCATGGATTTTCAGTGAACTAAGCAATTTGTTTAGCTTCAGCTTGCTTAAGTCCTCGGCCTCTTGTATTGCAGTTACTTTGGGTCTCCATCTTTTTGGAAGACTTTTGAGAATCTTTCTGACATGATCTTGAATTTCATAGATTCCCCCTAGAGCTTTAAGTCCATTAATAATTGTTTGGAATCGTCCAAACAATCAATAGTCTCATAATCTTTCATCTTTAACAGCTCATACTGATGAACAAGAATACTAATCTTGGATTCTTTCACCCGGTTTGTGCCTTCATGTGCAATGGCTAATGTATCCCATATTTCCTTTGCAGATTCACATCTAAGAACCTTATCATATTCACTTCTGCTTAGAGAACAACTTAAGAAGAACTTGGCCTTTGAATTTAATTGAAAGCGAGCTTTCTGATCAATCGTCCATTGGTCACAAGAGATGATATCTCCTTTATTGTCTGTTGGAATATATGGTCCATTTTCAATGATATTCCAAAGATCAATATGTGTGGATTCTATGAAGAGCCGCATCCTATCCTTCCAATAATGATAGTCTTCACCATTGAATCCAGGGGATCTTGAGACTAAAGCACCTTCAGCCATAAAAACATGTGATTCAGCTATAGATATTTGTCCTCACATTGTAATAGTGTTTCTTAGAAACCTTGCTCTAATAGCAATTGAAGTAAATCATATAGAAATCACGTATAATATGTAAAATACATAAGAAGGGGGGTTGAATTGTGTCAAATCGTTTAAGATATCAATCTTTAAAATCTTCTTGATTTTCTTAACAAATTCAGATGAAAACAATTCACTTAATTTGGTGAGTAATGCAATAGAAAAATTCAGTACCTATTCTTCTAACAACAAGAAAATTAAAGAGATGAGAGTTAGAGAATATGATGCTGCGATTTATCCTAGTTCACCTTTAACCTTAGGCTACGTCCAGTCCTCAGAGTTCATCTGAGATTTCACTATAAACTTCAACGTTACAAGTATTATTTCTACACTTCCAGAGCCTCTTCAGGTCTCTTTCACAAAGTATTCTTTATCTGCTTCCTTGGCCTCTTCAAGCTCTAGTCTTTCTTTTCACTCGAAAAGATATTATTTGAGCTTCACGTTACAGATATATTTGCTCTCTTTTCTCACTTGAGCTTTTACAATCATAATTCTTTTCTCTCTTTATATTGTATCGTTATGTATTGTTGTTTACAACTATAACTAATATTTATAGCCTAAATCTTCAACGATCTTCTTGAGAATTCTGCTTGTCGAATCTTCTAAAAACGGTTATTAGTCGAGCCCTGTAACTAACTCCAACTAACTGACATCTAGTACATTCTTCAATTTCATCGTCTTACATAGTTTCATACGCTTCATCTGGTGTCTCATATGCTTCATCTGGTGTCTTAGACTAAGCACTCCGTCTGGCCCGTCCTATTCAGCTTTTACTAAAGTATTGTCTTGATTTGATGATTTGTGCCACTTACATTTATCTGTGCACTTAATAAGTTCATCAAAACAGTTCACACATTTCTTTGATTATTATTATTTGACTTTCATCAAAATTAATAGAAGAAGTGAAGTCTTCTTGACTTAACAGAATATGTTATTAGTGAATGTGTTAGATCAAGAAGGATTTAAGCACACTTTTGGTGATAGGAAGTGGAAACTGTCCAAAGGAGTAATGACAGTAGCCTAAGGAGAGTTATGTTGTTCACTATGTAAAACACTTAAAATCATATGGTGGTGGAGAACTATACACAACCAAAGAGGAATCTTCACTGAATTTGTGGCAGCAATGATTAGGATACATAAGTGAGAAGGGATTAAAGTTGCTATATGGAAAACCCCTTATTCCAATTAAGAACTCACAACCGCTTAATTCTTGTGACCATTGTTTGGTTGGAAAGCAACATATAGTCTCTTTTAAGAGAAGATCTGCAAGGAAGTTGGAGTTATTAGAGTTGGTGCATTCAAATTTTTATAACTTTATTAATGATAATGAGCAAGGGGAGTGATAGGATACAACAACTAATGAAAGAAAACTTTAAAGGTCAATCAGGGAGAAAAGACCTTTCACAAGTTATCTAAGATCCGAGTACCTATTACTTACTACCGAGGGAAGCTTGAGGATGTACAAGAAGTTGCATTTTGTGAAGACGTGAGATATCATTGGTTAAGGTCTGTGATAGAAGAGAAATAATTAATGTTTCTTTTAGAGAGTTGTATTTGTCTCCAAACAGATCAAGATAGGATTACATCGAAATCACACTAATAATTGACGCAGGGTTTGGTATTCTATCTTATGGCCTTTACATGATTAAACATGACTATAATTTTGCTACTGGCTAACTGCAATTATTGTAACAAATAAATCCGTAATGTCACTCGTAATCCAAAGTTTTATCCTGGATTCAAGCAATGCACGTTCTCATGTTATCTTTTTTCTTATGCAGAAAAGCACACAATGCTACATTGTAAAGAAAATTCCGATTGACACGTCAACACACAGGCGGCAAAGCCTATTTTCCAACGGAATAAAATGACAGGGACTTCTTTCTTTTATGAGAAGGCCTAAATTATAGCACAGGAATTTTATTTAGAAAATTGAAGCAATGCACGTTATCATGTTATCTTTTTTCTTATGCATGCAACAAAGCTTATACATGCATATATTCTAAACAAGATTCCTGTTGACGTGTTATATATGCATATATTCTAAAGAAACTTCCTATTGGCGTGTCAACACACAGGCGGCAAAGCATATTTTTCCGTGGAATAAAATGAAAGGATCTTTTCTCTTTCTTTTTTCTTTTTTGTTTCGTGAGAAGGAAGGTCTAAATATTTACAGTAGCATTATAGTTTTTGATGTGAACCATTCTTTTTCCCGTTTCGATTCCCATTTGTAAAATATATAAAGTTCAGCGATTAGATTGCATGAGTAGGCGTCGGCAGCCAAGTTCATTCTCTCAATTACTTCATTCTCTCAATTACTAAAAGGGCTATGCAAGATGCTTCTCTATCTCCTTTCTACCACACGACCCCCACGTATATATTCCATATATACTGCTCCATCTCCTTTCTACCACACGACCCCCACGTATATATTCCATATATACTGCTCCATCTCCTTTCTACCACACGGCCCCCGCGTATATATTCCATTCCGTTTGTAACGGAACATGGATATATGCTACTCTTTCCGGGTGGAATGTCAATTGTGCTTTACAACTGCCAAATAATCCATTCCTAATTATCACCAAGGTTTTTAATTAAGCTCTGCCAGATAATTGCAATTGTGATTTGAATTATTATCATAATTTATTATAATTATGCTTAATTTTTTAATTACGTTTAATATTATTATAATTATTGAAACATATGCAGTTGTGTAACGAGTAATTTAAATTTTAAACTCTTGATTATGATGATTCCCGAAAAATAATTTTTTAATTAATAATTATTTTGTAATATTTTTTAATTACATAATTAGCCAAAACTTTTACCCAAAAACTGTATTTTGACTTCATTAGCAATTAATCCTAGGTTAGAGAAGAAGAGAGCGATGAGCTTTTTCAAGTCTTTCCGAGCTTTCTTCTTCTCCTTTTCCCGCACAAACAATCTTGCCTCCCATTCTGCAACAACTTTTTTTCTTTCAACTTAACATGTGAATCACTTTACCCATTAACCCATAAGGCAACTAACCCATTAACCACCTTACCCACTAACCATTCCCAAAATGGAGCAGTAAAACAATCCCGACTCACCTACCTACCAACTCCACAGCACGAACTTCCCATCTTTAAAAGGAACCTTGGAAAAGCTTATTCCAAGAGATGAAAATGGAACATGGAAAAGACCAAGTGGAACTCCATTGTAGGAGACACAGAGAACATGGGCAAACTTAAGTACATCGAAACAGAAGCAAAAAAACCTATTCATGCACTGTTGGAGATACTACAATAAGGTGTAAGAAAATGGAACAATTCACTGGTGGGATTTTTTCTAGAGAAGAGGTTGGCCTTCCTAATTGTTCAAAAATAGGCAAATGAAGCATGGAGAAATAAGGGGCTAGTGAACATGATGGTGAATGCAGATGAGTTGTTTGTGTTTAAACTCAATTTAGATGATAATACCTAAAAGGTGCTCGAAGTAGGGCCATGGCATGTGATGGGTTATTTAATGCTTATAAAAAAATGGCATTCGGGGGTCATATTGGATACGAGTAAATTGGAGACAGTACCATTGTGTGTAACATTTCAGATCACCTGCTTATAGATATTGTCCGCTTTGGGCCTTGGTTCAGCCAAGCCCTCACGGTTTTGCTTTTCCTGAGGCCTTCCCAGGAGGTCACTCATCCTAGAACTACTCTCCCCAAGCATATTTAACCTTGGAATTCCGATAGGATCTGGTGCATTAGACCATGGAAAACGCGTCTGTAAAGGAAAGGTATCCGTACCTTATAAGGCGTACGTCGTTCTCCTCTTTAACCGATGTGGGATCTCACATTCTCCATGCCCCTTAGGGCCCAGCCTAGCCAAGCCTGCACAACAGTTCGGGTGTCGGCTTTGATACCACCTGTAACATCCCAAATCACCCGCTTACAGATATTGTCCGCTTTGAGCCTTGGCCCAGCCAAGCCCTCACAGTTTTGCTTTTCCAGAGGCCTTTCCAGGAGGTCGCCTATCCTATAACTACTCTCCCCCAAATACATTTAACCTCGGAGTTCCGATGAGATCCAGTGTATTAGGCCATAGAAAACACATATGTAGGGGAAAGATATCTGTACCCTTATAAGGCGTACTTTGTTTCCCTCTTCAACCGATGTGGGATCTCACATTGCGGGTAAAAATACATAAGGTTCCATTAGAGTACCGGTCCACTAAAGGTATGAGCTACATGTAAAATAGAAAACCATTGGTATTAGATGAGAATACTGCTTTAATTAAGAGGACAAGGTATGCAAGAGTATGCATTAATATAGATATATCGAAGAAACTAACAGATAAACTTAGAATTATGAAGTTGAAGAATGGAGGGTTGGAAGAAGATGTAATAGGTGTTACTTATATATGGAAACCCAAGACCAAAAAAGAAAAGAATGTATGGAGGAGAAAGGATAATAAAGAGGGGAAGATAGCATAGGAGAAAACAATAGTAGTGTTGGAGAACAATCTTAAGGGGAAGTAAACTCTTAAGGGAATAATAGTATTAGTGGAGAACATTCAGGCAGAAAAAGGAAAGTCTCAGGGTGGAAAATTTGAACAGGACTTAGATTTGGAGGTCACAAATATAATAGAGAAAGGGAAATAAGTCAATAAGGAGTTGAAAATGGGAATTAAGGAAGACTAGTAGGCACCCTAGTCATGGAAAGAGGTGAAGTATCAGGTACTAAACATGATGCAGGATTAACTTGACTGGGGTTGAATAGAAAACTTAAGAGGAACTGAGAAAAAGAAAGATGATGAAGATAACTGCCTTGAATATTAGAGGGCCTAACAACCTTAATAAAAAACTTGTTGTCAATGAATTAATTAAGAAGAGCAAGTTAGATTTTATCGATTTGTTAGAAACTAAAATAAAGAGGGAAAAGCTGGAGAGCATTTTATGATTCCTAGATAAAGGACGGAAGGTGGCTACCAACCTTGATCATCAAGTGAATAGAAGGGTAGTAATTGGTTTTAATTGTCATAAGGTGGAGATAGTAAGCAAGTATAAGAATGACCAACTAATACACTATGACATTTGGATGAAAGGTAAGGAGGTTTCACTAACAATACAATGGTTTATGGAGCTAATCATAAGTTCCTAAGGCAAGGTGCTTGGACTGAATTAGTAAGAATTAGCAAATATATCAAGAACCTGTGGATAGTTTTAGGGGACTTTAATTGCACTTTAAGATTGACTAAAATAAGAGGAGGGAGAAACTGGAAACAAAAAGAACATAGAGTTACAAGAAGTGGTGAAGAACACAGGGTTATCTGATATGAAATGGTATGGTAATAGGTTTATGTGACACAATAAATAGTATGGTCAATGGCATTTATTAAGAAAACTAGATAGATGTATAGTGGCAAGGAAGTCACACTCGTGACTCCCCATGCACGCTGTGAGAAGTTTTAACATTAATTCTAGCTTTAATACATGGCAGCACATGACGTTAAGGCACATAACCCTAAACCTAAAGAGAGGATAATAAAAGTAAGAGGGGTGGCGGCTGAAGGGAATCATCTTTCATTCATTGTTCCATTCGTTCACTCACATAGAGACACAGAAGGCAGGCATAGAGAGGTAAAGAAAAGGAAGATAATCAGAGACGAGAAATAGAGATAGTTTGAGAAGGAGAAGAAGAGAGCAACAGTAGAGAAGTCGGACTTGGGAAGAGAGGCCGAAAGCGAGAGCTGGAGTTGATCTTGAGCAAACAGTTGGTTGTAGGAGAGCAACTGAAGCAGAAGGAGAGAGCCAAAGCTGAAAGTTGATAGTAAAGAAGACCTCCAATATCTCATTATTCAACTCTCTGTTTGTTTATCTCTTTCCTCATCAGCTGATTGTTTCTTTGAGTTTATTGGTCCTTTGGTTTTAACCGGTTTATACACTTGTTAGCTTAACAATTGTTGCTTGTTATCCTGTCATAGTTCATTTAAGTAGTTGTTGGGTTGTTTTCAAACTTCTGTCAACAGTAATATGAGATTGAAGTATTTGAGTATGATGAACCGTGTAACACCCCACTCCCGCATGACCCGAACCCGGCATTGATGATGATATCCGAGCCCGAGCCCTGCGAGGGTGGCGTACTACATCACTAAGTTAAAACTCAGTATAACTTTTTTTAATACAATCATATGCACGGAAATCAGTAGGCACTTTGGGCCCGTTTTAATTTGAAAACATTTTCAGTCATAACACTACACTCAACATTATTCAAGGTAGCCATTTAATGCACAAAAATCCATAAACAAATTGGACCCAATCTTATTCATAAATATTTCAGTGACCCATTACAATCAAGAGAAGTCCAATAGCCAA
>JANITX010000212.1:40642697-40654579 GCA_027564395.1 Erythroxylum ulei | reverse complement strand
TGTAATTTATTTTAATGCAGTAGAAGAAGTTGATGCAAATACTTTAGATGAAAGCGTAGTTTACGAATCTTTAAATAACGTTGAAGAATTTGGAGCTTTTGACGTTGATGAGACACAACCTCCTTCATAAATACAATTTTGATTTTTATTGTTATTTTAATATTTATATTAGACTTATATTTATTTATTATTAATTAATTATATAATAATAGAAATTGTTGTATTTTTATTTCAATAAAATATTTTATTTTTACTTATACTTATAAGTTTTACTTCTTATTTATTATATACCAGTTTTATAGCGGTTCACTACCCGTTGAACCTCTAAATCTTAAACCTTCCCTTTGACCGGTTCTATGTCCAGTTCGGTTTTTAAAACATTGGTAATTACATGTGTGAATTATACCCATTAGCTAAACAAGAAAGAAAACCCTTCCCTCACCACAAAATTGTTGCTACCACCCCGTTCGAATTATTGCACATCGATCTTTGGGGCCTATATAGGACTCCAAAAATTAATGGATCATCCTATTTCTTAACCATTGTCGAAGAGTTTTCTAGGGCCACTTGGACTTATCTTTTAAGTAGTAAAGATCAAGTCCACCTAACCCTCTAATTGTTTTTGACCTTATCTAAACCCAATTCCGTTTACCCATACTAAGTGTTAAAGCTGATAATGGTGTTGAATTTACAAACAAATCATGCCAAAACCTATTCCTCTCAAAAGGAATCATACACCACCAAACTTGCCCATTCACCCCAAAACAAAACGGAGTTGACGAAAGAAAACATAAACACCTTCTCCAAATTACCTATGCTCTAATTTTTCAAGCCCATTGACCAAAAGATTTTTGGGGCAAAGCTTTACTTACATCCACATACATCATCAACCGATTACCATCCAAACTTATTTCATGGAACACTCTGTATGAAAAGTTATGCAATGAACTTCCCACATACGACAATCTCCGTACATTTGGTTGGCGATGTTTTTCAACAAACACTAAACCATATAAGGCAAATTTTGAACCTCATGCCAACTGATGTTTGTTCATAGGATACATGTCTAGATGCCAAGGCTTTAAATTTATGGTCCAATCTACAAATCAAATACACATTTCCCACGATGTTATTTTTCATGAACAAACTTTCCCATTCTCTATTCTAGAACCTAGCTCTCCATAACAAAACACAACTGACCCTGTTACATTTCCACCAAATACACTTGAATTTGGGCCCTTATCAATTCACCAAAACATTTCATCAACTAGGCCCAGTCAACTAAATGATCTTGCCATAACAACTGAGCCCAGACCACCACCTGAACTTGAACCCATACTTGAGCCCAGTCACTCACCCAATCTTTTTACAACTTAACTACCCGCTAACCCACATAACCAGCAAATCGACCCACTTCCTTCCCTAATCTCCCATCTGCCAACCGCACATATACCTACCTATTTCAGCACCAGACATAAAACCCATCCCAAATACCTCGACGATTATGATACCACAGCAACACCGCTCATTCCGCTACGACATCCTCACCTTAGGTCACCTCTCTACCCTTAAATTTTCTGTCATCTGTTGATATTATATTGAGCCCAAGTTATTTAGCTTTCATGGAAAAAATATCTATAGAAAATGAACCGTTGTCATATTCTGCCGCTAAGGATAATCTGATGTGGGTCGCACCTATGAATGAGGAGCTCACTGCTCTGGAACAGAATTGTACGTGGTTCTATTGAGCGACATAAGGCTTGTTTGGTGGTCAAAGGATTTAGCCAATGGGCCAGTATAGACTATTCGAACGTCTTCTCTCCAGTGGCCAAATTAACTACTGTTTGCGTCCTCTTAGCCACCGTTGCCATAAACAACTGGCTTGTCCACAATTGTGATATTAATAATGCTTAACTTTATGGCTATATCAACGAAGACATTTATCTTTCTCCACCTCTTGGTTACTCACGAGTGCCTCCCAGGTAGGTCTGTAAGTTGGAAAAATCATTATAGGCCTAAAGCAAGCAGGCTAGTAGTGGAACAAATAGATCATCATTAAACTTATGGAATTTGGTTTTTCTCAATCTGCCTCTGATTCTTTTTTGTTCACGATGGTACTGGTCAAAATTTTACTGCACTTCTCATTTACATTCATGACGTTCTACTAATGGGACCATCTGAACATCTCCTTCTGGATGTTAAAGGTTCTCTTGATTGACAATTCACAATCAAGGATCTTGGTTACATCAATTATTTCATTGGCATGGAAATAGCTTGTTCTCTGTTCGATATGATCCTATCCCAACAGAAATACATCCAGGATAATTTTCATGAAGCCAATTTACCACATCTTAAACCCGCAAAGGTGCCCACTCCTCTGGGCACTAAACTGTCCTCATGTTCGGGTTCACTCTTCAACAATCCTGCAAAATATTGTTGCCTAGTCGGACAACTTCTCTACCTATCTTTTACCCGACCCAATGTTGCTTTTACGATACAACAATTCACTCAATTCACCAGCGTGCCTAGCACACAACATTGGGTTGCCTTAACTCATGTCTTAAGGTATTTACATTCCAGTGCTGATATGAAATTGTTTTACCCTGCATAATGTTCTCCGACTCTAAAAGCATATTCAGAATCTGACTAGGTTGGGTACGTCTCATCACGCAAATCTATTATGGGATATTGTATCACTTTAGGATCTGCCTTAGTGTCGTGGAAAACAAAAAAGCAGAAGATATTTAGTCAGAGCATGGCATCTATGCTTTGTGAATTACGATGGTTAACTTATATTCTTACTGATCTTTAGATTCCTCTACATCTGCCTATCCATTTACACTATGCAAATTTGGCAGACATTCATATTTTAGTGAATCCCATCCTCGTGAACGAACAAAGTATCTTGAGATTGATTGTCACCTGGTTCGCAATGTAGCTTTGGAAGGTTTCATCTCTACACCATATGTACCTTTTGCACTTCAATTGGTTGATTGCTTCACTAAGGACTTGTCTGCCTAAAATTTTACGATGTTATTTCCAAGCTGGGTCTCATCCTTTCAACTCCAACTTGAGGGGGAGTTGCTGGTACAGACTTAGGCCCATCAAAGCCCACCGTGAGAACTAAAGCAACGTCAGGGCCCACGATAACAAAGAGCAACAGTAGCATATTCCACAACCTTCGTTCATTCTTTTCTTACTCAACATTCCTGCAAAAATAGTACATATTTTTTTCCGCATAATTTGTTTGTTACGAGTTTGTTATAGCCACATGTAAAGTTAGTATTAGTTTGTTACGAGTTTGTTACAGCCACATGTAAAGTTAGTATTAGTTTGTTACGAGTTTGTTACAGCCACAGGTAAAGATAGCACCTCATGTACATATATACCTCACAGACAATCAAAACGAAGATAAAAAATTCATTATTTCTTCATCACCTGTCCCATTACTATCTAAAATTTTGATTAATTCGAATTAAAGTTGTTAAGTTTAGACTAGATTGGTCCAGCCTAGTCTAAACTTAGATTAATTGTCAATCCTAATAATAGTAATAGACAGACATAAGCAAGAGAATTTGAAAAGCATGGCTGAAAATTTGGGATCAGGTTTTGAAAATTATTTTCATTGTTTTTAAAGTTTACTTAAAATTCTTAATCAAAATTTAATTAATTTAAATACTACAAATTTTTAATTGATATAAAATAGGATTAAACTAAATTTATTTTAACAAGATTTTAGAATTCAATTAAATCAATTTTAGAATGCAATTGATTAAGCCTTCGCATTCAAAATCTGCATATTGTTTGAAAATTTAAAAAAACAACATGTTTGTTTCTTTTGGAATTAGAAATAGATGGAACTTGTAATTTTGGAACGTAACCAGCCCATGTTTTAGTTTCTCGTACTATTTTTTGGTGAACTCTTGGGATAGGTTGGCTATGCTTAACAAAAACTTCATTTAATTTCTAAAAAAAAAATGTTTCTTTCTAAGTGAGTATATTTATAGTTTGTTAAATAATACGAGTGGTTATGGTTTTTATAATGAAAAATGCCAAAAGTGAAATAGTTTTTTAAAACTACTTTCGTTATTTTAATAATCACAATATGATATGATTCTGTCACAAATTCTAAAAGTAATAATATTCTTCAACTTTTCTATATTGAATTGAAATTATAGTTTTACTCTCAGATGTTTACTGCCATAAAATATTGTTTTGAAATTGAAAATTGACTTGCACCGCATAAAAGCGTGAACTACTTTTGCTATAAAAGCAAACGGGGAAATGGGAGAAATTTATAAGCGAACTTAAAGGGATGGGTACAGGGTCGTCAGTGGACAATACTTCAAAGTCACCGACTAGTGAAGAACCAACCTACAGAAACAACCCCCAGAGTCTGGAGAAGGAAAAAGGAACAAATTTGGATGAATTAAAATCGAAGGCAGTCGAAAAAGAAGCAGAAAGAGTAATAAAGCTTTCAGAAAAGGCAAAGGAAGAAACAGGTGATGGTGCTAAACTTTATGAAGTCAGTTCCAAGAAAGCAATACAAGTAAAGCGCCCACATAATTGTGAAGAAATACTAAGAGAAGCAGACTCACCTCTCGACTGGTCTTCATTGGATAAACTATATGATCAGCTCTTTACAGGAGTTTCCCTGTACCAAAAGACAAAGGCAAGTTCCATTCTATGTTATATTTCTCTGAGCATAAGCGTACAATGATAGTTTATATATTAATATAGAGCGAAAATATTGTTTCTTAAATAAGTGGGGTTGAGCAGTTGGTAGTTCGTATTACAACTGCTCTACCCCACTGATTTTGAGACTTTTTATGTTTTATTTACATGCAAGAGTTTAATAAACTGTTAATTATCGTACAAATTGGTATTGTGCAAAGAAGAAAAAAATTAAAGTTTTAATATTTAGCGCTCTGCCACTACTCCATTGATCAAACTGTTTGGTTCAGACGTGCTTTTAAGGCTTTGGAATTAAGAAAAAGTACTAAAGTATACTGCTCAGAGAATTCAAAGCAGGAAATAGATATTATCATCGTTATATTTTTGTTTTTGGGATTGTTAAAACATAAATCTCGTTAATCCTCACTATTTTCTGTCGGTACCTATGATCATATTATTAAAAACTAGCCAATGCTCTGCAGAAGTACTGGATTGAAAAGAAATCCAAGAGCAACGGCTTCATGCTGCTTGCGAGGTATCTGTCAATCACTTGGTCGGAGAATAATCTTTACTGGAAGTGGAGTAACCTAAAGGAAACGAGGTGAATTTGCACACCCTTTTTACGGAAAAAGTAGATATAAAAGAAACAAGAGTACATTACATAAACTAGCCACTTCAACAATAATCATCAAAAATAATAATCTTCTTGACCAGCTGTGCGTCTCTATATATGTTGGCAGTACCGACACGGCTGTTGATGTGATCGAGCTACTAAATGTTTGTTGGCTGGAAGTGCATGCTAATTTCAACATGGCGTATCTATCTCCAGGTGTTGTGTACGAAGTTTTATTTGTAATAATGATGAAGGATACTTCTAGCGGATGGGACGTACCAGTAAATGTTAGACTCACTTTTCCAAATGGAATCAAACAAGAACACCAAGAAAACTTCAAAACGAAGCCAAGAGGCCTGTGGATGGAAATTCCAGTCGGCGAGGTTGTGTCTACGCCCGATAATAATGCTGGGCAGATGGAAATTTATATGTATGAATACAAGGACGGGAAATGGAAGACAGGACTAGTGATAAAAGGTGTTATCATCCGACCCATAAACCGAAGTTGAGGATGATAAGCCGAAGGACTCAGCTCCTGGGGAAGAGGATATTTCTATCTTCTTCAAAATAGAAAAGAAAAAATTTTTACTACTCTATAAATTTGGAGAAACATTGGCGTCTCGAAACTCTGAATCATTGTTTTCTTCTTCTCTTCAAAGTCTCCTGAATTCTCCGCCAAGTCTCCACTGTGTACCTTAAAATATAAACACTCTTGACCATTCGGCCCCTCAAACTGACCCATTATTATTTGAGGGAGCAATTAGATCGCCGTTAACTTTTGCACTAAATTACTTTTGCATGTCAATAAATGACTTATAACATGTAAGAGTATTTAGTTTATAATGGTCATAAATGTCATTAAATTAATGTTTATTATCTTCTTTCATTACTTTATAAGTCAAATTTGTATATTATATTATATCAATACTAAAAAAAACCGACTTAGGCCTTGTTCACTATAAAAGAAGGGACTTTTAGCGGATTTCAGACCTTCTGTCTAATATTAATCTGTCTTATTTTGTTTCATAAAATTTCAGTCATTTATTTCGCGAGACCCACATAAATAAATAGCTGAGATTTATTAGACAAAATAAGACACCATAATATGGGACAGAGGATCTGAATTTCTTTTAACGAGGATTTATTTCATCATTAAAAGTTAAAAAATCATCTCTAATGGATTTGACGAATACAACTATTTATCATTGGAAACGTCGTTAAATCTCGATGACGTTTTTCCTCAATTGTCATTAATATTTTTTTCTTATGCTTTATTTTTGGAGCGAAAAATTATAGGCAAAGTTTTGAAAAAATCATCGCTAATATGTTTTTGCTACACTTACTTTTCGTAGTTAAAGATAATTAGCCTACGTTTTCGAAAACGTAGCTAAAAGCTTTTAGCTACATTTCCAAAAGTTACATTTCCAGAAACGTAGTGAAAGGCTTTTAGCTACGTTGTCACCAGCATAGTTAAAAATTTTTATCTACATTTTTTAAAACGTAGCGAAAAGTTTTTAGCTACATTTTATAAAATGTAGTCAAATTTTTAATATATATTTTAACTAAATGTTATACCATGTTAATTATAATTATTAATGACATTTTTAATCCATATTATTATATATAATATTTAGATTTTTTGTTAATTTATTATACAAAAATATAATAAAAATAATTGAAAATTTGAAGCATTGTATAAAAAAAAATATTATTAAATTTGATCATGTATAAGATTTTAATTTTAACTTCAATAGTACTTATATAAAAATAAAAATTAAAAAGATTAGTTTAATCACTTAGGCTTGCTTTCATCTTTACTGCTTACATAATCTAAGCCAAGTACTTTTCTTAGGTACTTTCCATGCATGGTTAACTTTTTAAAGCAACTTGTTTTCCTTTTCAAGACATTGAATGTATGTCGGTCTTGACGAGGATGGAGCAGTTGGCTTAGGCCAAACCCAAGCTCTTTGATATATCCAAATCATGTACTAAGCACCTTGTTGTAAATGTCATCTACATTTGACTCATTTCCGTTAGACATTAATGTTTGCAACAACTCCTAAACCTTATTCTAAAATTTTAAAAACAAAATCAATATTCAATTCAAATATCATTAGATAGCACTAAAGAAATAAATAAACTTAAAATTTAAACTTTTTTTACTTACATAGTTATTGTGCACTTCTTCATAAATCCACCCTTAACCTTCCTTATAGTATGTCAGTGTTGAATGCAAAACGCACTACTAGTCTTACGCTCAAAACCGCAAGTACACGGATCGTACTTGTAGTTGAAAACAAATATCGATCTCACTCGAGAAATTCTCGAGTGATGATTTAAAAAAAAATGCCACATATTCCTATTTAGGAATTGTACTTAGGCACCACTTAATTCAGGTTGTTATTCGTTTAAGAAATTGTTTCAATCAAATTTAGAAAGATGAGTAAAATAAAGACAAACTAAAAGTAAAAGGAAATAATGCAACCCAAGCCAAAATCGTAATCGAAGACTATCGTAAACTAAGACTAGGAGAAAATCAACATTAAACATTTGGAGTTGTCATTATCCCTATTTGCTCCCCTTTGATTAATTGATTCAATTTATGCTTGACCCAAGATTTCCTAAAATTCTAGTTACCCTCTCTGAAGGTGTAACTAAATACCACTAGTTAAATAAATTAGAATTAACATTAGGATCTCTTGATTTGCAAATCCTTTCCTAAGCATTTAACTAGGTATGAAGCTATCTTATAGGCAGTGTATTGATTTATTGAAATCTCTTCCTAATAAATCAAAGATAAGTATAAACGCAAAATAAATCTTGCCTACGATTTCACTCATTTCTCTCAAGTGTTTGATAGTTAGTGTTTTGCTCAAGCTCCCTATATGAAACTACATTACCATAGGCTTGCTAATACACCAATTCTCATCTGCAATGATTACATACATAAATAGATCGAAAGGACTTGCTTCGGGTTGTAATGTGGTAAGGGTTAAGGTGGGTCCAAAGAGGTAAAGGGTTTAACACAAGCATGCATAAAGTAATAAGTGAAGAAAGCGATACAAAACATATTCTGAGCTATAAAAATGTAAATATACTATTACTTCGCACTTATGGATGTTGCCAAAATGTTCTTCTTCTCTTTTTCTCTTTGCTCTTATTTTTTATTTTTCTTCTTTTTTAAAAAATTAAAGAAACAAAAAACAAAATAGCAACTAGATATAATGTGATTGAAGAGTAGAAGTATAACTCAACTGATCTCGGAAAGAAAAAAATTTGTCACAAAAATCCCAAACTAGTGTATCACTTAATACTTTACTAAGCTTGTGAATGGGTAGCTAATGAGGTATTGGGTTTTAAAATATGGGGTGTTTTAAAGAAACAAAAGGGTTAAGGCCCAACTGGGTAGCAAAGAATAATAAAAGGGTATGTCATTTAAGCCAAGGGTTATCACAAAAAGGGCCTTAATCATTTCTGTTAAGCATGCATCCAGTAGACTCAAACCGATTCAAAGCAAGTTCTAAAGGTAGCAACCTAAGGAGGCATCACAAACTCAAAGAAATAAGATAACTATAGATGGAGTCATATAGGCTCAATCCTCATGTTGGTTGAAATGAAAAATAATTATGCATCTATACAGTACCTAATTGCTCTAGTGTCACATTTTGAGTAAGCTTATGCAACTAACTACTTTTCATCACTCAATATGATTCGCTCTCTACTCAAGTAGCCTAATTCAAGTTCAAGCATGCAGTTAATCTTATTCCAAATAGCATGAAAAAATCTTATGGCAAAACAAATCAACATGATTCAAGTGTGGTTCCATTGCTTAACACAAAACAACATCATCAAATAACAACCTAATATGTCTAAAACATGCATCCTAATTAACAAAATGCAAACAATAAATAAAACAAATTTAAACATTGCAATTAACAAGGCAAATGTCACCTCCCCATACTTGGACAATACATTGTCCTTAATGTGTCAAGGCAACCACAAAATGAAATCAAAACATCAAACACAACATCAATCACACAAATAAGTAACACATCTAATAAAGTAAACAAAACAATATAAAAAGTGAAGGGTAAGAAAGCTTATAGAGATTGAGGTGGTGAAGGTATAGGAGAAGGGACTTCAATGTTTTGCTTCTGGAAGAACTTTAGGAACTTCTTCTTGATATACCGTTGCTCCTTGTGTACTTGTCGCACTTGGTTGCCAAGCTCACTGATTTGACACATCATTTGTTGCTAATTTGCTGCCATCTAATTTAGAATTTGCTGAAATCGATTAACATCTGCTGCTACTATTAGTTCCTTTTTTACTGCTTCTTCTTGAGGCTCCGGTGGTGCCTGAGAGGTGGATGGTTGTGAAGTGGCTGCGTTCTTACCCTTCCTATTCTTGACAACAGTACACATCTAAGGATTTCAGAGCTCCATAGAATGAGCTTTTCTTATTAATGCTACTCACAATAAACCTAAAAATACGATACGAGATATTTACTTTAACTTTGCAGTCCATGCACCAAAGAAAGAAAAGTTTTTTAGTATAGCACTTATTCATTTCAGTTTTACTAAAAACAATTAAGCACATAAATTTGTGAAGTATTAAGTGTTCAGTGCTACAAATTAAGGTGTTCGGTGCATTCCTAGAATCAAACATGTTTTTCACCTTTAAGGCTTTTCCAATAGTCCTCCACATAAAAAGTCATCATGATCATCTTAAACTTTAGTGTTTGACAGGTCAAAAAATGCTTGAATAACTATATAATCAAGCTTATAAAGTGTATCATTAACTCCTAATCTCAAAATAGGAATAGTATTTGAGAGATTAATCTTACTTTCCATATTGACACACAATCTAGCATATCCAATTCTCTTCTTTAGTATCATCATTTCATCTATACAAATTGGTTTTTATAAAGTTAGCTAGAGCATTCAACCCCTTCCTTGACCAATACTCCAATGGAGCACTATTTATGTATATGCATATAGGAATCTGATCCTATTTTAAATTCTCGATATTTATCCCCAGTTTTTGTGGTTGAAGGAATAAGGGTTGACTTATTATATACCAGGTTCTAGCCTTAAAAAACTCCTTTTTAGTTGATTATGTAGAGAATTTAAATAGTATTATATTGTCTTCTAATAGAAAAAATTCAATCAAACCCCTATTTTTCCAAGTTCTCCCAGCCTATTATTTTACTAATGGGAAAGGAAGATCTTTTTCATACAAAAATCCCACTAAGATGGCTCACCTTAGCTCTTTCATTTTCTACCTAATTTTCTGGTGCTATTATGCTCCTTCCATCCTTAAAAGTAGGAAGAGGGTACTGAAGAGTTTCTACATTCATCTCTCTAATTAATTTCTCCAACTTAATGAAGGGTTAAAAGGAGGGATTCTAGCTCCTTTTAAGCCTAGTTTAGTCGAAAGGTTTGAAACAGTTTTCAAATTGAGAAGTGACGGAGAAGGCAAGGGTGGGAAAGGAAAATTACCTTAGTTAAGATCTAAGGAATTTGTCCCATTAGAATTAAATTATTCTAAAACTAACTTTCTAAGTCAATATTAATAATAATCAAATTAATAATCACATTGCAGTCAAACACATAAATCTTTACACTCTTACTAAGATTTGACTCAATGCACTTAAGTGTTTGAGGTGAAAAGCATCAAAACTCTCAATCAATGCATAGTAAAACTCTTATCATAAGCTTGCAATAATATCACATCTCCACCTTTTGTGTATAAAAAAGAAACAAAAATCAAAAGGTCTTAATAAGGTTGCAATAAGGCTTAGTTATAATATGGTTCGAATATCAAAAAAGGTTAAATTAAGGGAAATTAATAAAAAGAAATTACAAGACTTGTTTACAAAAAACATAGGTCCTCTCATTGAAACTCCATTGGTACCATATATTTTTGTTTCTTTTTTCGATGCATGTTTTTCAATCAAACCATTCAAAACAATTCAAATATTCAGTACAACAATAATAAAAAATACTAGACCTTTAAAGAATTTTAAGTCTAAAATAAATAAATAATGTAAATAAACTTCAAGGTTCAAAACAATAAAAAGTCTTCAGAGAAAAGTAGGATAAGGGTTAATAAGTGGGTTAATTAGTGAAAAAGGCTAAGGCTCAACTTGTTTATTCCTAAAGAATAAAAATATGGGTATGGTAATAATCGAATAAATAGCCTAACACAAATTGTTGAATCTAAATGCCTTTATAATTTCAATGATTCCAATTCCATAAATATGATCTCAATATGTATAATGAAAGCAAGTCTTGAAAGTGTTCAACTATGCATGATAAACACATATAAAAGGAATAAAAGACTTAAATTTTTTTGAAAATTTCTCGTTTAGAATCAAAAGCTCACGAAAAAGAAAGGTATGCAATTTTCATTCAATTTAACAAATTTAACGAATAATAAAAATATGACTTAGAAGAGTAATTTTATTCTAACTATCATATTTTTGCATATCAATTGAAATTAATATTCAACAATCAAACACAGTGTAGCGCCCCGCTCCCGCTGCGACCCGCTCCCGATATCGTGGTGATATCCGAGCTCGAGCCCGCGGAAGCGG
>JANITX010000212.1:40427125-40437665 GCA_027564395.1 Erythroxylum ulei | reverse complement strand
AAACTTCCCAAAAATCCAAAAAGATACTTTTACAATTTTCTTTAGTTGTTTTCTTTAATTTTGATCAATACGCAAAAACCCCCCTTTTTATCAGCTTTAATTGCATGTTTTCGACTTAGGCTAGCTTTAAACCATTTTTCGTCGGTTTCAAAAAGTGAGACGACCTGAGGTTCAGCTTATACTGCAATCTTGGAATTTATTGTTTCTGACCGGTTTCCAAGGATCAATCCTAGATTGAACGACGAGCCGCGATCAGGATACAAATAAGTCTTGAATACGGATATCTCCTAAATTAAGGAAACAATCTGATTTATCAAGATAAGAACAAAATTACTAAGGAACAAGTCTTAATAAGGCCTTATTCACTCAAAAAACATAAATTTGGGCTTAATTAAATAAACATAACCAACCAATTTGTTGAGTGCATCTTAATTATGCAGATTAGGCTTCATTCGGTCTTAATTAAATAAACATAACCAGCCCATTTGTTTATTGCATCTTAATTATGCAGATTGGGTTTCCTTCAAACCCATGCGTGATGATTAGCCTTATATATTCGAGTCCAAGCTTGGTTTACCATGTACTAAGTCTTGTCCAACATGTTGTACGTAAATCAGTAATTAATCTTAGCAATGTTTTAGCAACTTCAATAACGGCCTCCTTTTCTTGCATCTCCATGATTAATCCTTACAAAGCTTCTCTCATTCGTTTTGTTCTTGCTCTATTCATTGGACCTCCAAATCTGTGTAATGGGTCTCAGGAAAATTTGCTAACATCATCTGGAGCCGGTTAGTCAGTATCTTGATCCCCATCAAATGATTACCCCAAAAATGTCATAACACAGTATAGATATCGATTGAACTTTCAAATACATGCCACCATATATGTTGTTCCAAGTTTGTGATGTTACCATATACGATGGCGTATTATAACTCCAATGAGAATATTGTCCTCTCCATCCTTCTATTGTGGTTTCTAGCTATATTGATGAATCTTAAATCCTAAAATTACACCACAAACACAAAGTCAAAATAGAGAAGTTCAGAAGATAAATAAATCAATAATAAAGAAAGTAAAAAAAATAAATAATGGTTAGATTAATAAAAGCTAGGTTGTCCTAATATTACAATCCCTAGCAACGGTGTCTAAAACTTGATTGATGATATCTATGCTTATAAATATTTATCAATTTAATCGCAAGTGTATGATGAAACTAAGTTCACATTAGCAAGTATGGGTCGGTCCCACGAAGATTGTAAGTATTAGTATTAAGCTTTTTCCTATTATCTAACCAACGAATTAGATTTTAGATTTACTTAAAAATTAAACTAAAACAAACTAAGATTAACACAATACTGAACTTAAACAAAGGAAAATACTACGAAAAGTTAATATTAAATAAATAATACCTAGGTGATGAATCCTACTAAGAATCTTTAAATGTTAACCCTTTATCATGCAATTAAACTATTGATTATTAGATCATGAAAATTCCTATCTTACGTTAATATCTTTCTCAAGAATATTAACAACTAACCCTCAATCGATTAACTGAATTATCTTTCTATTTAAAGCCCTTAATATTGCATTATCGACTTTTGAATTTCACAATTATGTTTAACCCTAATCGAAAGGATTTAAGCCCACCTATCTTTAGGTTTGCATGTAACTCCTTCCAATTATCATAGATTTATTCACACAAAAGGATTTCTCAATCTCAATCTCAGTCATATGAAATTAAATCATGGACTAATATTCTAGATATATTAATTCAATAATATTACAAATAATTGAATCACAATAAATCGATCAATAAAACTACAGTAAAAAAAAGATGAAATCATATTGTCATCATAATTTAAGGTTCATCACACCTAGGCACTAAAAACTTTAGTTCCTATCTATAGAAAAAAATCTATAAAAAATACTCAAAAGAACGACTAAAAATAAAGAAATCATATTCTAAATTTCCCTTTTGTCTCTAATGAATCTTCTTGTAATTTGGATTTAATGAATCTCTCTATCAGATCTTATGACATAATTTTTGTGTTTTCCTTATCCTCTATTCAGAACTAACTCTTCCCTGTGTTTCTTAAGACCAAAAAATGATCTAAAGCTCGCCTCCCTTTTGTTCTACCTCTGATAATGTCCTTTTATAGTAAAAACTAAGGTTCTTGGGTTACACATGTTTATGTATGTAATTATGTATCTCCAAAATAACTAAATTCACGATTTTACATAGGCACAAAGACTTACACGAGCAACATATATGGCCCGAAACCATAGTTTCAAATCTCTTCATGTTTACAGAGACATACAAGGACACCATACACGGTCATATATCTCTAAGTTGCTTCAAATTCCTCTCCTTTTGATTCATGAAGGCAATTATCACCTCCAAATACACTTAAAGGGAAATAAGTACCAAAAATACTATAAAAAATATTAAATAACAAGCAAAACACATTAAATATGAGTATATAAATATAGTCAAATAATCATTTATCAGAAATTCATGACTAAGGTAAAATGATACTTTGAAAATCATAAATCATTAAAAAAACCCATTATTATTGTTGGAGAACTAAAATGATTAGAATTAGATAAAGTAGATATTAATTTTATATTTTTATATCTAATCAAAATATTATGAGATGAAAAGATTGAATTATATAAAAATTTATTCACAAAAATTTTATTTAAAACTAACTCATGTTTTCAATATTGATGTGGTCATAATATATTGCTAGATGTCCATCTGGATTTATGTATATAAGTTACTTAATTAGAGAATTAGACATAAACTAAAAGATTTTAATTTTTTTTAATCCTAAATACATTTTACGATTATAATTTATATCCATTACTAATATAGTTAGGAATCTAATAGTCACACATAAAGATTGATTGAAGAGGAAAGAGGTAATTTAGTGAAGCTGAACTTGATTGTAAAGTTTGAAAAACTTTAAGGTCAGTTGTAAAATATTTTAAAATAAAGACCTATATTAGATATTAGATATTAGATATGATTTGAAACTAATTGATATTTAATATAATTAATTATTCCCAGGTTTTGCTCAAATCTGTGTGCCCTGTGACTAATTCTAGCTACTTTACTTGGGAGAAAAGTTTAATTAAATTTTATTTAAATTTTAATCTTAATCTAATTAAATTATTAAGAACTATACTATAAGTATATGTTGACTCTATATGAGTTAGTACTCCTAGTCTATCCTTTTCTACACTAATTGTAGAGTTTTTTCAATTTATTCATGTGATTATTATTTGAGATGAGAAACTTATATGATAACAATGATTTTCATTTAATTTAAAATTTCAATAAAATTTGTAAAATAAAAATAAAATTTTATAATAAAATAAAATTATGATTCATGTCATATTAAATTTATGAATTAAATATGTTATCAAATTAAAATGATTTTAACTTAAAATTTATAAAAATATATTTCTCAAGAATGAGATCCTATTCTAATTTCCAAACCAAAAAAAAATGTAGTTATGATCTTATGTCTAATAAGCTAGTGAGTTAAGATTGAGTATGAATGTTGGAGACATAGGGCAAGGTTCGACAAATTTTTCTTTTGAAAAGGTAAAAGTTAATTAATGAATGAGGAAGTAATACAATGTGAAGTATAAGGAAACTTAAGCAAATATATCTAGCTAGTAAAATGGCTAAGTTGACATATAATAACATCATCACTGGTAAATTCCCCATTATATACATATTTCTTACTAAGGATAATTAACATATAGAAACTAACATCAATAACTTAAAGATTCCTTCAAATTTTCTAAGAGTTAGCAACTATAGGCTGACAACTTTTAGCAACTTCATTTTCTATTAGTTGTTCTCTGATCCATCGAATACAATATTCTAGAACCTACTTTTATATTCCATGTCATCTTGTGCCATTCCTTTATTTCTCCCATTGGCCTAAGTAGTTCCTTACATGATCTATTAGTGAAATTAAAATAAGAATTCCCAAGCCAAAGGTACATATCCTCCCTTTCCAAATTGGGATAATACTTAAGTAAAATGTACTCCAAATTAGCATAGATATTACACTATTAGTTAGAATTGATCTACACCTTAACTCTAGCATTCAAAGGGAATAAATTCCTTATGTATTGGAGTAGTTGTGATTGGTAAATAGGGCCTAAATAACTCCAATAATTAAAGAACAAGTAGGTTGTTGTTACTTATCAAGCATTTGATATTACTTGCAAGGTTAGCTTTCAATCTTAGAAGTTAAGAAAGACCCCGTTAGATATTACTAGTAGCCTCCACAATATCTTTCCCATTAACACTTGATTACACAAGCTTATAGGTATAATTCCCAACCTTCCTTCATACTTAGGATTACAAACATTACTCTCTTTACCTTAGGCATCTTCTTACATTTTTCCTACCACTCCACAAGAAAATCCTCATTAATTTCTTTAGTAATTTGATCAATCTTTTAGTAAGAAACATGCGTGAGGCTTAATAAATATGTAGAGAGCAAAGAACAAATTACATCAACTTCCTAGTCTCTTTTGGAATTTCCCAATAGGAAAGCATTCCTTAAATTGTAGCTTCTTTCTAGATAGTGGGAGCCTAAGATACGTGAATGGAGGTTTCTTAACTTGTAACCTTAAAGTTGCTAACAATCTTTTATCTAAGTGTGAAGCACTAGAAACAATAAAATGGATTTTATTATAGTTAATGCTTAGGTTAGACACATCTCTAAAGGTGTTTAAGGAATTGATAACAATGATAATTTCCCTCTTTTTTTATATAGAATAAGAGTAGATCATTTACAAACTCTAAAGTAAACAAACCAAGTTTCTCACATCTACTGTGATACTTGAATCCTGGATAAACCTTTAATTTATGCTTAATCAGTCTGTTTATAGCCTCCATTAAGTTAATAAAAATATGTAGGGATAATGTTGGACTCTGCTTGATTCCGAAGTCCAACACTTGCGAAACATCTTTTTAGACATATCTCTAAAGGTTTGAAAGAGGACTTCAGGATCTACAACTTTCATGAAGACCTTGAAGACAAATTCTATCGTCTGAAGGGTAGAAAATGAAACAGAAGATAGAAGATGAATAGTAACTAAGATGATGAATAATAACTAAGACGAAGTGGAAGAATAGTAATATCATCTTAGATGAACAGTAACTAAGACGAAGTGGATGAACAGTAACTTCGTCTTAGATGAACAGTAACTAAGACGAAGTTTCCTTCCTTCTTTCATATGCATCGTCTTACTTCTGCTTCGTCTTACTTTTGCATCGTCTTACTTTGCTTCGTCTTACTTTTACTTCCAAAGCATCTCCACTTATAAAGATCATAACTTTTGACTCAGATGTCCAAAATTTTCATATTATATACCGTTGGAAAGATAAAAGAAAGATCTATAATTAAAAGGGCAACTTTGCCAAAATCTATCTGGATTAATCCAGCATTTCCCTTGAATTCAGAACATGAATTTACGTTCATCTCCCAATGTACTCCACCCAGTTGTCAACTTCATGACACATTTTGACATTCATAGAGATAGAATTGAAATTCGATGTCTTCATAAGAAATGTAGCCATACATTTCTAGTTTAATCCAAATTAAGAATCATCTCGTTTGGACAACTAGAGGAAAAGTTATGGCTAACAGACCGAAGCAGACTCAGTGAACATTTTCCAGATCACTACCAATTTTGTTTCTAAATCTTTCCTTATCACAACTCATACCAATATCACTCTTTCTACTCCCTCTACTGCTTATTGTCAATAAAATCACATTCAACATCATTTATACCTGGAAGTTGTCAATGAATGCATGTACCACTTTTATGTGTAAACATTCAGTATTTATGTGAATATATATATTAACATTACGCATGAGCAAGAAAATGCATTTCCTTAAATCTCCCTTTAAGCTCCCATGTACTGAAATCTCGAGTCTTAACCTTTAATATGGGGATGGGATGTTACAAGAGTTAACATGTGGATGCTTACTAAGTGTAGTAAGTACATTGGATTGACCTACTATGAGATAATCATATCAGTATTCTATTCCAGTGTCAATGATAGTCTCATAATAGCAATGGTGCAAGTATCCTTTGACTTAAGGTGCTCAAGGATATCTCAGATATTGATCCTGCGCTTTGACTCCATTCATCAGTTCCTTTCAAGGGTTACTCATAGGGTGGTGATTGGGTACAGCTTGATATATTCTGAGGTAATTGAGTAGCCAATAAATGATTCACCACTCTTGATAGGAGGAGATGATACCCGCGATCTCTTGTCGGGGTCATTACTCAGGAGTCTCTGGCCAGAGCAGATATATGTCATGAAGAGAGTCTTCAATGATACATAGAGTAATGAGATCCTTAGGACAAGATCTAAAATCACTTAGACTAGATGTAACGTAGTCAGTCTAGTGGGAGTTGACACTTTGACCATACTCTGAACCGAGTGGGTATAGATGGTGAAAGGACGAATCATATAGCAACATTGCGTATAGAAGGTTCATAATCTAACCACTAACTTTCTAGTCAATTGGGGTTCATGACGTGTTGCTAAATACCAGTCTTGACATACTTGAATTAAGTGTTAATTCAAGTGGCCAACATAACTGGGAACCTAATGGGTCACACACATAGGAGATCCAAAGGATGAGTAAAATGGTCTTGAATGGTAATTCAAGATATGAGAGAGTGTTTCAGCATTGCATCACGATGTGATCATGGTAGAAAATGTTGCATGGAATTGATTAGAAACAAGTGTTGTTGGCTACCAATTTGGTTATTAACTTCTCATAACTTCCATTAATGCATGCTATTCATGGTCATTAACTTCTTATAACTTTCATTAATGCATGTTATTCATGGTCATTAACTTCTCATAACTTCCATTATTGCATGTTATTCATGACCATTAACTGTCCATAACTCTCCATTGGTGATGGCGTTTATGGCAGGACAAATGGTGCACAAAATAGAGATGATTTTCACACATCTTGTGTAAGACACAAGTGATAAAGAAAGGTTCTTTGTAATATACACACTCTTTTTCTCTCTATCTCTCACAAGAGTTCTTATCTTTGCTAGCACAAAGAAAGAATTCTAGCCATCTCCTAATGGGGTTTCATCCTTCTATCTGCTTATGGACTTTCATTAGAGACGATCGACGTTGATCGTTGTGGTTTACGATAACCCAACGCAAAGAAGATTAGAAAATGAAGGAGATTGCCAGAAAGGCATGTAAATAACTTACATTTCATGTTTTACTTTCTATATCTACATGCATGAGTAGATCTGGTTTTTGAGGTTCCGTTTTATTTTCCGCTACGTATATTTGATATATATTATGTTTGAGATGCATGATCGGAACCTTACACATAACATACCTAACACAGAACAAGATACTCCAGAATTTCCTTGAAAATAAAGCAACATAATTCACATTCGTAATTTGTTAAGTTAAAAACAAAACATATCGTACATCTTGTACTTATCAAAATACATGCCATAAATTTTAAATTCATCTCGTATTAAGGGTATTACAAACCATTTACGCAAAAATACAAAATGTCTTATCATATTGAGTACAATTTAAAAACAAACTGAACATATTCCAAAATAAAACACATCCTTCTTGGCCACTGTGGCCATCTTTGTCCCAATCTCAAATCTTCTTATCATAACCTACACGGTGGCAAAACCATCGTACTAAGCATATAACTTAGTGGGGAATAGCTAAACAAGATACACAACGGTGATTGTTTCTAACAACCATCTAACATTCACATGCACTGAATCAGATCATATCAAGGAATCTTTAATTATTCAAATTAAAGAATCATCCAAACATTATTTGCGTCAAAACATAATATAATACATCATTACATAATATTATTGCATCAGAACAAAACATATAAGTATCAGAAATAGAACATCTTTACTTCATTACAGAATGTACAAGTCTTAGAGCAGGATATATTTGTGTCAAAATAGAATAGAACTTGTATCAAATCAAAATATGGCTTGTATCATATCAGAACTTATCTTATATCATAACAGAACTTATCTTGTATCAGATCAGAACTTATCTTGTATCAAATCAGAAGATATATCAAAACATAAAATAGATTAGCCTACTAGTCCTTTTTACAGAAGTGGGTAACGGAACCAAAAAAAAAAGATACCTATAATTGCTATCTTAGAAACAAAAGAGACTTAAGTCTCTGAAACAGAAGACACTAAGTGTCTAAGATCGGAAGACACCAGAGTGTCAAGTATAGAAGACACCGAAGTGTCTAGATATAGAATACACCTTAGTATCTAGTTACAGAAGCAGCTGCAGACCTTCTGGAAATGCCTATTTACCCACAACTAGGACTTGATAGTTTTAGAAACAAAACATTTCAAATTTTAGAATCACATGTAAGTAATGTAGTGCATAATATATGAATTTATTCCATTTTGCTCAAATTTAACATGTTCATTCACATTTGATCAAACTTAACATGCCTTATAAACATAAACATTTTCAATAATGCACTAATGAATACATTAAGTAATTACACAGTACATGTATTCACGGAAGTTCCCAATTCACAAACATTGGCAACTAACACATTACTCTTATTCTTTATATCACATTAGCATTCATAAGTAAACTTCATTCCTTTAATAACTTATAAGTTCCAAAATTAGATACTTTGTTATCAAATAACACATTCCTTAAGTTATCACTTCAATTAATAATCCAAACCTTATTCAGCCATTAACTAACTAATTCCACATCAAACTAGGTTTATTTTACACTTTAATCAAGTACAATTACACCATTAAAAAGTGCTTTAACCTTATATACTCTAAACAATGTACAAAATCAACCTTTTTCCCTTCCAAACCATTTCCCACGATCTTGGAATGGTGCCACATAAATCCCATGATTGTGGGATGAAAGAACCGAAGGTTCACTCATATATGACCTTCATTTTATTTCCAAATTTAACTCCTTTATGCTCCATACAACACACCAAAGTACAACAATTTCACTTAAATTCTACCTTATTCATGCTTTAATCCCTTATCACATTCATGTCCAAATCTAATTCAAAAATCATTCATTATGCAACTCATAAATCATTATCTTTCATACATCCAAACCAAAACAGAATTTTCTAGACAAAAATCAATTTTCTAGCACTCATTTGTCATCATCATAACACACATTCCATGCCTATTCAATCATCATAAAACTTGTATTAATACATGCTATCAGGTTTAGAATTCCCTTACCTATTTAACTTCAAATTCCAACTCCAAAGAGCAAGCTAATCTAACCCTTCCAAGCAACCAACACAAATCCAAAATCAAGCTGCACATCTTAGCACCAAGAAAACAATGTATAAGATAATAAGATCTAGCTTCCTTGATGCAACATCTTGCAAAGATTCCAAGTGATGATGATGCAAATTGAAGAAAAAGTCCCAGGAGTTGTGAGAGAGTGAGAGTTTTGGTGGTGAGAGATGAAGATGCTGAAGAATGAGCCAAAACAAAATTTACTCCAATAGAAACTTGACTCATCAAATAATAGGTGCTACCAAATTGTAACGACATATGTCACTATGCATGTTCTTCATTTTTTCCCATATATAAGCTGCCAAATGTCACCAATATATTGGTCCATTTGTCACTCACTTATTGCTACCACTTGTCAATTTATTAACTATGCCATTTGTCACTTAATTTTTTATGCCAAATGTCAATAATTCATAGGCTTAGTCATTCAAATTTCCATGTACCTACTTGTCTTGCCACTTGACAATTTTCCTAGTCCAAATGTACATTTAGTATTTCAATTTTCTAATGTTATCAATTAATTCCAAGTTACTAATCATGGTTTGATGGACGATAAATTCAAGACATATGCAACTCATAATCATATCGCAATTTCAACACCTATTACTTTTACTTTTATAGACATGTAACATTTCAACTAGGTTATAACTTAGGCCTTATAACTAAGCTCAAGATATTTGCTTTTAGATAAAGAACATAATAGACCTGCAAGTTTATGGCAATCATTTTTTATAAGGATAAGAACATCACCTTAGCCTTTAATGGGACCTTTCTCATTAGGATCTATGAATAGCTCCTTGTTTCAACTCATATGATTGCATGCACCTATGCCAAGATACCACCTTAACTCATTTTCTTTGCCTTTTTTATCTACTAACAAGAGTTTCTCTTCTTCCTCTTCTTCTTCTTTTGTTTCTACAAGATAAGCCTTTCCTTGGATGCTAGTAAAGCCCCAAATAATGACCATATTTATGACAATTATGGCATTGAATATTATATTTGTCATATCTTCTTCTACTTCCTTTCCTATAGTCATAGCTTCCATGACCTCTTCAGTTTTCACTACAAGAAAATTTGGTTTCAGTAACCATAGTAAAATGGTTGCTAATTATATACATTTTGCAACCAAAAATTATTTGGTTGCAATATATAAGTTACGTAT
>JANITX010000212.1:40416128-40427025 GCA_027564395.1 Erythroxylum ulei | reverse complement strand
GTCGCAGTATGAATAGCTATAGTAACCATTGACTTGGTTGCTATAAGATTATTTTTTACCAACAAAAATAATTTGGTTGCAGTATGAATAGCTATAGTAACCATTGACTTGGTTGCTATAAGATTATTTTTTATCAATAAAAATAATTTAGTCGCAGTATGCATAACTATAGCAACCATTTTAACACTATAGCGACAATGAAATTTTACATTAGCAAGTATAAATTTGGTCACTAATAATTCTACCTTTAGTAACCAATTTTAAATGGTTGTTAATAATGCATTTTTAATGACCAACGTAATAACTCGTCACTAAGCACTTTTAGTAACAACCCTATAGTGACCACCTGTGACCAACCCGATTTTGGTCGCTATAACTTTTAATGACCATTTTCTTACTTTTAGCAACCATTAATAATAGTTGTTGAAACTAATATTTCTTATAGTGTTTTGATTGTTAACTTGATTTTTCAGTATTAAATTTTTGTTTTTCCTCCTTTTCCTCTTCCTCTTCCTCTTCTATGTCCATGATTACAACCACCATTATTTCTATCCTTTTCATCACCTTAACCTCGACCTCTTTCTCTTTCATGTGAATTAGAGGGCCTCTGCTCTTCATCTTTCAAAGAAATCTTGACTTGAAGTTTTTGAACTAAAGATTCCTTCTTCTTCAATCTTTCTTTAAAAGCTTATAAAGATCCTTGAAATTCATCAATGGTCATGGCTTCCAAATCTTGGGATTATTCAATAACCACAATAATAAGATCGAAGTTTGAATCAAGAGTATGAATAAGTTTCTTCACCATTCAAGCATCTTCGAATTTTTCTCCATATCTCCTTATTTGATTGTTAGTTGTCCAGACTCTTATAAAATAATTATGAATGGATTAAGACTCCTTCATTTGCAAGGATTCAGACTCACCCCTCATAGTTTGAAAATATACCTTTTTCATCTTATCAACTCCTTTGTGAACATTTTGAAGAATCTCCCAGGCTTGCTTTGCCTTTATTGCACTTGACACTTTCTCAAACATTTCATCATCTAATGTTACATGAATAATGCTAAGAGCATATTGATCCCTTTTAATATTCCTTTACAATATGTTCCTTTGGGCATGATTCAACACTCCTTCGTTTATCGATTCTTTATATCCTTGCCCTACATCTCCTACGCATCTTGAGAGCCAAGAATTGCCTTTATATGAACACACCTATTATCATAGTTCTTATATTTAGTTTAAGAATTGCAACATCGAACACTACAACAAAATTGGTTTTTAGCTACTTTCTTTTGCGACGATTCAAAAATTTTTATAAGCAAATATTTTTGAAGTTGTAATTAAAATTTTGTACACAATCTAATTTAATAACATTTTGTTTTAATTCATAACGCTTCTAATTGTTATTATATTTTGTATAATAAATTAACAACAAAAAATTGAAATAGTATATACAACAATATGGATTAAAAATGTCACAAATAATTATAATTAACATGGTATAACATTTAGTTAAAATGTATATTGAAAATTTGACTATATTTTAGAAAATGTAGCTAAAATTTTTTTGCTACATTTTAAAAAATGTAGGTTAAAGTTTTCTTCTACATTTCAAAAAATATTGCTAATAGTTTTTGGCTACATATACAAAAATGTAGCTAAAAACTTTTACCTACGTTGTGAAAAATGTAGCAAATAATATTTCTTTACGAAACTATTTCGTAGCAAAACAATACGTCGCTAATACTTTCTCCGTACGAAGATGAAGCATAGGAAAATGTTTTAGCAATGAATATGAAAAATGTCACCTATACTTTTTACTTACAGGGATTTGGCGACAATTCTAGAAACGAATTTAAATTGTCACTAATTATTATTAACGATGATAATTTTTGTCACGAAAAGTACGTTCTGTTTTAGTGGAAGTTATACATTTCAAACAACCATGCTTTGTTAACAGTTTAAAGGAAATTAAGGAGAAAAATAGAGAAGTGAGAACACTCGAACCCTTTTTGTAAATTCACTTAATTTACTTTGATTTCTTGAATTCCTCACTTGGTTTCAACTGAACTAGTATATGAGCTATTTATATATGTATGAGACACCTTATAATACATGAGATACGATAAAATTATTAAAATTATAAGTCCCTAAAGTTATAAGTTCTTAAATGTAGAGATACATGCATAAAGAAAAATACTTAAACCAAGTTTAATTAATTGGTCCATTTTCCAAGTCTTGGGATTGTTCAATAGCTACAATACTAAGATCAAAGTTTACATCAAGAGCATGAATAATTTTCTTCACCATTCAAGCATCTCCTAATTTTTCTCTATATTTCCTCATTTGATTAGTAGTTTTCCATACTCTTATAAAATAATCATGAATGGATTTATGACTCCTTCATTTGCAAGGATTTAGACTCACCTCTCAAAGTTTGAAGATATACCTTTTTCATCTTATCAACTCCTTTATGAACATTTTGAAGAATCTCCCAGGATTGTTTTGCCTTTATTGCACTTGACACTTTCTTAAACATTTCATCAAATAATGTTACATGAATAATGCTAAGAGCATATTGATCCATTTTAATATTCCTTTGCAACATGTTCCTTGGGGCTTAATTCAACACTCCTTCGTTTACTGGTTCTTTATATCCTTGCTCTACCATCTCCTACGCATCTTGTGAGTCAAGAATTGCCTTCATATGAACACACCTATTATCATAGTTCTATTATTCAGTTTGAGAATTCCAACATCGAACACTACAACAAAATTGGCTTTTAGCTACTTTCTTTTACAACGATTCAAAATCTTTTGTATACAAATATTTTTGAAGTTGTAATTAAAATTTTGTACACGATCTAATTTAATAACATTTTGTTTTAATATACAATGTTTCTAATTGTTTATTTTTATTATATTTTTGTACAATAAATTAACAACAAAAATTGAAATAGTATATACAACAATATGGATTTAAAATGTCACAAATAATTATAATTAACATGTTATAATATTTATTTAAAATGTATATTAAAAATTTGACTATATTTTAGAAAATGTAGCTACATTTTTTTTGCTACATTTTAAAAAATTTAGCTAAAAGTTTTCTGCTACATTTTCAACAATGTCGCTAATAGTTTTTGGCTATATTTACAAAAGCATAGTTAAAAACTTTTACCTATGTTTTGGAAAACGTAGCAAATAATATTTCGCTACAAAAATATTTTCTAGCGAAATAATACGTCGTTAATACTTTCTTGCTGTGAAGGTGAAGCATAGGAAAAATGTTTTAGCGACGAATATGAAAAGATGTTGCATATACTTTTTACCTATGGAGATGTGGTGACAATTATAAAAACAAATTTAAATCGTCGCTAATTAGCAGTGATTTAAATACTTTTAGCGATGATAATTTTCGTTGCTAAAAGTATGTTCTGTTTTAGTGGAAGTTATACATTTCAAACAACCGTGCTTTGATAACAATTTGTAGAAAAATAAGGAGATAAATGGAGAAGTGATAACACTCAAACTCTTTTTGTAAATTCACTTAATTAACTTGGATTTCTTGACTTCTTCACTTGGTTTCAATTGAACTAGTCTATGAGCTATTTATAGGTGTACAAGACACCTTATAATACATAAGATACAATAAAGTTTTTGAAATTATAAGCCCTAGAAATTATAAGTTCTTGAATGTAGAGATAAATGCATAAAGAATAGAATATGAACTACTTGAATCAAGTTTAATTAATTGGTCCATTTTCTAACATTTATTGCTAATTTCCAGACAGCTGTTGTTTAAGGAAGTCTAAATCTTCTGTCTAATATTATGGTGTCTTATTGTGTCCAATAAATCTTAACCATTTATTTATATGGGTCCTGTATGGATTCCACATGGGTCTCGCATGAGTCCCGCAAAATAAATAACTGAAATTTCATAAAATAAAATAAGACAAAGTAATATTAGACAGATGATTTGAACTCTGTTTACGGTGCTAGTTACGAAAAAAAAAATCTACTTGAAGAAAAGACGTTCTGCCTGTATACTTATAGTTTGATTAAGTATCAGAGCAACCGCAAACCTCGATACATTTTATATCGGTTAGTCTCCAATATCATAGCTACCGAAAATGCACCGCTCTAGCAGATGTTATCGTTTAAACTTTAAAGACTTTTGAATATATATCTCTCTTAAGAGTAATCTACCTCTCAAAATCAGTTTACGAGAAATGTTATGACTAGTCATCATCATCAAGATTTCTCGAGAAGTCTGGTGCATCAGGTTTTTGCAACCTTGGGCTCTTTCCGTGTTTGAGTTTGGTACTTCCTTTCCTCGTGCTTCCAGAAAATATTGAAGCCATTAATAGGTTCTGTTGCATTTCAGTCGACGACGAAGAAGCACCATCATGTTTTTTCCGCTCTTCTGTTATTTCACTGGTCATTTGGTCATCTAATGAATCCCCAAAAGATTCCATCATAATCAAGCTTTTTGCCATGCTCCTCCTCTTATATCGTCGCCAAGCAGCTTGAATAAAGCATGCAGCCCATGTTCTCCAGTGGTGAGAGTAAAAACGGACGGTATGCTGCAATTTTTTGCTATGGAGTCGTCTAAACTGATTGGCCACGTACTTGAGGTCTTCTGCTCGTAATGCAAAGGCTTCAACCTCCTCAAGAGCCCTCACCGTTCTTGTCGAAGATGGCAGATTGGTAGTAGATTTTGGTACCAATGCCCATGAGAGCAGTTCCTCCCCGCAAAAGTCTCCAGGACTCAAAGTGATTGAGTTAAAGAAACCTGTTCGACCTCCGTTTGTTGTTGAACTGTCAAGCTTTCCTCTGACGATAAAAAGCATCTCTGTGACTGGGTCGCCTTCACGAACTATGTACGTGTCTTTCGTACTTAAGGAGGATACCAATCGTTCACATATGGCGTCAAGTAGCTGATCATCCATCTGAGAGAAAAATTGAACCTGAAAATGGGGTAAGGTTTAGGTTAAGAGTTGTGTTTTTTCCATCAAATGATTGTCGAGTTGTGGTTCATATCTTTTTTTTCATAGTACATTGGAACCAAGTAAAAAAGCATGTGTTTTCTCTTCTCTTCTCTTTATTCTAAATTGGGGCAAGAATGTGTATCGTGTGATCTTCACCAACAAACACAATACAACTTACTCGTCGAACAAGGTCTAAGCAGAGATGGCGCTTAATGTCTCGACGAAGATCAGCTGGCAATCCACGTAATATGGAGTCTTCATCAACCCCTCGAGTTGCGAGCCACTTGTACTGAACAAATCCCATAACACGTTCCCTCGTATCGTGAGGGAGTTGTCGGTGTCTCATCCACTCCTCTGTGTCTCGTCGCTTTAGCCTCCACTCCTCAAGTCTTAGAGTGATGGACTCCAAGTACGTCTACACAAGCAGCCAATTTTTTGTGTGAGATATACATAGCATCTTAAAGAATGTCGTGTCATTGTAAAATTAAAGAGGAAAGGATTTCTAGATCAGGTTTGAGTTGAAAAATGAAGGATTCTGCATAATTATGATTTTAATTATTCGGCATATATATATTGATAGCTCCTTGTGTCTTTGTCCTTTATTTTCATTCAAGTACGGGTGCAATTAAACCTCCATAATAGACAAATAGAATAGAACCCTCAAACACAAGTTGAATGACCTTTTTTAAGCGAATCACCGTCAAAGAAAAGAATCGATTATCTAAACAATTTAAGCACCAGAAATGCAAAATGGAGTATAAAGAGAATAAAAATTCCTTATACCTGCATATTTCCTATCAGTAGGGCAAACAAAACGAGACCCAAAATCGCAATTAGAATGCTATACGTCGTTTCCCCAATGAATGTGCTTGTAACCAAAGTATTGCCATAGGAACTGAAAAGCACATCACATATGACAAAAATTTCAAATATAGTTAACCATTGTCAACTGATACGGAAAGGCCAGAGGCTTACCTCAAGTTCTGCAATCCCCACCATAGAACATAGAAATACTTTTCAAGGAAAGTGGCGGACAAAACACCTTGCGACAGAGCATTCGCAAAAATGCCATAGTCCAAGATAGTGCCGTTGTCTGGAGTACAGAGAGTAAATACAAGAGTCCTGTTCACCCATATCTGCCGATCAACCTGGATCGTAGTTCTACAATGGAAATATCTATTATTACATCTCACAGGAGTAAGTTCTTCCCTGCATGCATGCTTCCAACATGTTGCATGACGCTCAAAAGACAACAAATACCATGCAGACCCTAAGATCTGCATTATAAGAATAACTGTCATTGTAAGTCTGAGTGATTATAATATAAACGCTAAGATTTATATACATATATATAACCACGTAATAAATTTTGCTTACGTGACTAGCCAACATGAACAGTAGAAGATTGTATGCAGCACCAGCCCATGCAGTATTTGTGACAACTCCAGCGGCTTTGGTTATCTCAGAACTTAATGGGAAAATCATGTACAATCTCGGAATGTATTGGAACAGAACAATAAGTACAAGGGCATTGTGGTTCTCATCAGAGTTTGGACTAGTTATCGGTGAAACAGACCATATGAGGATCTGTCAATAAAACAATCTGTTCAGTTGCATGTCCATTCAACAGGGCACTAGATGTCAGCCAAAATGTTAATGACTTACCTGTGGAAGCGGTAATGATGCTATAAAATCGAGTGCAAAAGTTGATTTCAAGTAACGTATAGCAATCAACTTGGGGTCCGTAACAAGTTCACCCCTCCCAGAAACTCTTGAACTAGCTACTACATAGGCTGTCTGGAACTTTACAGCTATGTTCACCATGTATAACAAATCTGTGAGAATGCGAAAACACGTGAGAGTGATTCCTAGCTTGAAGTCTGTGGTGAAGCACGACGAAGTATTATCATTCATCATAGATGGAAGGAAAAAAAACAATGGATCAACAAATAGTGATAGTAGGCAGGAAAAGAGAAAAAGTCTAATCCATTGTAGGTAAACATCGCCTTCTGGATCAATCGTGTGGTTCATCGACGGTTCCTGATTCTCTGGAACCACTTTTAACCCGCCATATGTTGTGCTTGTGTTGTTTGGCTTTCTATCTCTTTTGCCACTTTCAAGAACCATCAACGGAAAAGATTTCTTGTTTGCAAGCAAATGCTTCTCCTGGTGCTCGTTGTCATTAAACCTACAGGTTTTCAGAGTTCGTCAACCAAATTAATAAAAATGCTGATGCAGATCTTTCGACAGAGGTTAGGTTATTCACTTACCGAACTAACTTCTCTTTATTCGAGTCCATAACAAGAAAAGGTAACGACTACTGGGGAAAGGAACGATAAAACATTAATATAGTTTTGACAGAACAAGAGTTCACAGCTCCTCGGTCATTTCAAACTGAGAAATGGAAACGGTTTGAGCTAAGCTCATAAAACAAAAGGTTTATCTCCACATGTACATAAAACACCAAGTGTCTTTAAAAGCTATTAGAGTAGAAAGAGAGAGTGACCAACATAACCAAGCAGAAAACTCTGCTGATGACGGAAGAAACGTAGCTAAAATTTAGCTGTTTGTTTTCAATGGGATGAATACAAGAAAGTTGCCTAAACTCGGAGAGACAGACAGCGGCGAGTGGATGTGAGGCACATAAGAAAGTATTTTACATATAACAAAACATTGGAAAGGATTTTACATCAGATTCAGAGGAGAATTTTTCTTTTTCTTTTGTTTCTTTAAGATTGTTTTTCTATTGTTCCCAGGATGTTTGGGAACTCCGATAATTCTGTGGCTGCTATTCCCATTAATACTTCCGTCCTTAGAAACTCAATGACTGAGTTTCCACTAATTTGCAATTGATTCTGCCTTATGGACTAGATATAATGGTGTTAAAAAAATCCAGTTAGTTTGTTCTCTTCCAGATTCTTTTTAGTTAAGTATGAAAGCAAAAGGCACGATCTTTGTGGTTCTTTCAGTTTTCATTCATCCATTCACAAATTGCAATGAAGTCTTGACAAGTGAAGGTGCCCAAATTTGGTATCCCAATAAGCCAGAAATAGGCATCTATGAAAGATTTCCACACAAGAAGGTTCAAAGAATTTTATAGCTGATCAAGAAGTGGTAATGACTGCGGTGGTGTTCTTAATTGTGTCCAAGAAGTTTTTGGTGAAATGTTATGAACGTTATATCGGATTCGGATTTAGTTCAATTACAATATGACATTAGTATCAATTAATATTAGGTACTGTTTTTGAATAATCTTATAAAATTGCAGCATAGTCTTTAAATTTTTTAAAATTATAAAATAATATGTTAATATAATGTGCTATATAATTTTTAATTTTATATCAACGTTATCTTAAAAAATCATAACAATATAAATTTAAAATAATAACTCTCTTTATTTCTATTATTATTACGTTTCACATATAAATAATAACTACAAATAATATAAAAAAAAGATCATATAATATTATACAGATATAAAACTAAGAATAATAGAGTATTTAAAATTTTAAAATTTATATTATATAGTAATAAATAATTACATCATATAATAAAAATTAATTTACTTTAAATGTATTAGAATAAGAGTTCATGTCGAGGAACACAGCAAAGTAAAAGTGAAACATGAAATAAAAACAATTATAATTAAAAGCTTTATATGTATGTTGCATATATAAATTTTACATAAACATCAAATAAAAGTAAAATTAAAAAAATAAAAATACAATACCTACAACTTCGTTTGATGATATGTAAACTCAAATCGCACTAACCTCAATTTTCTTTTAGGACAAATTCTTCATCATTGATAGAAGTCTAATCATAACTATCATATAAATTCATTGCACTATCAATACTTTCTCATCTAAAATTAACTTCCAATTAATTTCTTCTATAAAACTTAATTCCTTAGAAACTCAATCTATTGAATGATCAAATGATCAGGATTAATTGGATTTATATAATTATTTGTTTTATTAAGATTCCTAGAAAAAAATAATTTACTATTAAAAATTACAAAAAATTATATTCAACTTAATAATGATAATAACGTACAATTCTCAAAGCTTTAAGATGTAGTGAACAAAGATCAAATCGTTTCTTCTTTTATATTCTAATCTATTCCTTTTGGAAATAATGAATTCAAATATACTCCAATTCCTTTTTACACTTAGTTACATTAAAATATTGATTTAGAATTCGAATCGCAAACCTTTACAATTTTGAAACATTATTTTCGAATTGATCTTACCAAGCAACTGTAAGATAACAAAAGTCACCTTATGAACAAACTAAAACGATCATTAACTTAAAAAAACTAAATTGAAGAAATATATACTTAGATTAAGTTTGTCTCTTTGACGAATCGTAATTGGTATCCCAAAATCACCACATGCATCCTTGTATGCCTCCATTTGAGAGCTAAAGAGATCATGTATCATCTTATGTGAATATAATTGTTGTGATAGTTAATAGTATTCTCCTATTAAACTTTATCTTTCTTTGAAAAACCTTGTGTAAGATAGACATTAAGATTCAAAAATTTCCCAGTAACAAATAACAGAGAGCAAAGTTTCCTTTCACATTTTTTGTTAATGATTGCAAGATAAGGTATATAAAAGGAAGGCTTATTTTTTTAGATTAGTCTTGGCTGTTTCATTCACCTTCTCCACAGTGTCATAAAAGTAACTCGTTATTGCCTTCTCATCACTATCAACTAGACGAAGTACTCTTATAAAATACTCATAAACTTATATGAAAAATTGACCTTGGAACTAAAATTTATGATCTTTAAGTATAATTCTAGAAACCTCCATTTTAGCATAGCTATGTCCTATTGAGATGTACCTCACTTATCACTTGTAAATATTTATCTCAACTCTTTCTTTATTTGAACATAGCATTGAAGTGATAAGAAATTAGTTGCAAATCTTACAATGGCAGGATGACACAAATTTTTACCATTAGTGAAACCCTTTCTTATCAAATTCAAAATCCATGCACGATTAGAGACTAACTTAGCCACTTTTCTTTCTTTCTGCATTGTTTCATCAATAATAGAAAATTATATAGCATCTCTTATATTTTCTAAAATCGGGTCAATGTAATCTACAATTCAAAGAGTTCAATAAAAAGAATTATGCCTACTTTGCAACCTTTTATCAAGTACTTTTATAAGTAAAATCATTGTCAATGATAAAAATGTAAAATGTTTTCATACTTAACTTCATTCACAACTTCATCAAATATCTCAAACAGAATATCAACATTTGTTATAAGGTCAAATGCTCAATGAACTTCATAAACATTATCTTCCTAGCAGATCAATGGGAGACTAAAATTTGTTATTCTCAATAGGTATTGTAAATGTTCTCATTTTTTTTAATTCATAATCTTCTTCTTCCTCTTTTATTCTTACTTCCTGCCTTCCTTTTCTTTCTCAAATTTAAATCAACTGTTAAGTCAAAATGACTTTACGATTAATAATTTTGATGATAAACAAAAAGCAGACGAATGAAAAACAGACGGAAGCTATCAAAAAGCAGACGCAAGCTAAAAAGCAGACGGAAGCTAAAAAGCAGACAGAAGCTATCAAAAAGCAGACGCAAGTTGAAAAGCAGACGGAAGCTATCAAAAAGCAGACGGAAGCTGAAAAGCAAACGGAAGCTATAAAAAAGCAAACGCAAGCTGAAAAGCAGACGGAAGCTATCAAAAAGCAGACGGAAGCAAAAGCAGACGGAAATAAGAAAACAGACGGAAGCATCAGTCTAAGTCAGTTACAGAGCTCAACTGAATAACCGTTTTTTTAAAGAATCAAGAAGCAGTTTTCAAGAAGCAGTTGAAGACGAAGGCTATAAATATTAGTCGTGTCAAAGAGATTAGAGACTTTTGTCAGAGCGAGATT
>JANITX010000212.1:40371793-40384073 GCA_027564395.1 Erythroxylum ulei | reverse complement strand
CTTTCAAAGCCTCTCCAATGCTTCCAATATTTCACATGTAATTTATCTTGTATCTAAACCATATTTTCCATTTCATTTCAAATTCATAAATTCTTCTTTTCTCTACACACGGCTAATTGCAAATAATTTCTCATTTAACAGTCCTAGCTTACAGAAAGGTTCGGGGTCCAACAAGGATGGGAAAAAGGTTAATGTCACAGGTTTTGGTATTAAAGGATTGGTTAAACCAATTGGGAATAGATTGGAGGTCTTTCTCATTGGGAATGTGGATTTGGAAGTGGTTTAGGTAGTGTTCCCACAGAGTTTTAAAGAAAGAACATTCAAAGAAGAAGTTATCAATAGTCTCATTATCCAAGGTACACAAGGAACAGTGATTGGGGGTATGAAGATAAAGGAGTTTGTCCTGTGTTTGTAACTTTTTAAAGAAAGCCAGCCATAGTATGAAATAACACCTAGGGATGTTGCTTTTAAACCAAACCAGTTTATGCCAAGGAATACTTTGAATTGAAGGTCTCAAGAAATTGTAGGCTGAACCATTAGTATACTTTTTTGAAGGGCTAGCTAACCATTCCAAACAATCAGGTTTAGTGCGATTTGGTTGGTACTGTAAGGGATCTAAGTGGTATTAGGGATTTCTTTGTAACAAAAGGAGTCAAAATTCTAGAGCTTTTTCATTCTTACTCTCAAATATTCTACTCTTACATTCTAGGTTCAGAAATTTCCTCCAAAAAAAATTTTGTATACACCAAATTGTTCCTCATCATTTGCAGTTCACATCGGCACAAATTTATGGTCGGACTGCCTCTTATGTGGCCACACGCGCCATCAGAAGCCACTGATCTCCAAAAGCCTAGTTGCAGAATCGTTGAAGGTATAAGATGATCTAAATGACGTCGTTTCACTCCAAGGTAAATCAATGTCGTTTTGAAGATACAGAAGGCAACGCCAAGTCAGCAATATGTCATCGTCACATCATATCTATTGTAGTGCCACGTCATCGCCACATCATCTCGTGTTAGTGCCACATTAGCGTCATTTCAACACGTGTCCCAATGCCATTGGCACACCTGTTGTCCTCTAAATCATCCACTTGTCCTCTTTTGTTTGGGTCAAATCCATTGATTCAGTTCGGTTCGGTGGTTGACTGACACCTTGACTGTCCAGTTCAGTACTTTTAAATTTGGGTTCTCCGCAAACCAGACTGATTCATAAGGTTTATTGATATCCTAAATCTAATTTTGAAGTCAGACTGATTCGTAAGGTTTCCTCCTATCTTATTGCATTCTTTTACTATGGATCCCTATAAACTTCCCCAATACATTCCCAACCCTTTTAATATCATCTTTGATGTCTCCAAATATGATCTTTGGGCTAAGGAAATGTGTAGTTTTCTTAAGGGAAGGCTTCTTTGGCGTATTGTTATTAGAGAAATACCTATACCCACTTAAATGAAAGATAAAGACATTGACGTATTCACCAAATGGTAAGTGGCATGGACTGGCATGAACCATCAAATCTTAACATGTTTTTGAAATACATGTGTCAAAACCATCAAATTTGACTTTTGACGGTTTGACACAACTCAAGAGGTATGGAATCTTTTGAAAAATCGTTACTCGATATCAAATGATTTCCATCGATTTCATCTTTATAGGAGGCTCCATCGAATGCAACAGTAACCTGGACAAACAATACACAGTTATATGTTTGAATTACAAGAACTATGGGATCAACTAGCACTTGGGGATCCTATTTGGCCTAGTCGTAATACTGCTGCGCTCTATGCAAATCTTCAAGATTGTCAACATATATGGCAATTGCTTATGACTCTCAAGGGTGAATTCGGACCCATTCGTAGTTCTCTTCTTCACAGAGGAACTCTACAAAATGTTGACATTGTCATTAAGGAGCTCATCTCAGAGGAAAGTCGTCTCAATATGCTCCGCCTTGAAAAATCTGTCTCATCTACTAATGTTGTCCTTGCAACTCATACCCCATCTTAGACCTCTCAAAATTTCGATAAGAAGTATTATAAAGGATCTTGCAGCTACTATAAAAAGCCCGGACATCACATCTCTGAATGTAAAAAACTGCTCAAAAAAAACTCTGGACAAGGTAATTCTTCTAAATCTCCCCAGCCTACTTCCACTGTTGTTGCTGCCAATAAGGGCCCCATAGAAAACACTTCTCCCAAATTCTCCTTAAAGACCTTCATGCCCTTCTTTAACAACTTCAGCCAGATTCTGATACAGTCTCCTCCTCTGCCCTATCTATCACATGAGGTACTTCAAAATCTTAATATCTCGACTTTCCTAATCAACAAGGAGCCACCATTCAAAGGTCTTTTCCAAACACATCTAAACAAAATGGTCGGGTTATATGCAAATATAGACATATTCTTAACACTACTCAAGCCATTCTTTTATCATCTTCCTATCCTGAAAACCTTTAGGGAGAAGCAACCTTTACTGCTGTATATACTATCAATCATATTCCCTCTCCTACCATAGGTAATATCTCTCCTTATGAGCACTTATTCAATCATGCTCCTAATTACCAGTCTCTTAAAGTGTTTGGTTGTGTATGCTTTGTTCTATTACAACCTCATGAACAGACCAAACCTGAAACCAGGGCACGTTTGTGTTGTTTTCTAGGGTATGGGATAGATCATAAAGGATATAGATGTTGGGATCCACTATCTTAAAGACTTCAAATCTCTCGACATGTCACCTTTAGGAGCATAACATGTTCTCCACAATATCAAAATTTTGAGTCAGTGAACCCACACACAAATTTTTCTCTAACCCTACCATATCTTTGTTTCTTGATATTTCTTTTGTAGGTCCATTTTACAACTCTCACAGCTCAACCCAACCGGCGACTGATCCTATTGTATCTTCTTTAGCTACAAATCCTCCATCACCAAATAACCCTTCACAAGAATCTATTGAGCCTCCACACCCCCTCCGTCAATCCTCTAGAGTAAGTCAACCCTCTTCTCATCTTAAAGACTTCCATGTTTATTCTACTACTGTTTCTCTATATGAACCTCTCACATATCGCGAGGCTAGCTCTAATCCCTTATGGCAGCAAGCAATAAAGGAAGAATTACAAGCTCTCTCTAATACCAACACTTGGGAGATAGTTGACCTACCTTCAGATAACTTTGTTATTGGTTGTAAATGGGTATACAAAATCAAGACTCGAGCTGATGGATCAGTTGAAAGATGCAAGGCATGATTAGTTGCCAAGGGGTTTACTCAAGAATATGGAGTTGATTATGAGGAAACCTTTGCTCCAGTAACTCGTCTAATTTCAGTCCATAGCTTTATTGTCGTAGCAGTAAGCATTAGGACTTGTTCCAGATGGATGTCAAGAATGTCTTTTTTAATGGTGATCTTCAAGAAGAAGTATACATGCAACCTCCACCTAGGTATGAGCATCCACCTAATAAAGTTTGTTGTCCCCGCAATGCCTTCTATGGCCTTAAGCAAGCTCCTCGAGCATGGTTTGCTAAATTCAGCTCCACAATCAACCATCTTAGCTTCACATCCAGCTCTTATGATCATGCCTTGTTTATCTGAAAAATAGATCAAGGGTGTACTCTTCTCCTTCTATATGTTGATGATATGATAAGAACTAGCGATGGCACTCAGAGGATCTCCACTCTTAAATCTTGTCTTCATCAACAATTTGAAATGAAAGATTTAGGTCTCATAAGCTATTTTTTAGGCTTTGAAGTATCTTCTGATGATTCGGGTTATTACTTATCTGAAGTCAAGTATGCTACTGATCTTATCTCTCGTGTTAGTCTCACTAATACTAAGATTGCTAGCACTCCACTTGATTCTAATGATCATATTTCTGCTACTGATGGAACTCCTCTGAGTGATGGTACACTTTATTGATAGCTTGTTGGTAGTCCTATATATCTTAGTAGCACTCACCCAGATATCACTCATGTAGTTCACATTGTTAGTCAATTCATGTCTACACCGCGTACAACTCACTTCTCTACTGTTCTTAGTATACTCTGATATATTTGAGGTACTTTGTTTCATGGACTCCACTTTAATCATTCATCTTCATTGGGTTTACGTGCATACTCTGATGCTAACTGGGCTGGGGACCCAACTGCTTATCGATCTACCATTGGGTACTGTTTCTTTCTTAATACACCTCTCATTTCTTGGCATAGTAAGAAGCAAATGATTGTCTCTCGCTTAATCACTGAATCATAATACCAAGCCCTGACTGACACTACCTCTAAAATTTTATGGTTACAAAGGTTACTTCAAGACATCGGTGTCATGATGGTTACGATGGTCAGCAGTTCCTCTCTTCTGTAATAATCGTAGTGCTATGTAGATTGCTCATAATGATGTCTTTCATGAACGAGCTAAACACATCGAGATTGATTGTCATCATGTGCTTCATGGAACCATACAACTTGTCCCAATATCATCTCAAGCACAAATTGTTGATCTGTTTACCAAATCACATCTGCATCGACATTTTCAAGATCTTCTCTCCAAACTCAAGTTATCATCGTCACTACCATATTGAGTTTGAAAGGGGATGTTAATGTATATTATCAAACAATCTCTCTTAGTTAACCGAATCCCTAAAATTAGCCTTTTTTTTTGCCTAAGATCATATACATTAATGATGTATTTTATTCTGTTAACTTTTGTTTTACTTAGAGGCATTTACAATGTATAAAATGGAGTATGTTTGTCTCTTTTGACACACAGAGAAATACAAACTTCATCTTCATTTCCTTCTAGCGTTCTCTATTTCTACAAAAGGAACAAGCAAAATGACAATGCATAGGAGAACAAAAGTTGGGATAAAATGCACAACAGAGAATAGCAGAGAACAAAAACAAAACGCAGCAACAGGAATAAAAAGAAATGCAAACGCTGTAGAGAGAAAAACGTAACAAAAATCCTAATAAAACTAATGTTTTCCACACCAACTCTCTTTAAAATGGAGGAGATAAGCAGAAGCTTATTAAAGAGCCAACAATGAGTGAAAAGGCAGCAGTGGAAGGAGAAGAAAAATGAGCAACCATTCACCTGAAAAAGGAGTATTCCGAGTGGATTAACACCTTTCGAAGGAGGTAGCGTAAGGAGGTGTAAGAGTGTTTGGAGAGCCATAAGCTCGCTAGAATTGAGCTGGTTCGTGACTAGTGAAGGAGAAATTCCAAACCTTAGGGTTAGTTCGAGGTCTATGAAGGCAGAAAAATTGAATGAGTTTTTTCAGATATCCTACTCTCTTTGTTTCTAGTTTCATATGCTAAATTTATGATTAATTGTTGAATTCTAGTTTAGCTATATTGCTCCAATTATTTGGAATATTATTTTTAATTAAATTGATTACTGAGTGGAATTAACATTCATGCAATTTTTAAAATGTCGATATCAAATTTCGATTGTTGATTGCATTTCTTGGTGCTTGATGTGGTGAGTTGGTTCAATTTCTAAGAGAAAAAAAGGAGCAAGTAGAAACTGATTGGTTGATTTTTTACAATTAATTTATTAATCATCTCGAATTTTCTTGGATATGTCAAAAATGCATGACTAAAATAAAATTCAAAACTTGCTTGTTCACTTGTAAATATTAGGTTAGATTTATGTTTTATTTCTTTGATTTCTAAATTTAATTTAATTCGTTTTGAACATCAAAAACCCCTCTCTTTTTTTATATACGCATTAGTTTACTAATTTTATAAGTTTCATTATTTTGAATTATGTCAGTTTAGGATTTTTCCTAATTTCGTATTTTGTTAGAGATTTTATCCAAGTTATCTAAATCTTTATATGAGTTGTACTATGTGTGTTTAATTTCATCTTAACTTGAAAAATAGCATAGCTTAATGTATTGTGCTCAAAATAATCATGTATTATAAAATTGGATTTTATTTCTTTCTAAGAACGTATTGTAAGTTTATTTTCTTAAGTTTTGATATTGTACCTTAATTATGCATTTAAAAAGATATTATATGTTAATGATATTTATATTATGGAATTTCTTTCATGTAAGCAAAATTATTAAGATGTAATTATCTCTTTTAAAAGTATTTTAATTAATAAACTAGATTATTAAATTAACTTTCCTCGTGGGATCGACTCTTATTTGCTATATACTATATTTGTTTAATAAATTGAAAGTAAATAAGGATTTAATTTTATGCATCCAACGACAATTATCAGTATTCCTAAAGAGAGACTAGTATGATGTAATAGTAAAAATACTAGATGAAGTATGGATCCATATAATTGAGTCTTCGCCAGAATTGTTGAGGAAAAATTTAGATAATTAACTAGAGAATGAAGACATATGAATGATCGCTATAGGGTTTATAATAAAGATAGCATTAGCAATTGTGACATTAGGTGGTAAGAATTCTTGCAAAGGAGTTGCTTTTTCTACTAATTCCAGGGGACCAAAGGGGGTCCAAGAATCATGCCAAAAAGAAGTGTTCCTACCATGCTTGAATACATATTTACATGATTCTCTAATATTGATCCTTATCTTGAATAAGAATTACATTAGAGAAGAAACATTTATAGGAATCTTTTCAATCTAAAGATTTTGGCCTTTAATATAATAGGAATGAACTCATTTTACCCACAAAGATTACATGGTTATAAAGGAGGCAAACTAGAGATGGTTAATTCCACTCAAATGTATAGATTGTTAGTTAAGCCCTAACAAGCGACATGCATCAAATTGATTGCATTATTAGAGCTATTAACTGTGCAAAGATTTCCTGATGACCCTAGTCTACTTTTGCCTTGAGTTAGATTCTTTGCTAGCAGAGTTTAAGACAGTCTTCAAGGATATAGTGGCTTTACCTCTAACCTAAGAATTTGATCACAAAATTGAATTAAAGGAGAGAACGCAACCAATTAGCATTCAACCTTATAGATATGCTAGCCTCCAGAAAAATGTGATAAAGCAGTTGGTGAGAAAAATGTTGAAGGTAGGAGTTATAAGGAGTAGACAAAGTCCCTACGCTATTCTAGTGGTGCTAGTGAAAAAGGATAATTCTTGACAAATATCTGTGGACTACGAAGCTCTTAACTAGGCCACCATCAAGGACAAATTCCCTATACCAATGGTGGAAGAACTACTTGATGAATTGGTAGGGTTTAGTGTGTGTTCCAAGGTGGATTTGAGGACAGGGTATTAGGAAATATACATGCATGAACCTAATATAAAGAAGATAACATTTCACACACACAAGGGGTATTATGAGTTTCTAGTCATAATGTTTGGCCTCATTAATGCCCCCTCAAACTTTCAACACCTTATGAACTGTATTTTCTAGCCCTATTCAAAAAGGTTCATTTTGATTTTCTTTGATGACGTAATCATTCATAGCTAAAGTAAGGATGATCACCTTAAACATCTGAGGGCAATCCTAGAGAAATTAAAGGAACTCCAACTTTATGCTAAAAGGATGGAGTGTTTTCTTGGGTGTTCAAGTATAGAATATTAATGCATGTCGACTGTACCAGAAAATAAACCTACAGAAAATAAAGCTTACTTTGCACGCTAAGATTTATAACATCGGTAAGTAGGGATCATATTCACAAGGAGTATTCGTGTAGGTTTTGCAATGAAAGAATCGATGTTTAGGATATAAATGAGTATTTAGTTGGATGAAATTAAGAAAACAAAGTAGAATTGAATTAATGGAAGCAAATCAAATTAAACATCAATAAAGATAGAAAATTGATGAATGATTTTGGAATCCGATTCTCAATCTTAGCCTACACATAAATAAACATACGTCATTGTCTCATTATTTTCACGCCTCTGTTAGAAACTATTAATGGTAGATTAATAATAAGCTTTGTTAACCCCAGTTTTCCCCTAGGTCGTGTTTAATCAAAATAAGCTAACATAGAACAAGCTCTCTAGATTTAATAGGACAACTGCATTACGAATAAGGAAAACAAATTAATCTAGGCAACATCCACACAAACTCGAGTCATTTAACCTACGTTATGATATCCCTAATGATTTTACATCATTAGCTGCCATAAATGAATCCAAAACACAACTATTATGTATTGTATTTGAGATTCTAGTAATGGGTTTATATAAAAAAAATCTAATAGAAGCACTCAAATCATCCTTACATAAATATCCAAATTAAGCAAAAAATAACATAAACTATCCCTAAAGTGAGAGAGATTCAAAAGTACATCATGAAGAGATGTTCAAATATGATCCTTAGTTTTGCTTTCACCTCAAACTGGAAAAAGGAAGATTAGCCCTCCATAGATTCCAAAGAAGTAAGGTTCTACCCTTTCTCGCATTCCAAAAACAATTCCTCTCTTCTTTGGCTGCTTAAATGTCTATTTATATGAAAAACTAGGTTTATGGGGGGATGCACCATGCATCCAACCATGCAAACCAATAAAAATGCCTCATTTGTAAAGGTGCACAACCGTGTAAGTAGATACATGGCTGTGTAAACCAAAAAATCTCCAATCACCAAGCTACACGATCGTGCATCTTGTAGATCATGTTGAAATGTTCATTTTCTTGCATTTTCTTGTCCCATTGTCACCCTAATCCGTCTCCTTCTTGTTCCACAAGGGCAAATAAATTTGAACATCAAGAGGATAACTCAAAGAATGTTCTTTTAACTCATTTTAGCTCTTAAACTTCCAAATTGTACCTAAAATCAAATATGAACCAAAATGAGTTTCTTAAACAATTCATAACATTAATCACTAAATATTGTGGAGTAAATAGATAATCAATTAAGCATATATCAAATATCTTAGGCACGTTATATTGGAAGGAGTTAAGATATACCCATCCAATATAGAAACTATCCAAAAGTGGTCCATTCCTAAAATGTTCAAATAACTAAGAGGGTTCCTTAACAGGATATTACTGTCAATTTGTAGAAAATTATAGGAAGACTACAGCTCCTTTTACTAACTTAAAAATGATTCATTTAGATGGGGCGATAAGGCTCAAGTAGCATTCGACACACTCAAAGGGGCCATGGCGACAACAACAAATATGTGATTACCAAATTTTTCAAAGCAATTCGTGGAAAAAATTGATGCTGGCGAGGAAGGCATTCAAGCAGTGTGCTGAAGTAGCATTTGACACAGTCAAAGGGGACATGGCGACAACAACAAATCTGTGATTACCAAATTTTTCAAAGCAATTCGTGGAAAAAACTGATGCTAGCAGGGAAGGCATTCAAGCAGTGTTAACTTAAAACGGGCATCCTATCTACTATAGTAGTAAGTCCTTATCCCCAAAAGAATCAATTGCTTTCTATATATGAGAAATAAGTGCTAGCTATTCTATTTGTTGGTTGGTCAAATATTTTGGCTTATTCCATAATTCTACATCGAAAATGTGTGGGAATGGTGGAGGTTTCTAAAACTATAAAAGGAGCCTCCCCTCCGCAGTTAAATCATCCCAAAATAATGGTCTTTCATTAGATAAATCTCTTCTCTTCTTTTGTAGTATTTCACTTGTATTATTTCCATAAAATAATGAAATACAAATTTAGTAATGCCCAAGGAAGTATGCATAATTAGCTGAGCCTCGATAAATTTTGGTGTTCTTTATTTGTCTATTTAATGGCTATTGTTGGGTATATTTGTAGTGAATTATTGTGCTATTGAATTACATGTCTAGGAAAATTCTGTATAAAAGATTGGTATTTAAATGGGACCGTCTGTGACCCTCCAATCTTTCCTCGGAATTTACCTGGTGTGATTTTTTAGCACTATCGTTCACACTCTATTCACCTAGGCAATAGTGGTTAAGGTGAATTTTCAGTATCGATGGAAATTAACCCAGAATTTCACAACAATTGGTATCAGAGCCAAGGTTTTTTCTTAGTATGCTCTGTGGTTGCAGCGTGGTCTGATCTTCCACATCAGAAAAGTTTTTTCCTTAGTTGACAGCTATTGAATACAAATTATAGCATAGATGACAGAAATGAAAGATACGACTGCACCAACCATGTCGACAGCTTCTACCTCGTCTATTCTACCAAGGACTGCTGTAACAAATATAAGATTTGCGGTGGAGTTTTTTGATGGTACAGGTCATTTCGGCATGTGGCAAAGTGAAGTTCAAGATGCTCTTTTTCAGTAAAGTCTTGACATTGCCATTAAAGAAAAGAAACCAGATGATGTTGAGGAGAAAGATTGGAAGACTATAAATCATTTTACATGTGGTACAATTCGATCGTGTCTTTCCAGAGAGCAAAAGTATGCTTTATCAAAAGAAACTTCTGCGTCTAAATTGTGGAACGCGTTGGAAGAGAAATTCTTAAAGAAAAGCAGCTAGAATAAGTGCCTGTTTGGATGGGCTTATATCAGTAGAGCTTTTGTAAGTAGAGCTTTTGTAAGTAGAGCTTTTGTCAGTAGAGCTCTTCTAAGAAGAGCTTTTCTAAGAAGCCAGTTGACTATTTGGCTATCAATTAGAAAAATAGCATTTTTGAAAGAGCTTCATAGTGTAGATTGTTTGGAAATATAAAAATAAAAAACACTTTTATTAATTTAAACTATATTTTACTTTGTAATAAAAATAATTTATGCATGTAAATAATATTTAAAGTATATTAAACAATATACAAAGCACAATATATTAGGTTTATATTTGATTTGAAATAATTTAACTACTATTAGATCTTTCTTGAATAGAATGGGTTTACATTTACAGTACAATTACTTTCAATTCAAGACTCAAGCTAGCCCTCAAGGCCAAACTTTGAATAGACCTGGACCTTATTGCTACGTGTAACAAAAACTTTGATAGAACAATCATCTAAAATACTTGACTTTAAGTGCCAATGAGTTTTGCCTAATAGGTTAATCTTTATGAACTTTTTTGATAATTTTGTTTGACAAACAATAACTCTAATCTTAGCTCTAAAATGGCTTAGAACAAAGTTAAGATTAGTCATTATTAATGACTAAGCTTGACGATTTTCTCCTAAATGAGCCAACGGGACATCATGGAACTCATTGCTCTGCATAAACATGACGAATTTTTGATTTCGAACTCTTGTGTAGTAGACTACGTCTTCAAAGGCTTAGAAACTTCATATTCACCCATAATCAATTCACCTCATTGTTCTAGCAGACTTTTGGACATGTCATCCACAAAAATCCTAATGCCACTTCCCTGATTATTGGCAAGATGTGGGAATATTGTGCTCTGTCTGCCATGGTGATCGAGAATTACGACTCACAATTCTTCATCTGAACCAAAGATCTCGAGTTCAATCATCTTGCCTATCCTCAGGTCGATTTTTCCATCCAAATGTGGCAATCTGTTATGTTTTCGTTCTTTTTGCCTTATTCATGTGGACTGATGGTTCTACCTTCATTGTGTATGATTTCTTGAGGAATAATAGATGAATGTTCATGATTAGAAATCACAAATGCATGTCAGGATATGAACTATAACAAATACAGGAATGTTTACCTATCTTGTGAGCCAATCACTGATCAATTGATGTTGCAAACACTTTCTTTGAATCTTTTGAATTCTGTTCACCTGCCAATACAAAATCATGATATTGCATGGGCATACAGACAACAATAAGAGAGACAGTTGAGCATCTCTAACCTGTGATTTTGTTAAGGAATCTTATACCCTGTGAATGAGCATTAGTTGTCACTTTATCTACATTACTGTTAAATTAGATGCAAGAATCAATTGTTTAGGCCAAGAAAGAATTGCAGAACTGTAGTGGTAACTTTGTAATTTGTATGACCAACCTCAATGCCCTTCTAAGTCCTTCTACAATCTATAATTTTACTGGCTGCTTGGGCTTCTTCGAGTTTGTTCTGTCACCTAGCGAATCAACTAAGTAAATGCCTTCTGATTTTAGAGCATCCTTAAAGGTTGTTCTCAAGTTCCTGAGATTTTAGGAAAACAAGTTTGATGTATCATTTGAGAGGAACTACAACAATTAAAGAACAAAAGCAGGTAAGTTTCCATTAACAAATATAAGCAAATTTGTGAACAACCCCATAACCTAGCAGTGAACAAAGTGTTTTTATGAAACTAGATATATACCCAGATCAAGACTCAACAAAAAAGAAAACAAAAGAAGACCCTGATTAACATTATAGCTAAGAAGTCAGATATTAGAAAACTTTAGATTGAACTTCCATGAAAATGTCGCTCAATGCTCCAACGTATGATTTTTTTCTCACAAAGTATTAGAGAGCGAACTTACATGAAACTGAGAGATACCCAGATCAAGACTCAA
>JANITX010000212.1:40351897-40359397 GCA_027564395.1 Erythroxylum ulei | reverse complement strand
GAAAAGGCATTGTAGATTCTTTTTATATATTGACGGTTAAATAAAAATAAAAACAAAAATATCGTGTTGCACTAAAAAATAAAGCATGCTTACATTTGTTATACTGTTTCTCCTCCTGAGTACAATTTACAATCAAATTCGAAACTATTTATAATCCACATTAAGATAAAAAATCTCTCAATAATTATTAATCCTTAATATCTATCTTCTATATATCTATTAAGAAATACACTCACTTCATATTTGACATTGCTATTTAAAAGTAGGATAAACTTAGCAAAATCTTACTCTTAGATTTCATTAGATAACCATAAAAGGATAGACGGAAAAACATCTTATATCACACTTATTGCACAAATGCAAACAAGTTCCTAAAGTTATTTACCAAAGAAAAATAAAAATTCTAATCAACTGTACTCATCCTGACAGAAGAAGAAAGACTAAGAGCCGGTTTGGTTCAGCTTTTGGAGTAAAAGTACTTTTTCTTACAGCAAAAGCTATTTTAAAGAAAAAATGAATGTTTGGCTGTAAACTTCAAAAGTACTTTTGAAGTAGAAATAGCTTTTTTAAAAGCTAAAATACAGCTTTTTCAAAAGCTAAAATTTGGAGCTTTTCTAAAAAACTCCAAATTTTAGCTTCTCCGGGTAGACCAATTTGCGTCACATACGTATATAACAAACTTTAGAACGTCTCTTCCGTTTCTTTAGCTTTCGTCTATTCACTCAACTCATCTTCTCAATCACTCACAACTCAACCATGCTTAGTAAATCTTCCGATGAAATTTCGCACTAAATGACTCAACCATGCTCAGTAAAACTTCCAATGAAAGCGAAAAGAGAACTGGGTGTTTTCTTCTGCCACTTTCCAATCCAAAGATCGTAGCTTGTGAGGGAAGTGATCCTATCTTTAACGCCTTTTTGTTTCGCGTTTCCTCCACATGTGAAGTCATTTAGTGCCTGTTTGGTTCGGCTTTTGGAAACTTCAAAAGCACTTTTTTTCACCGCAAAAGCTATTTTAAGAAAAAATAAGTGTTTGGCTGAAAACTCAAAAAGTGCTTTTACAGTAGAAGCAGCTTTTTTAAAAATCAAAATACAACTTTTTTAAAAGCTAAAATTTGAAGCTTTTCTAAAAAGCTCCAAATTTTATATTTTTCAGGTAGACAGTTTACGTCACTTCCGTAAATAACATTTCACGACTGCAGGTTCACGACTCTTTGGTTTCTTTTTCTTTAACGCCTCTTTCTTTCGTTTCTTCTCTTTCTTCTGTTCCTCACCAAGACACCAACTCACTGTCTATCTTCTGTACTTAGTTCTCTTTTACGTTTTTGGAGGATTTAGAGAAACCAGATGAGGACAGCTGCGTCACGATTGATCCATTCAAGAGCATCCCTCTCCAGGTTATGGTAAGTACCCCTGTTGATTTTAGTTAAAAGTGTATCATACTATTCGGTGTTTTGATGGGCGTGTGGATTTTAAAAATTGGGCGCTGTTGAGTGCGAAGCGGGTTCTTTTTTTTAGACGGTACCATATCAGTTTCTTTCTCGTTTTCATGCTTCTAACTTGTTAACCAAATGAATAATGACGGTTGATTCCCCACTTCATCAAATGTATGGCACTAGCCTACTAGATTATAATTATTTGTTCTTGTTATTTTCGTCTTATGCTCTCAAATTTACTTTTACATGCTGTTTGATTGTGCTTTTAATTCTTTTTTTTTCGTGTATCTGTTTCGAGTTGTAAAATTCTAATTCGTTGTAAATATTAATTGAATTGCCACTGTCCGAGTAGCCCGCTGGCATTATCGAGGAATAAGAGATGCTTGTCAACCGAGTCTAATCAAGTTGATGAGCCCTTTAAAGTTCAGGAAGCAGAGATAGTGAATGCCCCTCCACCCCCAGAAGAGAAGGTATGTTGGTTGCTCTGATTACTGTAGACTACACTTGACCTCTGTACATTTTGACTAATATACGAGTCTATTCAGTTGCTTGTATTGGGTGGCAGTGGATTTGTTGGCACCCATGTCTGCAAAGAAGCTTTGAGCCGTGGTGTATCAGTTGCTAGCCTTAGCAGGTATCACGCTTCTCCACAATCAGGAATAAATTGTTAGTTTCTAGATTACTTGTAATCTTAGCCTCTTCTTGGGGTGTGATGAAATATTGATTGTTCTTGGCAGCTTTTGTTTTCTTTCAATTTTTTTCTTTAAGTTTGTACTGATTCTTTTCTTTACCTATGAAATTTTACTCTTGGAAGCTAGTATAGCTTTTTATATGAATTACAAGTCCATCGGATGACATTTCCAACCCAAGCAATTTATTATTTGTTGGCAGCATCAGTCCACTCCTTCAAGACTTAGGAGTGTGTAGTGTTAAACGTGATAATCTCTTTCCTGTCTTCCTGAGTATCCTTGCTTCTTCCTTTTAGGTCTGGCAGGTCATTAATACGTGATTCATGGGCTAATAGGATGACTTGGCACCAAGGTTTACTTTCTTGTCTAATAAAATTTATAGTCTTGTGCTTTTGATGTTACTCCCAACTTGATTTCCTTTCCTTCTATGATTCTTTTCCAGGAAATCTTCTTTCACCTGATTCATGGAAGGAAGCGCTAGATGGAGTTACTGCTGTTGTATGTGAACCCTTAGCTTCTTATTGTTGTGTTGACTTATCATTCGAGCGAAGGTTTATTATCATTTGTGTGAAACAATGATGGTCAGCATGTTTGCTTAGGCGGCCTGTTTGTTTGTGTGTGTGTGTGTGTGGTTATGTGCAAACTATAATCTCTTTTGAACACATAACATGGTCAACCAATTGTTGCCTTTATGTAATGAGTATTCTTTTTTATGCTAATTTAAATTTTCTACTCTAGATATCCTGTGTTGGTGGTTTTGGCTCGCCATCTTACATGTATAAAATTAATGGAACTGCAAACATCAATGCAATTCGAGCTGCTTCTGTAAAAGGTATCATTTTTAGGAACAAATTTGTCTTCTCACTATTGTTTTTTTTATTGTATTCCCATTAACATTTAATTGATGGTCGCTTAATATCAATTGAATATCATGTTGAATGGAAATTGTGAAAAACTCACCATAACCACAATAAGAAATCACTGTTTACTTGGAGTTGGTTTTGGGGCTTTGTCAAAATTGCTATCCCATTGGTAACTCAGAAATTTTTTTTAATTGATTTGATTATCAAGCCTCAAGTGTCTTCGGAAAACATTTTCTTGTGGCAAGGCTTTGATTTTATTGCCTTCAGTAAGTAGTTTTTGTTTTCAAATCACTAATGCGTTATATAACAGCAAGCCTTGGGTTTGTTTCTTTCCTGTTAATATGATGAGTAAACTTCAAATTATTTTAGAAATGTTACTGTAATTTAAGCATATTGAGTCTGTAGACAGAAACTTAACATCCCTTGCTGTTTTCTGTTTTTTGTTTTGACGCACCCTGCCTGCCTCTACAACATAATTCCACTTTTTGACTGTAGGTGTAAAAAGATTCGTCTACATCTCGGCTGCTGACTTTGGCATGGCTAACTACTTACTGCGAGGATATTATGACGGAAAGGTAACCTTTGGCTTCTTTGACGGCTACCTTCACTTGACATTGAAAAGTAACGGTGAATTAAGAGAATACTATATTACAACTCCAGATAAAGAAGGTAAACTGCAAAAGAGCTAACATAAGCTCTTTTGACTGCCATTTGTTGCTATTTACTATTACTAATAAACTGGGAAAAGGCTAACATAAGCTCTTTTGACTGCCATTTGTTGCTGTTTTTAGTATTACTTACTGGTCAAATTGAACTAACATACATACAGACATAGAAATAGATGCGTTCTTGTGTTTATATGCTAATTGATTGTAATTTAAAAAAAAAACCTTAATCAGGAAGCAAATAGTGAGAAAATTTATTTCCTTATGGCTACTGGCTAGTTGACGCTTGTTTCTTGTTTTTGAAGTAGAGAGCTGCTGAGACAGAGTTATTGACAAAGTTCCCATATGGAGGTAAAACTTCTCTATCTCCATCAAAGACTTTGCGTAGCATGTCCTTGCCAGTTTTGTGGTTTCTGAAAAGCTGGAATTTGAGGAGGCTGACACAGATTCCTCGAAGTGAAAACTAATGAAAATGAAATTTTCTGTTTTACTATTGTTTTTGTTTGGTTGCATGCTATCTGTACTTGCTAGTAAGGGAGTGAACAGAATAGAGAAAGAGAAGATGGATTGAGGAATTGTGAGAAGGAAAGGACACAGGCCGAACATTAGTAGTGGGGAAATAACAGTTTTAGCAAGTGCTAAATTGCATAGTAGATTCATGAAGATCACTATCTTTCATGATGAAACTGAGCTTCTGTATAGGCGCCAGGTTCTAAATAGGAAAACGATTAAGAACTCCTTCAGGTAATAGAAAAGGAAGATAAGCTAGTCCTCGAATTTTAGTACCCATGTTCTCATTTTTCTTGTCGTTGGAAAGAAAATTATTTTTATTCCTCTTGTCCATGGCTCCCTGGATAATGGGTTACTTATTATGAAACATTTGATTTGTCCCCACAGGAGTGATTCTCAGGCCCGGTTTCATTTACGGGACTCGCAGAGTTGGAAGTTTGAAGATACCTCTGGAAGTTGTTGGTTCTCCTTTGGAAATGGTAATCTTATCCTGCTTCTTACTTGTAGTTTAATATCCATCACTTATAAGCACCCAAGTCAGATTTGTCGGATTTGTTCTTAACTGGGCGCTGTAGAACTACATGCAACTTCCTTCGATCAAGCAATGTTTGGTCTAGAGAAGTCATCCAACATAATTCTACCACGTTAGGTTAAAACCGATGTCCTCCTTTAGTTAGTATAGTAGAGGGACCTTTAATTGAGGAGTTTTTTTTTTGGTTTTCATAATTTATAAAAATTAAACAAGCTGATCTTATTTTTAAAATTTTTTTGTTATAAATTAATTTATTATTAATGATTATCTATACTTCAAATTTTAAAAAATATTTGAAAAATGAAAATATTTCCACATTTTGATTATTATTTAATGAATATATCTTTATTAAAAAAAATATATTGATCTGAAAATAGTCATTAGATAAATGTAATTTAAAAATTATCATTAAATTATATTAATAGATAACTATTAACTTACAAATGAAATCCTAAAAACTTTTCATTTATTTTTCAGCCATTACAGGTATCATACAAGAAATGAAAATAAAATTAATTATTTAACTAATTTATATATTTAGCATTTTAACTGTAGTTAAAATAACACTAAAGGAACTAAGACGAAGAAAGGTCAAACAAAGACAAGAATTAGAAGTGGAGTTGGACGTCCCTTTGCTATTAACATTATCTAGTTATCAATGTCAACAAATATTATTAGATTGTATTATATTGAATCACATTCTATTAACATTTAGCATTGTCTATTGTTTTTGTGTGATTTTGCATGTATACAAGTGGTTATACAAATTGATGCAACAAAACCTCTTTCCAAATCTCAAATCCAAATAAAAGAACTGTTGTAAGCTAGGAGTTGATGTCCATATGTTTATCCTAGATATCTTATGATTCAACAAGATCACGAAGTCGATTCATCCAATTAAAAAAAAAAAGTAACATCGGAATAAGGAAGAACTAATTGGTGATATGATGACGTATTGTTTAGTGGATATATTCCATAGTTAATGCCTGTATCATTGGCCTGTCCATGCAGGTTCTTCAACATGCAAAGCCCCTTAACCAGCTTCCACTAGTTGGTCCTCTGTTCACTCCCCCTGTAAATGTAAACTCAGTGGCAAAGGTTGCAGTGAGGGCTGCAACTGATCCAGTGTTTCCTCCAGGCATCATAGATGTTCATGGAATACTACGTTACAACCAACAGAAGTGAAAATAGAGTGGACATGGAGGTTTTTCTTTTTTTCTTTTTTCCTTCCATTCAACAAAGCATAGAGCTTTTAGATACGGAGGTGTACAATTTCTGTTGTTTCAGTTCAGATGTTTTGCAGCTAGACTTGAGTGGTACATGGTTCACTGTTAATCCGAGATTCATTGGATTAACATCATTGTTGCAATAAAATTGGAGCTATTGGATATTTCACCGTGTGTCCATTCACTGACGGTAGGGTAGTATAGGTTCATATGATTTGTAGTGTCTTGCTTCTCAACTGAATCTCGCCTCTATGTACCGTTTAATGCTCTGAATCTAACAGCAAACGTTGGTTTTGTGAAGCCGGCTGGTGATTTATTATCCTTACCAACGCAAAACAATTCAACCTCAGTTTGATTAGGAGTCGTAAACATCAAAACCTGAGTTTGATTAAGAGTAATTTGGTGTATTTCCAAAAATAATGCAAACATAGAAAAAAACGGTTCTTTTATCCAAAATATATTTTTATAAAATTTAAATTTTGGTATTATTAAAATATAATTGTATTATTATAAAAAGCGTTCTGTTTGAATTTTTAGTTCAGAGTTATAAATTTTTATTTAGGACTTTATTTTGAATCCTATTTTATTAGTACACTTACTACATCTTTTTACATTTTTAAAGCTCCAGTGATGTTCCAAGCAGATTATAATTTTTTTTATTAATCGCTTATTTTGCTCTTTTGGATTCATTTTTCATGGCTACAACCCTCACTCATGGTGCAAGTTCCCCGTCGTAATTCGTAGTTGTTCTTTGATGTGAACCTGAAGCTCTCAAAGAAAGGAGGCTCATCAAGCAGCCACTCATTTATTACTGCTCCTCTCATGAAGACTTAGTTACAAGGGTGTTCGTGAGACTGGTTATAACGATTCTTAAAGGAAGAAACAAAGATCAAATAGAAAAGGGATCTTAAAATAAAATTTGAATCTAAGATCTCTTATTTGTTTTGGGTTTCTTTAATTTTTCTTGCTTAACATCAGATGGCTCTCGGGTTTGGTCCTAGTACACGAAGCAAAGGCAACATGATTTGAGCACCGCTGTGGTACTTTGTAAGAGAAATATACTCAAAGCTGAGATGGTAATACCATAGGGATCAATAACAAGATTAAGAGCTAAGAAGGTCAAAGAAACACTTCAATCTTACGTGGATTGAATTGTAGATGACATAGAATTTTAAGAGACAATGAGGATCAATGGCATCTTAACTAATCAAGTTGAACAAAATGTCTAAAAAGACTTTAATTCTTGTTTATTTATCTTAAGTTAAAAGCATAACTTTGCCAACCTACTACCTGTGTTTTAGGTTTGTTTTAGTGAGATGGACTTTTATCAACTTTTAGCTCATTAAATTTAAACTTTTTAGATTTAATGAGCTGTATTTTAGAAATATTAGTTTGAGTTTTAGTTATTTCGGTGAGAGGTCTGTGCTTAAAGGTCTTTTACATATTTAGAGTTTCTGTCTTTTTAAGGGTATACATAACTCACAGTAAACATTGTTTATGGATTTTTTTAATGAATAATTCTCAAGTTGGCTTGGTCGGCTTCTTTGGGGGGGGATTTATTATCTTCTTCTATTGTATCA
>JANITX010000212.1:40334558-40344965 GCA_027564395.1 Erythroxylum ulei | reverse complement strand
AAAGTAATTAAAGGAAACGAATAAGTAAATATATCCATAATAACAATAATAATAAAAAAAATGATCGGGGCCCAACAAATGTCGCTAATGTTACTTTGGTATAGAAGTTGGGGTTGAAATATGATAAACACCCTAATACATATAAACAACAGTGGTTGAATGATAGTGGTAAAGTCAAAGTTACTAAGCAAGTAGTTATTGCATTCTCTATTAGATATGCTGATGAAGTTGTGTGTGATGTTGTGCCTATGCAAGCTGGTCATATACTATTGGGTAGGCTATGACAATTTGATAGGCATGTATACATGATGGGTACATGAATAGATATTCTTTTATATATAATGGCCAGAAAGTTTCCTTGCTCATTTATCACCCAAATAAATATCCCTCAAACAATTAAAAATTCAACAATCATTAAGCGAGGATTCAGGCAATGAGGTGAAAAAGAAAGAAGAGAGAAAAGAGGCCTTGAGAAAAAATAATAAAATAGGCCTCATGGTGACTGACTGCACAAGGAGGAAAGAAAGTGGGATGAGCAAGAGAAAAGAATTTATTGAGTGAAAAGAAAGAAAAGAATGTAAAAAATGAGCAAAGAAAAATTGAAAGGAATGAAAAGGTTAAGATACAACCATGTTTTTATGCAAAAGAGAGAGAGTTAAAGAGTGCATACCTAGGCAAGAAAGCTTTAACCTTGATTCAGTTTAAGGAAACTTTATTTACTAACACTGCCCTTGACCCAAATTTGCGTAGTGTATTTATGACATTGTTGCAGGATTATGATGGTGTTTTGCTAAAGAGGTACCCCATGGGTTACCACCTTTGAGAGGGATTGAGCATCATATTGACTTAGTACCAAGAGCTCAAATTCTTAATCATCTAACTTACTAAAGTAATCCAAAGGAGACAAAAGAATTACAAAGGCAAGTGGATAACTTGCTTAAAAAGGGGTATGTGAGGGAGAGCGTGAATCCTTATGTTGTGTCAGTTCTTTTAATGCTAAAAAATATGGAACTTAGAGGATGTGTGTGGAATGTAGAGCAGTTAATAAGATCACTGGAAATTATCGTCATCCTATTCCTAAATTAGTTTATATGCTAGACGAGTCACATGGTGTTTGCATATTCGCCAAAATTGATATAAAAAGTAGCTATCATCAAATTAGGTTAAAAGAAGGTGATGAATGAGAAACCACATTTAAGATCAAATATGGATTGTATGACTAGTTGGTTATGCCTTTTGCCTTATCTAATGAACCTAGTACTTTCATGCCCTTAATGAATCATGTTTTGCGTGAATTCTTGGTAAATTTTTGGTTGTTTACTTTGATAACATATTGATTTACAGTAAGAACTTAACACATGTCGTGCATGTTAAGGTTGTCTTGGATGTGCTTAGGAAAGAGAAGTTGTATGCAATCATTAAAAAGTGTTCATTTTGTATGGATAAAGTTGTCTTCTTAGAATTTGTGATGAGTTCTAAGGGAGTTGAGGTTGACTCTGAAAAACTACATGTCATAGTTCTTATAAATTAAATTTGAAAATAAAATTATCCACCTCCCTTAATAAGGTTTTCTCTAAACCTTTCCTGTCCCAAGATACCTTCCCAGTTATGAACTAGTGGAAAAGTAGGACTTTTCCTACGAAAAAACTTGTAAGAGTAGTTGACGAAGAATTAGCACCATCTTGAAGAAGTTGTTTAGGAGGACTGACAATTCCTTCCACATTTACCTCTTGAAAATGTGACTTGAAGTTTTGGTGAGTGAGGGGCCACTATGTTGCTCCATCTCCTAAAAGGATTTAGTTCTTTTATGTGTTGCTCAACCCCATTAATTGCTTTAATCTCTTCATCTTTCGATTGTAATGTTAGAAAATCTTCCTTCGTTAAGTTTTAAGTGACTAACTTCAGCATTATTTCCCTGTCCCAAGTTTTGTGGTGTGCATTCCATCGTAGATATAGCTTTCCCAAGGTCTATGGAGTTGTGCAGGTCCCCCCCGAACTTAGAGGGACCCCTTCAATGTGTGCTTCCTTTTATCATTGAGATAGATGACCACCACCAACAACTTCCCTGACGTCATCACCAGAAGGTCATCCTTACTAGAAACCCGTCATCACCAGAAACCCTAACCTCATCATTATTCTGTAACATACTGTAAAAGGAAAAATGATAGCATCATAGCAAAAGTAAGTGGAAAAAAGCAAACTATGATTCAAAAAGAGAAGGATAAGTGTCTCGCTAGTTCAGTGGTATTTTCTTTTCCTACGCAAAAGCTTTGAACAATATTCTTCTTTATCTATTAGCTTTTTAAGAATTTGGACTCCTAAGAGAGATGAAAATAAATAGCCCCCTATTATCCAGAGTTTGAATAAAATGTATCCAGAGAGTTTGAACAATCTAACAGTTGCCCTATTTTTCGATAATAGTGAGTCGTAAAAGTTTTAACTTAGTGCTTGTTAAACTATTATATTAGTGCTCCTTTATTATATTATTTACAAGAAACCTTAACATGACCATCTACCAAAATGAGCGAGACTTTAGTTACCTAAAATACCTTAATTGAACTAACTTTGTAAGATTTACAGCTATGTTGTAATTTAAGATCATTATCATAATTTGGTATGAAATTTTTATTTTCACTCTTATCTTTTTGAAATTAAATCGGCAAAATTAATTAATTCTTCATTTTTAATTTAAATGGAACTTCTATGTTTTTGATACTTTATTAAATTCTATTATTCTATATTTAACATTAATAACATTGAATTGCAGAATAGTTTCAAAAACATTAAATTTCATAGGATAGTAGTTAATTTTATTATACAATAAATTTAGGAGTTGTGCATCTACAATTGTGAAATCTGTAATGTGCAATTTAGTTTTTACTTTATTCGCAAATGTAAAATTCATGAAGTGCCCGCAATTTAAAACTTTTAGCTATCTTAAATAACGTTACTTTTAGTTTGTTGGGGATAAGGGAGCTAATTAAAGATGAATGCTTTGGAAGAACTCCTATCGTAGGAAAGAACAAAAAAATGTGGTCTTGAATAAATGAGAAAAGAAATGTGTTCGAGAAGCTAGGAAAGAAAGAAAAAAACGTAAAAAGAGGAGAGGAGAAGTGAAGAGTGAATGAAGTGTGTTGGACAAGCTAGGAAGGAAGAAAGAAAAAACGCAGAAAGAAGAAAGGAGAAAGAAGAATGAAGAAGATTCAACTAAGACTTAGGTAAGCTTCATTTTTTCGTCATGCTTTGATAGAAAAGGAACTAGAGAAATGAGTTTCTTGTGCTGGAAATAAAGGGAGAAAGAAGAGAACTAAGAAACCCATCTTTTATTTTCATGGATTTTTAAATAAATCTTAGTTATTCTAGCCTAGATAAACCATAGGTAGACTAAGTCTAAGCTCAATTTTATTTTTGATTGTTAAAGCTTTATGGATTTTCTATTTGTATATTGGTTTGAATGAAAAAAAATTTTATTTAAAGGAAACCAAGAAAATTCAATGTAAGAGTAAAAGGAAAGGCAAACTTGAGTTTGGATTTACATGCAATTAGGTGGGTAATATATTTATAGTTAGTGTGGATGATGCGCTGATTTCTTACTTGTGTGTGTATGCTTAATTGCTTGATTTTGAGTTATTGTGATTGTTGGAAAATGCATTATGATTTATTATCATATTAGGCCTTGAAAGATGTTACAACATTTTGTATTAATGAAAAGAGGAAAAAGCACAAGAAGCATGAAAGTATGAACATGTGATGAAATGAATTAAGCATTAAAATTTGCTTGCGTTTAGGCAAGAGAGATACCATTTTTTTCGTCATGTATACGTTGACTTAAAGCCTTCTCCCGACTGCCCGCTTATGGCACATGAGCTCCTAAGAAACGAACTCATTTAGTTTATGGCGTAAACTTCGGTTTCTATATTTCGATCCATGGGACTCTCAAGCCATTAGGTTTGTGCATTTCATTTTGATTTGTTGAGCATGATACACAATTGAGTGTTATGTTTTGATGGTTATATATACGTGTATGCTTTATGTGATAACATCCTTAACTATGAGTCTTTGAGCTAAAACTCTTGATGATTTAATTGCTATATTAAGATGATATATATATATATATATGCTTGATTGTGTGCTTGTTATCAATGGCTATAAATGTAATGCTAGTCAAAATAAAATACTAGACTACTACTGTAGGTGGTGAGTCTAGGTTGATCCAACAGGGAGTGTTTGGTTAGCTTTTGAAATGAAATTAATTGATGTTTAGGTAATAGGGGGTTTGGATTTAATAAGAAAATAAAATAAAATAATCCTAATGAAAAAATTAAGGAAGGGATCTTGTTCTTTGGTTCAATCTCGGCCTACACCCTAATTAAGCATAATTCATTGATTTGTTGTTTTTTTGTCTGTCTTGGCAATTATCGGTCGTAAATTAACAACAAGCTCTATTAATCTCTATTTTTCCTTAGGTCCTAGTTAATTACAAAGCGCTCCTAGAATAAACTCTCTAAGTTTATCCAGACAACTGCCTTACGAATAAAAAAAACAGACCAATCTACGTAATAATCACACAAGCACGGATTATTTAAACTAGGTTATGGTGTCTCTAATGATTAGAAACCATTAGTTTCTACACATGAAACGGGGATACAACGATTATGTATTGGATTCGATTTTAGCAATGGGTTTTCATGAAAAATGATTTAATAAAGCATTAAAATCATCATCATTCAAATACCCAATCAATCCAGACAAGATAATATACTCAATTTCTAATGAGAGAAAGAAACAATAAAAACAATAAAAAATACTTAACCCAAGTCGTCGGCATTGATGTCTCCTCCAAACTGGTGTCTGAAACTTAGCCTTCCATGGGTCTCCCAAGAAAAAGCTTCAGCCCCCACAAAGTATGCCCCAGCTGAAACCCTCTTCGGTTCTTTTCACTGCCGTAAGCTTCTCTCTACTGCCACTGTTCCATTCTCCAGCTACTACTCACTTTGATGTGACAAATAAACCTTATTCGACTAGCTACCATTCACGCCCCTTGTTTTATCGCCCCTTCTTTATAACCCTTTTGCAGTGTTAAACGCTAGCGTTTAATGCTAGCTTTCATGTTCAACGCTAGCATTTACAGCCATACGTTAAATGTATGCAACACTAGCGTTAACGCTAGCATTGACGTTTAACACATGCTATCGTTAAACGTAAGCGATGCTTTTGGTTTGGGTTACGCTACTATCGTTTTGTCTTTGTTTTAATCCACCTGCATGCATGTCATTTTATCCTTCAACTCCCAGCTACTACATGTGTTTTGCTCTCTTGTTATTTCTTCATTTTTCAAGCAAGCACTTTTAATTCTTCTTCTTTGTATTTTGATTTTTCTTGTCTTCTTCTTGGCTTTTAATTTTATTATTCTTGCTCCATGAAGACAAGTGAAAATAATTCTTTGAAAAACTGCCCAAATGTAATGCTTTGACTCACTTTAATTTTTTTACTTCCAAATTGAACCTAAAATCATATATGAATTAAAGTGAGTATCTTAAGCGTTTTCGTATCATTAATCGCTAAGTATAAATGATTAAATGTATCAACAATTAAACACATATCAATTTCTCCCACACTTAGCTTTTGGCTGTCCTCGGGAAAAACATCCAAATTAAGCTCAGAGACTCGAAACATTTACTTAATTCCCATATTTTCTAAGACTATATAATCATAACCAAAGATGAATGACTTTAAAAAATCATAGCAATAATTCAACATTCAACGCTTCTACTTATGATCTATCAACAAGCATCATCTTCGAAAACTGAGCAATCTAATAGTAGACTCGAAAAATGTGTTTAAGTAAAATATATCTATAGGTACCCTCAACACCATTCATGATCATGACAATCCATAACTTTGCATATCATTTCATTTCTCCGCCACTGTAATTCACATGTAAAATCATGGATTAAAGGAATTTTCAAGGTTGTGATATGGGCTAAGGTAAAGTGAGATATATTTAGGTTAAGTAGCGTGAGAGTCATCAAAGCTAGTGAACAAATGCAACACTCAATTATACCATTAAGTGCAAAAACCCAACATTCATTCACGATTGTCATTATCAACTATGATGAATACAAAAACAAGTTTAACAACTCAAACTCGAGCTCTCTCACACAAACCATATTAAGCACAACCAAACTGGAGGGATCACTCATACAATTTGTGCCAACAATACATTGAAACCACAATAAGTGAACCTTCCGAGACAACATCTACCACATATCCAATATATTCAAATAACCCATTTATCACAACTTTAGGGGAATGCATTAATCATAAACAACTTTTCAACACATATGCACTTGCTTCTAGAGACATTTATTGAAACATTTTTTATTCTTTTTCTTTTCTTTTCTTGTGCTTTTCTCTTTTCTTTCGTTCTTTTCCTTTCTTTTCTTTTTCTTTTTCTTTTTTAAACATTAAAAGAAACTACATTAACATGGGAATTTCAATTACAAAACATCCTAACATCCTAACAAACCCACACATATGGACACCCCCACACTTTGAATTTTGTACATCCACAAACTCAACAATCACAAATGCTCCACTAGCTTTATGACTTGGGTAGGACATTTGTTTAAGTCTAATAGCTTGTAATGTGGTTAACACAAAGAAAAAGCATAAAGCTCAAAGGGATTTATCAAGAGAAAAATCATGTCAATAGGATAGGTTATTTTGCTAATTTAGTTTATGAAAAAAAAAAGAATGCTTAATCATATCCACGTTAATGCATATGATAAAAATGTGGTCTTGAATAGAAATTCAATGCAAAATCGGGATGTAGATGCCATGAAGGTCACATATTATCCAAAGACAATGAGATTGATATGAAGCTGTCAGTCTAATAACGCTCGAAATCTCACAGACTTTGTCTTCCACTAGTCACAACTTTTCTAAAGATAATGCATATCGACCAATCACAAGAGTACAAATACATGCTAAAGTTGCTATGAAATTCTCTAGTCAATTGACACTCTAATTATGACTATATAATCCCAAAATCAACATAAAAGAGAATATGTTTGTTTTGTTTGTTTTATTTTTTTCTCTCATTTTGATTGAAAACTTAAAACAAGCAAGAAACAAACCAATAAAGAACACACATGCATATAAAAAGAAATGCGAAAATTTAAAGAAAAAAATTTACTTCCCTTGGGTTGCCTTCCAAGAAGCCTTGGTTTAGGGTTACTAGCTTAACTCCATGCTTTCCTCATGTGACAAAATTATGATCTTTTGGTATTACAGTTAACGCCAGTTCCAAGCGAGGTTGTTATGGATAGGGCCTTAGTTGATCATCATCCCCATTCAACATCTTTCGTATCCTCAGATTCTCAATCTCGACTGAGTTCATATACTCCAGAAATATTTCGAAAGTCTCTTTGCCTTTTTTTTCTTCATTTAATTCCTCTAACTTGCTAAGTAAAGGAAAAGAGTCAGTCTCAATAATAATTATGAACTCAGTTTTTACCTCCGAGCTAAAAGATATAGCTTTTTTTTGCCTCAAGCTCCTCCTCAACTTCTTTTACACAAGCAATTCGTTAAGCATTGACTTCAAAATTCTCAAGCTCCTCATCACTCTACAAGGTTTCCACACTAACTTCCATTGGGTATACCTTGGGTTGATATGACTGCCCCTCTTTCATTTGTGATTCTAGGTAGTCGATCCTTGCTACCATCTCACCCATTTGACTTGCCACGTTTTGGTTTCTAGACATTATGTGCCTCACTTCCTGTTGGAACTATTGCAACTGCTGTTGTAGGCTCTGTTGAAATTAGATATTGTTAGCAATCACATCATTCATCAATTCTTCCAAAGATTTACCTGAGTTTTGACAAAAAGCTTTTAGTCCACACAGGAATTGCTATGTGTCCTACAAACTATCATGGAAGTAATTCTAATGATTATCCCATCCGTAACAAATGTTAGGTTGATCAATCCAAACATTGTTATAGGATTGAGAATATGAGTTATAAAAGAAATTACTTTCATCCATGAGTTTTTTTTAAAAAAATTCACAAGCACAAAACAAAAAATGAAAGGATCACGAAATAACTTAAAAGAAATCAATTACGAAAAAATATATACAAAACACCAATTAAATCATAAACAAAAACTAAAACATCGCACTCCCTGGCAACAACGCCAAACTTGACAGCGCATTGTAATGTTAGTGAAAATAAAATAATTAAACTACTACTGTAGTAGTAGTGAGTCTTGGTCGATCCCATAGGGAGTGTTCAGTTAGCTAATGAAATGAAATTAATTGATGTTTAGGTAATGGGGGATTTTGGATTTAATAGGAAAATAAAATAAAATAAACCTAATGAAAACAAATTAAAGAAAACATGGGAAAAATGATAAAATTGAAGAATTCGGTAGGGATTCGGTTCTTTAGTTCAATCTCGGCCTCCACGCTAATTAAGCATAATTCATTGATTTGTTGTTTTTTTTCTCTCTTAGCAATTATTGGTCATAGATTAACAACAAGCTCTGTTAATCCCAATTTTTCCTTAGGTCCTAGTTATCTACGAAGTGCTCGTTAATTAACCCTACTATCAGGAAACCTAGAATAAGCTCTTTAAGTTTATCCGGACAACCACCTTACGAATTAGAAAAACAGACCAATCTAGGTAATAATCACACAAGCTCGGATTATTTAACCTAGGTTATGTTATCTTTAATGATTCAGAACCATTAGTTGCTACACATGAATCGGGAATACAATGATTACGTATTGCATTTGATTTTAGCAATGGGTTTTCATGATATTCAATAGAGCATTAAAATCATCATCATTTAAATACCCAATCAATCCATACAAGATAACATAATCAATTTCTAATGAGAGAGAGAAACAATAAAAACAATTAAAAATGCTTAACCCTAGTTGTTGGCATCGATGTCACCTCCAAACCGGCATTAGAAACTTAGCTTTCCATGGGTCTCCCAAGAAAAAGCTTCAGCCCCCACAAAATATTCCTCAGCCGAAGCCTCCTTCGGTTCTCTTCATTACCGCAAGCTTCTCTCTGTTGCCACTACTCTATTCTCCAGCTACTGTTCAATTTGATTTGACAAATATATCTTGTTGGACCAGTTACCATTCATGCCTCCTTTTCTATTGCCCCTTCTTTACAACCCTTTTGCAGTGTTAAACACTAGCGTTTAACGCTACCTTTCATGTTCAACACTAGCACTTAAAGCCATGCGTTAAACACATGTAACGCTAGCGTTAAATGTAAGCGATGCTTTTGCTTTAGGTTGTGCTACTGTCTTTTTGCCTTTGTTTTAATCCACCTGCATGAATTTCGTTTTGTCCTTCAATTCCCAGCTGCTACATACGTTTTGCTCTCTTATTATTTCTTCATTTTTCCAGCAAGCGCTTTTAATTCTTATTATTTCTTCATTTTTCCAGCAAGCACTTTTAATTCTTCTTCTTTGTATTTTGATTTTTCTTGTCTTCTTCTTGTCTTTTAATTTTCTTCTTCTTGCTCCATGAAGGTAAGTGAAAGAAAATCTTCGAAAAATAGCCCAAATGTAGTGTTTTTGACTGACTTTAATTTCTTTGCTTCCAAATTGTAACTAAAATCATATATGAACTAATGTGAGTATCTTAGAAATTTTCGTATCATTAATCGCTAAGTGTAAATGATTAAATGTATCAAAAAGTAAACACATATCAGGGACATTAAAAATTCATAGAGTCTTAAGTGGTAATGCCTATTGGTTAGCTAGTTTAGAGAAAGAAGTATTTGAAACCTTATATACCTAACTTTTTTGAAAGGTTGGGGATAAAGGAACATAAGTGAATTCTCAATAATCAAATAGCATTAATTCAAAATAGCATTCATAGATAAAGTTCAAACTCACATGAAACTAACCATAAGTTGATAAATTGAAATAAGGAAGAGAGATCAAAGTTGGTCTAAGTAGAAGGACATAATTCTACCCCTTGGTTATATGAAACTTGGTCCTCTTTGGCTTGTTAGAATTGTTGTTTCCAAAAGTTGACTTCATCATTTTACATTACTAAAGACATCCTTGTAAATCATGTTTGTAAAAGTTTTTCTAAAAACTTGTGTAAACAGTAATATCGAAAATCACAATTAAGAGAGAGAGAGAGTTAAGAGATTTCGACACAGTAATTTTTATACTGGTTGACCCCAAACCGTGGGCTACGTCCAGTCCTCAGATGACTTTATGAGATTTTACTATCTCTAAAAAAATTTACAAGTATTCTTTTTCTCTGGGCCTCTTCAGGTCTCTATACACTCAGTATTATTTTACACTTAGCCTCTTCAGGCTATCTGTATCACTTTCAGACTAAAAAGTGTTTCGAGCTTTTTACAGAAAGTATT
>JANITX010000212.1:40137532-40170515 GCA_027564395.1 Erythroxylum ulei | reverse complement strand
GAAATCATCTAGGTTGACTCACAGTACGCTCCAATAAGCTATTGCCTGGATGGTCTGGCAATGTCTGACTGGCATCCGATAAGCTCCTCTATATCATACAAAACACATTTGCAAATATCACATTTTTGCACAAATGTACAAATGTTCTTTTATGCGCATCAATGTATAGAATGTATGCACAATGCATGTTCAATGACAATTACGGAGTACTCTAATGCGATCCTTATCAAAATTCATTTAGATATCAAAGCCCTCATTAATACCATGTATACTTACAATTGGATCAATGTCAAACAATTTCATAACTTCATTGACCACTTTAGATTTTTCTTCTAATACACATACAGGTCAACTTTCCATACTAATTCTGATAAGGTAAATGACCAAACTTCCTTATATAAAGTTGTTCTCCCATTTCTTATCTTTCTAATGACATTAAAATTGTTTAATTTGGTTCAGTATACAAAAAGATATACTCAAAATATTTTAGGCTGTTCTTAAGTTCCAGCAAAATTCTTACCTCAAATTCCAACCAAAAATTGAAAATCTTAGAGACAGAATTAAAACTCCATTTCTTCACAAAAGTTGTATCCCTATGTCTCTAGTTTACTCCAAATAAAAAATCACCCAATTTGGATAACTATAGAGAAAGTTATGGTCAAAATACTAAAGTGTATTCGAGCTGTCAGGAAGAGGCTTCGCTGCGGCGAGAACAAAAAAGCTGGCCGCGGCAAGAACACAAATATGGCCGCGGCGAACACTCTAGAGATCAGATTTTCTCGGGAATTTTTTTTTGCAACGATCATCGTGGCGAACTCAAGAGTTTGCCACAGCGAACTAAAAAGATTTTGTCGCGGCGACAAAGTTAGTCACGGCGAACGTTTACAGAAGACTCGTCTTCCCAACTTTTTCCAGGTTTTTCACTTTCACACTCTACTGTAATTTTTTTCCAAAACTCAATCTCACATCAATTAACTCCAATAACTTGCAACCAATCCTCTAACTCATTTGAAACACAACTCAAAATCAAGCTTATAGTCAGGCACTAAAAAAAACGATGCATGCATGTACAGTGACAACAACCCATTTTCGGTTTTCTCTAAACCATGACAGAGTGTATATATATATATATTCATCAATTTTCCAGCACTCTTTCATAGCTCATTTCAAACTATAACAGATCCTATTTCATACTTTTCTAGTCAATTTCTATTTCACAGATCTATCATCTAGTTCTTTCATCACCGAAACTAAACTTCACAATGCAAGTACAACATATTCATGTATTTTTATCAATATTTTAACATTTAGTATCAATTCATTTCTCTATACTAAAACTTACTTTTTTTATTTTAGTTATTGATTATAAAGATTTGCAATCATCGTTTGCATTCTTAGGGATTCATTCTTTACTATATAATTATTATATTGCATTATATTTTTTGCTTTACATTGACTAACTGTTTTTGGATTTCCTTTTGTATAAATTTGACATTATATATAAAACTAACATAATAGAGCTACCTATCAAGTGACATAGAGATCAGAGGATCTAGATAAAATAAGGAGCACCATCAGAATTTAGATCATCAAAGAGAGAAATCAATAAAATCAATTTTCTTTTGTAATTATTAATAAGTTATAAATCCTTACATTTTAACAAATAAATTATGATTGAGACCAATGACTGGGATGATAAACTAAATTTTAGGCAAATTTAGTTTCTAAAATTCTCTAGTATCATTAAACATATATTTTTTTTACACTTATCTTCTCATATAAGAAAATGACAACAATTGCTCATTATATATATTTTATTTGTAGGTTATATTTGGTAAAAACACCATAGCTCCCCAATGTAAATATTGAAAGAAAAATCAAACAACTTCCCACATGGTTCACTGAAAAATATTTGATATTAAAGCTTATATATACCAAAATTGTTGTTTTTGACCTAATTATAATCTTACTAGCTCATTGCAATGATAGAAATGTAATGGTGAGGACATACATTCTCCACAATAGTACTCATGCATTTATTTCCTCTAAGACTTCCTCCCATCACAACCTTTATTATACAATCCATTCACTCATAACCATTATAATATAATCCCTCCACTCAAAACTTTGGATCTACTATGAATGATGAATTGTCACAATAACTAGACAATACAAAATTAAAATGGCTTTGGTATTAGATATACTATGAAAGGATAGAATGCTTGAAATGAAATGCAACTAGCTTGGATATTAGATACTCTACAAAAATATGAATGCTTAAAATAAAGCATAACTAGCTTAGATACTCAATAAACCATAAAAAAAATAAATTGATAAATGAAATGCAACTAGCTTAGATACTAGATATGCTATAAAAAAATAAAATTATAGAAAAATAACTATGAAAAATAAATTACCAAATGAGATTCAACTAACTTGGATACTGGATAAATTATGAAAGCGTAGATTACCTAATAAAATGTTGTTGTCGTGGATATTATCAATGAAAAAGTAAACTGCGTAATTATGTTGAATTGGCTTAGATACTAGGAAAGTAAAGAAAAAATAAGTTGTATAATGAAATGCAACTAGCTTAGATAGTGGATATGTTATAGAAGGTTCATTTGTAGAACGAGATGCAACTTGTTTCAATATTGGACACTTCATAGAAAAATAGATTGTACAACAAAATGTAACTAGCATGGATATTAGATACACTATGGAAAAGAAAATTGCAAAGAGAGATGTAAATAACTTGAATATTAGATACTTCATAGAAAAATAAATTATAGAATGAAATGTAAATATCATGGATACTAGATGCACCATGGGAAGAAAATTAAAGAAAGAGATGTAAATGGCTTGGAAATTGGAAACTTCATGGAAAAGTAAATTAAAAAGTTTTGACACATGAAGCTTACAAGTAGAGGGATTCTCAAAGCAAAGAAAAATTTTACTGAAAGTCATCTTTGTTTCAAGGACTATAATTTCAAGTTACAAAAAGTGATATTTTATAATGCAAACAAAGCAGTAACTTTAGATGGATCAAAATCAACCAAAATCCTCCCAGGTGTTAGAGATTGTATAAGGCAATGCAGTTACTATAAACAAAAGATAGGCATTCATCAAGCCTATGATCATCTATTTTTGTTTTAAAAAGTGATGCATATAAAATGTATAGATATTTGAATAGTTGTTTCACTATGATTTCAACTAACTTGGTTTAATCATTTTTTATGGTCTTAGGTAACTGTTAGCAAAGATGAGTTGATTATTTATGAGTTGAAGTTTTATACATGAGAACTATCTTTGAGCGTTCGTAATGTTGATTTAATTGAAGACAGTGATTAGATCAAATCTCAATTTGTGTATAGATGATTCGAAAGAAACTACAAATGAATGAACTATGGTATAGATATTAGGAATTGAAGAGGGTAATGGATACAAACTAACATAAATCATGAAATTTCACAAATCTTAATACGTTCTCGTGAGTCTTAATCCAATAAAGATTTTGGTCAATTAATCTAAGAATAGGTGTTTGTAACTTGAATAAGAGTATTTTGTTACCTTAGTAAATTTTTTAATCTAAATTATAGAATCTTTTTAATAAATTGAATCATGAATAAAAGGATGATATTAGCAAGACTCTTTTCTAGATGTTTATTATATCTTACTTTCATATCTTGACTAAATGACATATTTATTTCTAATGGTTTAATTTGTCCTCAGCATAGTTTTATTTTATTTTACTTTTAAATATCAATCAATAAAAATTCTCTTAATTATTTAGTTAGGTAATAGTAAGATAGCTCACTAGTCTTTTAACACTTCCTTGTAAGATTAAAGCAGTAGAAAAAGACTCACCAAGAAGTCCCACGACTAAAAGGTTTTGAGAGGAAAAAGTCTCTAACAACCTATTTCTTTGAGGGACTATTTAATCCAATCTCATTCTATTTTAGAATAAACATTAATATGGAGAAGTTATGGCATCAGTAGTCGCCTTTTGCTTTGGTTTTCTTCTAGCTTTCTTCGTTATTTTACTAGATATAAAATTATCAGCAATAAACACCTAGAAAAAGAGATGATGGAGGTTTTGCATTAGGATCATTGGTCACTTTAAGCAGGCCAGCACTATGTTGCTTAGAAGTGCCTCCACTCAAGTGATAATTTGTACATTGATCATCATTTGCAAACGACGAAGGAAAAAGAATCATATTGTCCTTTTCTAGTGGATTTGGATCTAGCTAAGTACCTATGAGCCCTTTATGCTCTTTAGTGAGAATTTTCCCACCCATGTCATTCCAAAATTTTAGAATTTGCTTAAGTTTAAGCTTTCATCAATAGCTTAAAGCTATTTAAATAGTAATTAGATCATCCTCTTTATCTAGTTTATAGGTTTTAATCTTTTCAGATATCTCTTTTTCCATATCAATTTCTAAACAAACTTGGGCAAAGCCAAGCCTTTTCAATAATGTAGTTGTTTCTTCTAAACAAATTGACTTTCTAACTATACTTTCCAATTAACATAGACTACTGATGTTGCAGAATTTAAAAGGAATGATATGAAATTTCACCCATAAAGGAGTTGCCTTTTGATTAATTTTGTCCACTTAAGTCCTAAGTCTCCATTTTTAAATGAAAAGATTCTTTCCACCTAAATGTCAAGGTTTATATGCAGGACCTTCATCAAACTAAAAGACAATTTAAAGTTGAACATAAAGAGATTAGTTTTCTTAATAAAAGCATGCTCAAGGATAAAATGATTCTAGTTAGTTATAACTCATCTTTAAACTAGAGGAAAAGATGAGTAGTACTTGTTAAAGAAGAAACCAACTAAAGAGGTGGACCATTTTGAAACTATTGAAAGGATATCAATATGAGGACAAATAACCACTTCACAATTGGATTAAGATAGAGGGATGAAACATAAAGATTGAAAAGACTTTTCATCACCAATAACTTTGAAACATGACAACTTTATCAGTAGAAGAAAAAGATAGCTTAAAGGAAGAAGGAGCAGTAGGGAGCGGAAGAAGTCAGCATTACAAAGTAAGAAGGAGAGGTTCACATAGGGTGTGCAAGAATGTCAAAAGATGTATGGGAGATGATATAGGCAACAATAATATTGGAAAAAGGAAGAGCACAAGAAAGAGTCAAAAGAGGAAGGATACCTTAGGCTAGCAAGGAAGGAAGAAGGGAGAGCAAAGGAAGGGAAGCAGGACCAGAAATGTTAGAGGAAGCATAAATAGGCAGAGGAATGGGAGAAAAAGAACTCTAATAAACCATACTAAAAGAGGTAACGAACTAAAATTTCAATTAGGCGGAAAAGGTCCAACCGAAGAGAATTTCCTAGAAAATAAAAAAAAATCAAAATGAGAAAATATTTTAAAGTTATTATATAAAATGAATTTTCCAATTTATAAAATTACCTAATATACCAAACTGGGGAATTATATAGATTATAACTGTTATCTCTTTATAAAACTATAAATAAAGGCATTCAGAGACTTGTTTTGATACAGAAAATAAGATAAGTGAGTTTTCACATTAATTTTTCTCTAATCTCTTACATTTATTTTCTAATTACTCTCTCGATTATTCAAATATTTTTCTTAAATTTTTATAACATATTATCAAAATAAAGATCTAAGGAATAAAAGGTATTCATTTTCTCATACTCATATGTCAAATCTTATTAAACTAGCATTTGTTGCTCTTGATATTTCTAAAATTAGTCATCTCTTAATTTTTTTATTCAAAAGTGCATATCAATGGTATCAGTTTAAGATTGTAAACAAATTGTTAATGATGATGTATTTATATATGAAACTACAATAATATTGTCTAAGATGACTCTCATTCGAGAAATATTATAGAATGTCATAAAAGAGATTATTGGAAAAATTGAGAGAATTCATTCAAGTTTAGTTAAACTCCTTGAATGGTTGTATGGTTTTTGGAAATAGTAATGTCAACATAAAAATGTTGTAAGACCATTCAGTTACAAGTAGGTATTTACCCAAAAATGAAATGAGAAAAAATGAAGTGATGGGGTACAAAATACAATTAATAACACAAGGTTTCTCGCAAAGACTTTTCAAGGAGATATATATCCCTATAATAAAATCTTTCATATTATTTTTTAATAAGCATGACAGTTTAACAAAGCCTTGATATGCAACTCATAGAGGTACACACACACACATGTAGATCGTGACATTTATAAGAAAGTTTCTGGACACACACACACACACATATATATATATGAGGATCATTTGATTCTGACATTTATAAGAAAGTTTATGAAGACATAAACTATCTAAAATAAATGATTTGAAGTTATGTGACCTATATTCATTGAAGGAGCAAAGATCATTGTATGAATTAAAAAATTTTAATGAATGTGGTATGATCGATTCTATAAATATGTAATAACAAGGGGATATATTAATGATTACATATGCACATGCATTTTCATCAAGAATTTGAATGATCAATTTGCCATTATTAATGTTATTGATGTATATGTAGATAATATGAATTTTATTAAAATATTTAAAAGGGTCCATAAGGCCACTACATGTTTAAAGGCAAAGTTTAAAATAAAGATTTAGGTGAGATAAAATTTGTGTTGGCTTGATAAAATGATATAAGATAAATTTGTATCATTTAATGAAGTGCATGTATCAAGCTTCTTTCATGTAAGGGTAGCTTGATTTATTTATTGACATTGCCTCCCTTAAATCAAACTAGTAGAAATTTATCATTCCTAACAATTTCTTCAGTTTGTGAAACAACTCAGATTTCAGTGGTTTAGTAAAAATATCTACAACTTGTTCTTTAGTGTGACAATAATTAATCACTACTTCTTTTTCAATTATAAGCTCGTGAATTTCGTGAAATCAAATGTCTATGTGCTTGGATCGCCTATGAAAAACTGGATTTTTGCATAATGTGACTGAGGATTTATCATCACAAAATAATTCTGATGGAGCATCTTGTTTTTTGATGTAGTACTTCAAACATTCTTCTTAGCCATACTACCTTTGTAACACAACTAGTTGTAATATATTATGCTTCAGCTGTGGATATCACAACCATGGGTTGTTTCTTTAAAAACCATGATATTGCGATAGTGCTAAGATGAAAAACATAGCCTGATATGCTTTTTCTTGTTTCTATATCTCCACCTCAATCATTGTCGCAATACCTCAAACTTCCAATTAAATTCTTATAGTAAGTTGAATTTATAAATCTCCCTTTGTCTTCTTTTAGTTGTTTCAAGTTCTTTTCAACTGGCATGGGAGCTGGTTTTGAAGTATTTATCTTCTATTTCTTAAAAATATCATTCGTATTCTTCCTTTAGGAAATAAAAATTCCACCATCCTGTTGAATTACCTCTATTCTAAAAAAACTAAAACATTAGACTTAAGTATGCCATGTCAAATGATTTTACCATAGCCTCCCCAAATTCTTCAATCATCTTTGAGTTGTTTGTAGTAAAATTTAGATTATCAACATAAATACAAATAATTAAAATATCAACAGGCTCAATAAATTTAACAAATAAAGTATGCTCAAAAGGACATCTTTCAAAAGCATGCTTCATAAAGTATGAATCAATGCTTTGGTACCATGCTCTTGGTGCTTGCTTAAATCCATACAGTACTTTCTTCAACTTATAAACTTTATCTTCTTTTCCTCTAATTTTAGACCCTACAAGTTGCTCAACATATACATCCTCTTCTAAAGTTCTATTTAAAAAAAGTAGAATTTAAATCCATTTGATAAATTTTTCAGTTATTTTGAGCTAAGAGAGAGATAATAATGCGAATAGTATCCAATCTCACAACAGGAACAAATACTTCAAAGTAATCAATACCCGATTTTTGCTTATATCCTTTTGCAACCAATCTAGCTTTAAACTGATCAATTTCACCATTAGGCATATCCTTTGTCTTGTACACCCACTTTACTCCTATAGGCTCTTTATCGGTAGGCAAAGTCGTTAGTTCTCACTTGTCATTCTTTTCAATTGCATATATTTCTTCATTCATGACTTTCCTCCATTTCAAGTCATTTGATGCCTCTTTATAATTAACTAGTTCACAATCTATAAATAAAGAAAAATTGATAATCTCTTCATCAGATTGATCATTAGCAGTACCTATCACATAATTTCAATCTGGCTAGTAACTGATGATGTCTTTAGGCTCTACTAGATGTCTTTGGTTGACGTAGCGGAAACAATGCGAAACAAGGAATCAAATTGATACCGTTGATTTGAATCATGAATACCGGTAATAACACTATCTACCTGTTGATTCAACAGGAATTCCAGGAAATACGGTAAAGAAAGGCACAAAGCGTCTGGTTTTATTATTCATCAAAATCTACGAAATACATAGTTTGGGCGACTTAAATAGTCAAACCCTAAAAATACCCAAAAAAGGCAAAATACTAAATTATCCTTATTCTGAAAATAGACAAAAAAATATGAGAAACGTAATAAGTAGCACTAAAAATGAACATTCCTAATAAAAGTTATGAGAAATCAAAAAGTTTCCAAAAACAGCAAAAACGCGAAATCAACTCCGAAAACGCGAAAATCCAACCATTTTTAAATCGACAGAAACTATTACCTCACCACCTTTTTATAACCAAGCCAATTTGTAAGGTTTCAGGTGCTGCTCTGTCTTGATGTCCAATTCTATACTGCTTTAGCTGACACAATGTTTTTGCAATTACCGACATCAATCATAAATTTGCAAACCTTCCCCAGGTAGGTACAGGTGGACTGGAAGATATTATTCCACAACCATTCATCATCGACAGTTACTCCTAAGGTCATACATGATCTCTTAATGACCAATGCGGTACCCACATCTCCAGTCACAATCTCCTCATCAACTGCATCAGTGTCAAATGCAAGCTCCTCTCCCACATACACTTCTTCCTCATCATCACCCTCAACGTTATCTACAAAGAGAGCCCTTTTTCTTGCCTTCTTGCAATCTTCTTTTTTGTGCCCCATTTCACCACAACCGAAACACCTAATTCCACTAGTTTCAGGTTTGTTGAATCTAGTAGGATTATCAACAAAACCACAAGCGCATGTACAATTACCACCATTGCCACTAGTGCCACTATTACTGCCACCGTTGCCGCTAGCACTTCTTACCATACCAGAATTTATGCGTTGCTATTGTTTCTCCATCACTAGTGCTCTCTAATGCGTTACCAAAATAGAAACAGGATCTAACATGTTGACGGTATCTTGGATCTACATTCTCAGCCTACCAATCTATCTCACCACCAACTGCTCCTAAGTCTCCTGAATCTCATTTCTGACCAGGAGTTGATAGAATTCAGTAGTATATTCATCTACTAATCTCGTGTCCTACTTTAAATTCTGCAACCTTTGGTACATCAATCGTTGGAGTTGTAAGGAAAAAATTAGCACACATATGTTTCTTCATCTTTTCCCACGTGATGATTTTAGAATTACCCAATCTTTGTCGGGTTAATTTTAATTGTTACCACCAACTTGTGGTCCTATTTCAAAATCTGGTAGCCACCAATTGCACCCTTTTATTTTCAGGTACATCTTTGAAATCTAGAATTTCCTCTATATTAGCCAGCCAATATAGGAACTCTTCGAGTTGCAGACTGCCATGGAACTCAGGAATTTTCGTCCTCATTTCAGTCTTCCATTTCCACTGATCTCTCATCATGAACTCTAAGATGCCTACATACAGGCTCATCGAAGTACTCATCATCCCCTCCATTGTAAGAATGATCATCAACATCTGCAGGTATTGAATTCCTATGACGACCAAGAATATTCAGATTTCTTAATACCTCGTTGAATCTCGTTGTCATACGTTTTACTAGTCTCTATACGTCGATCTACGATCTAGGCAACCAACTGTTCAATCTTGTCATGGTCATACACCTCTCCCATCTAGTGAGTCTTTCGTGGTGGCATAATCACAAAGACCGAACTTGGCTTTGATACCAACTGACATAGTGAAAACAGTGCGAAATAAGGGAACAAATTGATACCGTTGATTCAAATCATGAATATCGGTAACAAAATATTAACCTATTGATTCAACACGAATGTCAGGAAAGGAAAAGAAAGGCACACAACCGTCAAGATCTGTTATTCATCAAAAACTAAAAATCCATAGTTTGGGCAACTTAAATAGTCAAACCCCAAAAATTACCAAAAAGGGCCAAATACTAAAATATCCCTATTCTTAAAATAGACAAAAAAATATGAAAAACGTAATGAGTAGCACTGAAAATGGACATTGCTACTAAATGTTAACACAAATCAAAAAGTTTCCAAAATCACACAAACGCGAAATCGACTCTGAAAACGTAAAAATCCAATCGTTTTTTAAGTTGACAGAATTACGACCACATTTTGTCAAATATGTCCAGATATGCACACGTTATCTCTTGGACCGCATCACTGGTTGAGATACTAAATCTTCTTATTTTCTTATACATAGCTTTCTAAAATTACCACCACCCTTTTTTGGGAAGTTGAAGACCAATCCTATATTCCATCCTCATCAAAAGTTACATCATAGCTAATAGTCGTCTTTTTCGTATTTGGAGTGTATAATTTATAGGCCTTTGAATTTGCACTATAGCCTATAAAAATACATTTCTCACCTTTTTTATCCAACTTCTTCCTCAACTGATCTAGTATATGGGTATAAGCAATACACCCAAAAACTTTGAGATTCTAAATAGAAGGTTTCCTTACACTCCAAGCTTCCTCAGGTGTTTCGTCGTTAAGGCTTTTTGTTGGACACCTATTTATAATATAAATTGTACAAGCAACAGATTCTGCCCAAAATTCTTGAGGCAATTGTTTAGATCTTAACATGCATCTTACCATGTCTATAATAGTTATGTTCTTCCTTTATGCTACTCCATTCTATTAAGGCATGTATCGGGTAGTCAATTAATGTTGAATTCCATACAACTCAATGACTTATGTGCATGTAAGATACTCTTGACCTTTATCTGCTCTTAATACTTTAATTCTACATCCACTTTGCTTTTCCACAAATGCTTTAAATGCATCACAAGCTTCTGATTTTTTCTGTAGAAAATACACCCAGGCCTTTCTACTAAAATCATCAATGAAAGTAATAAAATACCTATTACCTCTATTGGACGGAACTTCAACAATACACATATCTGAATGATTAATTTCCAATAGCTTTTTTTTCTATAGAACTTTCCAATTGGAAATACATCCCTATGCTTTTTTCCCGTCTCTCATGTCTCACATACATGGTTAGGAATATTCACAACAGGTAAGCCAGACACAAGCTCTTTTCTTGATAGATAATTTAGTCCAGAAAAATGAAAATGTCCAAACACATGTGCCATAGCCAATTTGCATTAGGTATCACAGAATTTAAGCAAGCAAATTTTTCATGATGAATTTTTAGTGGGAATAGACGGTTAGAAGACATCTTTACCTTTGCAATAAATCTTCCACTCGTATCTATCAAGGTGCAGAAATCATGATGAATCTGCATGTTATAACCTTTCTATGATAATTGGCCTATGCTTAATAAGTTATGATGAAGAACAAGAACATAGAAAACATTATAGATAAAGCTTTTAGAACCATCCTTTAGCCTAATGGATACTCGATCTTTTCCCAAAATAGGAATATCTGAATTATTTCCAAATTTAACTATTGTCTGAACATTTCATGTAAAGAAGAAAATAACTCCTTATTCACACACATATGATTACTACAACTAGAATCCAAATACCATATATTTGCATATTCCACAAAAGAGTTGCTAGTTAGAAATAAACTTTCTACATTATTAGAATTCTCACCAAATGATTTTCTGCAACATTAGCCTGATAGTTGTTTTGAGATCTGGATCTACAATCAGCAGTTTTGTGTCCATACCTTCCACGATTAAAATAATTAAAATTACATCTCTCTTGATATTGATTACCTCGGCCTCTTCCTTAACTGGTAGGCCCAAAATTATTTCCTCCTCTTCCTTGAGTGAATGTTCTGAAATTGTTTTCTTGCCAGGTTAAAATTATTGCCACGATCTCTTCCCCTAAAACTTTCTCTACCTCTGCCTCTAAAATCTCCTCTTCCTCCATTATTAAAACCACAACCTCTACCATCTTCATTTTGATTAGATTCTGCAACATTATTGAAATTCACTTGGCCTTTTAAGGCTCCTTCTGTTGTATTTTATGTTTTCTCCAATATTATACTAACATGACTTTCAATGCTTCCCTGCAACTCTGCTACAATCATAGTCTTCGTATCATATGACTCTAGTATTGTAGTCACCACGTGGTCAAATTTAATTGGCATGGTGTGTTAAATCTTTTCCACCACCTTACTATCTGGAATATCCTCTCAATACAACCTCATCTTGTTGACAAGATTAGTAAAATGAGAAAAATATTGTTCCATAGTTTTTGAATTAGACATTTCATACCTCTCATATTCTCTACGCAGGAATTGCAATTTAGATTTTTGAGCCTTATCTATACCTTTGTAAGCCAGCTTTAAGGTACTCCACGCTTCTTGGATAGTTTTAAATTTAGTAATTTTGCCAAAAACTGAATAATCTACTCCTCGGTGAATTTAGAATAACGCTAACTGATCCTTCTTTTGAGCATTTTCATCAGCTCTTCCTAGTAAGCCTGGATCAACAAGACTCTAAATATTGTAAGCCTTTAGATGGGTAGACATTAAAATCTCCCAATAATTGTAATGAATTTTAATATCTAATTTAGGACCTGACCACACAATATTATAACTGTTTGACATCTCTCACTTTTAAATGAATCACTCTCTCATAAGTATAATAACACTTTTTCTATATTTTTTTTTCACAAATCGCTTAAAAGCTGAAGTTGGATTTAACTACCTTTGATGCCAATTTGATATCAAAAAACACAACACACACACATATGAAAGAGAGAAAGAGGAGAAAATGAAAGTTTTCATTCAATCCCAAAGCAAACCTACAATACATAAGGCTCATCACACTCTTTTATAGGCAACAAAATACAATTAAAAAAAATCAAGAGTTTTACTTATATAGGTAACTATTCTATTGGAGCAAAATTTTGGTCCAATCATATGATAGCTTAAGGAAGAAGTTGTCTCCTTTCAACTTGGTTCAACATTTTCGGTTGCAACTTGCTTCAAAACATGATGATCTTGGCTTCATCAAATGAAGGTACTTTTCTTTTGGCTATCATTTAATGAAGTGCATGTATCTATCTTCTTTCATGTAAGGCTAGCTTAATTTATTTATTGACATTGTGTATAAAATATTTACGAGAATGTTTAGAATGAAATTTTTAATTAACTGTATTACCTAAAATGTAAAATCATTACGTAAAGTGAGTCTTTCAATTAATAGATTTACCTACTATGCAAGACAATTATGTCAAAAAAAAATACATTTATGTTAATTCCAACCACCATATTAAATGATTCATTTTGATATACAAAATAAAAGAAACAGACTCTCTCGTGTTACCGTCTTACTGTTTAGACTCCAATTACTTTCTCAATCATTCAGGCCCTCTTACTCCTTAGACTAATGACTCTTTATTACGCAATATCAGTTCTTTACTGTTTCGATTTTTCCTCTAATCTTCGTAACAGAAGCAACGCTTGAAAAAGTCTGCGTTTCCCTACTTTTTGTGGCCCCTAAGCTCATAGTTTGGAGTTAAGAGTTAAGTAGTCGAAGAAGAAAATTGTTCCTTCCAAATACCTAAACTCCCTTTAATTTTTCAACGACACTTTTTCGGTCTGGATCGAAACTTTGACCGGTGATATCGAGCTTTGAAGGTCTCACGATAGTGGGCAGTCTCTATTTTCGACCTTAGTGAGAGATAGCCCAAACGATAAAAAAGTCATCAGATCACCAGGTCGTTAGACTTAAAATATAGTGCGTAGATCCTCTCAATTCGCAAAACAGGCCAATTTTTGGTAAGACACCTTACACACCACCAGATCAACATGCTAAAATAAAACCAACATTGACCTTCGATCTCTTAATCATATGGAAAACGCTTGGTAGCAACTTCGATACGTATACAACAATCAAAGACACATACACACACCTCACCGGTTTTCCATATAGATACCAAATAAACACATTTAGTGCCTCAAAACTAATTTATATATGATTTCACCACAAGAGAGATTATTGATTCAAAGTGACCTCGTGGGAGACGAGAGAACATTGATTCAGTGTGGCCTCTTCGGAGACAATTTCCTGCATTAATTTTTCTATTTTGCAGGATCATTATCACCTAATAGTGAATTGAAGGCAACAAAGTAACTGAGGACATTTATCAAAGAAGCAAGGAAAGTTCGAGTTTTAGAAGTATAAGCAAACATAACTAGATTGATCACGATCAAGCAAACTGCATAAAGCCCACAGCCTTGTGGAACGGAATACAGCATGATTATAATACAATTCCACGGAATCTACAAAAGCCAATAACAGTTCAGTTCCTGCACTAGCTTTGTCTAAAGCCGAAATGGGATAAATTAGCCTCCTAAATATGTCTAACAAACAAACATAATATGTGCGATTGTACTAGGGAATCAAAATTTCTCTGACAACATTTGTTCATGTGTTAAACGATAGAGTTCTAATTAGGCATGTACAAGTTTCATTTGATTACGAAAAACGGCCATCTCTCCTCAGTCAGGTATTTGCACTTCCCGAAGTTTTGACACAGATAAAGAAACTGCTAAATTGGTCTATTCACCAGATTTATAATCATACCGATAGTTCCTCGTCCACTTGTGAAGGAGTCTAGAAATACAAATCCAAGAAGTTTCTGGAATCTTATGGCTAAAGTGTATGAATAAGGCTGAAATCACGTCAAGACTAAACCTGTGAACCTCAGGCTTCAACACCATGCGAATAAGCATTGCAGTCCACATCTCTGGGGCCAATTTCATGGCTTGACAAAGATAATGAAACCCATTAGCCACCCTCATTAGCATCGTATGGTCCTGCAAGTTGAGTAGAAGAAAGAAAGGACCTTGTCAATACCCTCTTTAAAGAGCATCCTATCCTTGTCATCCTCTTTCTTCAGAACTTCCATGTGCAAGGAATAAGCATATCTTTATGCCAAGTAGGAAAGTACTATTTCTTGGAATTTTTCTGAACTATTCAGCAGATTTTATCCAAGAGTATGTGGGGCCCAATAGGTAACATTTTAACCTTTCAGCGATCATACAAATCAAAGAATGCAGCAAAGATTTTACATTCACACACATAAAACAGACGGTAATTAAATTATAGAATTGGTAGAAACTTGACATAAGCTTTTAGCTAGAACATTGGACTGCTCTGATCCTAACTCATTTAAGGAATTGTAGGTCGCACCTATAACTATTCTCTCTACTATGCCAGCTAAGATGAGAAACAATGAAACAAAGATGATCAACAAACCTCTGATTTGGATGCTTCTCTTGTTTCAGATTTCTCATTTAACATGCAACTGATGGCCTCTTCCTCTAGGAAAACATCAGCTGCTCTAATTATATCCCGTAGAAGGAAAACACGCACTCTCCAACCTTTTTCAGACAAAATGAACTGGAAAAGGTCTTCAGTGGCTCCAACAACAGCACGCATGTCAAATGATTTCCATCCATAAGGATTTGAAGAAATTTCCCCATAATTAGGTGCCTCTTCGGTCGACTCTGAAGCCTGTTCTGATATTGCTGCCATCTGGAATAAGGTAAAACAAGGCTTACAAGCTCAACAAAAGTAGATCTTTAAACCCACATTTTTCTGAAGCATTTACTCATCGTACATTATATAGAGGACATATTTACTCATCATAGGGATTTCGAATAATATCATAACGACAAATCCAAAGCATTACTTTGTTAAGAAAGGAAAAGAAAGATCATTAAAATGGTTATAAATAACTTAAATTCAAGGAGCAGTCCAATTTGCAATATGCATTACGAAGGAAAGGATAATATGGTCACACAACTCATCATTAGCAGACAATGGGTTAACAGTTATTACAAATGAATATATGATATAAACTATCAAAATTTTCTCTCTCTAGTTGTAGGATCAATTTCAATTTGGAATGAAGCTATACAACCAAAATCAAAAAGCAACATACCAGTCGCTCAAGCCGATTCCATCTTATGGAGCCATCATTACAGATTAAAAGTTCTCTTAAAATCTTTCTCATATCAGGACTTGGGTCTGCCAAAAGCCTACCAATAATAAAAGGGTAAGCACTTTCAATGACTTTGAAGTTAGGATCAAGAACTTTTGCTGTGCCTTCCAGTGATCCAAGTGCTCGTATCACCAATGCATAATCAGGAGGAAGAGAGAAGTTGAACTCGTACATAACATCATATAGTTGGTTCATTATGGACTGGAATTGATACACGAGGCAAAGAAAATACAAACAAAAACGTTCAGAGATCTTGCATGGTCACTATATCTTTACTAAAGTAGTTTTTAAGATGAGATATTAAAGATCCAATAATCATAGGATAATCATCCGCAATAGTCAAACTATTGAAAGACAGAAAACATTCTCAACAGGAATATTAGCTAGATTCCCTGATCAAAAAGCTAGGAAAAAGGCTTTTGCACAAAAGATAAAGACATACCTCGAAATCTCGAGACTGTCTCGTCCCATCACCAAAGGATGTTTGCAATGCCTCCGAGACTTTTTGGATGTCAACCCCTTCAGGAATAAATCCCAAAGAAAGAAAGTCATTTGCCAAACCCATTGAGTCACGATTAACAAAGTGTACAAGCTGAAATAAATACAAGATTGTTAAAACAAAAAAATGAACTCTAAAATAAATTCCAAATAAAAATGTATCATCATTATCAGCATCACCCTACATCCACCACCAACATCCATTTTCCAAAAAAGATAACAAAAACCTCAATGGAAAACTTCATCCATGGTAATAAGTTCAGGACCAACAATGACTTGAGAACTCAGAAACAAAGAACATTCAGCTGAAGATAAGAGCACCATTGTGACGCATGCATTTGTAGGTGAAGGTAAAATGCACAAGAATGGTAGCATGCCAAAATTATATCATGACTGGGCATAAGGAATAAGTGAAGTGAGGATTAGGCACCCAAACCTATGTAAAAGCTCATTTACCATATTAAAGGCTATTGGAGGAATATATTATCAAAGTGCCTAGTAAATCCTGAACAGTATGAATGTCATTAGAAGACATGACTCATGCATAGAGTAAATAGGTAGTAAGCTAACTACCTAAACTCAGATGAGACAGCATGTATGAATTAGAGCATAAGACAAAATCGATGTCTATTAATTCAAATATTGGCCTACACTAAAGGTCTTTTCCTTCAGAATTTCATAAGATAAATATATTGTGATACGAAACAACAGAACATGAGCTGTCTTTCAAACTTTCGTTATTGACCATCATTAAGAAGCCACGGAAAAAACTGATTGTGAAGTTAAATTTTGCAAATCATTAGTCGAACAGCCATTACCATCCGAATAAGTCCCACACGATAATGGCGAGGAATGTCTCCCATCATTCCAAAATCAAAATATGCAAGGGAACCGGCATCAGTGGCAACAAGATTCCCAGGATGAGGGTCAGCATGGAAGAAGCCCACCTCAAGTAATTGTTTTAAAGAGCAAGATAATCCCTGTCAAGTGGTGTTTAAAATCATCATAATCTACCATAAACAATAAGATTAAATTAAGTTCCACAGAATTTTATAAAAATTCAGTTGAAAAATGTTGAACAAAATATAAAAGGTAAAGTCATAACATATTAACACCGCAAACGTTTTGCATTTGCTATACCAGATCAATTAGTTTTCTTCTGTTCAAACAGGCTGCCTTCAGTGCAGCTTCGTCTGTAAGTTTGATCCCATCCACCCATTCCATTGTAAGCACAGCTTTGCGTGTGAAATCCCAGTAGATCTTGGGAACTTTGACACAATTTGATTTCTTGAATTTCACAGTACCAACTGTGGCACTATGATAACTGATGTGATCATCGCCTAATCATAACAAGGAGGATTCACTGATATTAATCTATATTTTCAAAACAAAGAACAAATATGTTAACATAAATATATCATGATCGCCTGTGCAGTCACTCACACAAGGGCTTTTTAGCTCTAGTTCAGAGAGACAGAGGTACATAATGGTTGCTTAGCTTTAACGAAGGATTAGACAGTTTTAAAAAGATGATATTTAAAAATGTTCAGCACAATGTCATGTTCCTTTCTCTTCAAAAACAGAACCAAAAGAATTAGGGAAACAACCTCCTCGGTACCATGTTCACTTACCAACTATTTATTTTACTTGTAGAAGAGGAATTTTAAATGTAGGCAGTTAGGGAAATCAAGTCCAGTGATTAATTTACATAGCCATGATGAAGAAGAATGAGTTATTAAATGAAGCCCATTGAAACAAAAGAGCTTTGAGTTTGTAAAAGAAATAAAGAAGACAAATTAGTCAACCAGCTTTAATTTGGAGTGAAGAGTGGAATTGAAGTGACAGTAAGGGCACCAATGGTTGAAATTCACTTATGCTAATTTTCCTTTATTAGATAGGGAATAAGAATAAGTAAAATAAAATGTCCTAATTTGTTTATGACCTAAACTTAATTAAGAATCAACAATCCTTATTAGAATAGGATTTAATTTTGTTTTGGATATTTTACTTAGAAATCTCTTTCCTACTAGAATAAAGATTCTAAGAATTTCTCTATAAATGTGTGTACTCAGCCCTTCAATAAGAAAATATATTAAATTTTTTCTATAAACTTGATTTTTCAATTACAAGTTGTAATGCTCTGATCTTTTAGCAACCAAAAACCCTAAATTCTAGCTATATCCTAACATTCTAGCCAAAATTTCCATCAAATAAACATTACTGGAATTTACTGAAGTAAACATGCAATGGAGTGTAGGGAACTAGGAATCACAAAACCCTAAATTCTAGCCATATTAAACCCCTAACATTCTAGTCTAAATTTCTATCAATCAAACCCTAAAATTCCAGCTAATCCAAACTTGAAATTACAACAACCCAAGCTGAAATCCAGACCTGAAATCTGAATTTTAGCAGCCTGAGAACACTCAATAGCCCATCTTTCCTAGTTATAATGAGTTTTAGCTAGTAGTTGACGTTTCTTCTATTTGTCTTCCATCACCCATATATGTCAGCTTACACTATGGTTACTTCCCGAGTTTTGCATACATCAATACGATCTTCACAATGTACATAAAAATATGCGAACACTTTTCACAAGTTTCAAAGGAACATACTTGGCGCACAACCATAAAGAGAAGCAAAGTGCTCTGCATTCTTCCCCTCCAATATGTAATCAATTTCATCAAACATATGCCTGACCTGTTCATTCAGGATAGAACTAGTTTTTGATAATAGAACAAGATGAAGTTTTTTTTTTTTTTGTAAATTAACAACATGAAGCGTTACAAGTCATAGCAACGCAAAATGTTTAGACAAATAAATCCATTTAACCAGTCTCTAATCTATTATTATTCCAAAAATACCAGGAAAACAGGAGGAAAAAGGAAAGTAATATAGCTAACAAGAAGTAAAAAAATTGAGATAAGTTGAATAGTAACAAGTAATTATATAGTTGTAACCTAAAAAATTTTCTTCATAAAATTTAAGGAACTCCATTTGGAGTTAAATCCAAAACCCTTGCAATATTCACAACAGACATGGTACTGCTATTCATTTAACTTCCACCATATCAAGTCAAGATCATTATTAATAGTGACACAAAACTCAACTGTATGGTCAAAAATTAGATCTATAGATAGCTCACCATCTCATTCACTGCTACAAGTAGATCCTTGCGGGCTTTTGCAAAACGCTTTAATTGGCCTCCAATCATATGAAATAATAGGGCATCAAGTGTCAACATAAGAGACATACCAGGCCTTTGTACTTTAACAGCCACAAGCTCACCAGAATGCAGATGAGCTGCAATACTTAAACCAACAAAAGAAACTAACCAGTTTATCATCTTTTTTATGTTTTTCATTTTGGGAAGATAAAGGTCCACCTTAAGATATCAGAATATCAGAGCAAGGAAACTAAGAAATATAGTGAAAAGAAAGGCTATAAGTTTCCAGAACAAATCTTAAAAACTAGAACACAACAAATTTTTCAAATATTTCCCATACAATTTATTAGGAGGTTTATCTCACCTTTATACACCTGTCCTAGCGAAGCTGCTGCAATTGGCTCTGGACTAATGTCAGCAAAAACTTTTGAGACAGACAATCCCAGCTGGGACTCGATAGATTCAATTGCAACATGAGTTGGAAATGGTGGTATTTGATCCTAGCAATAGGGAACTTGAACATTAAGATTACTGAAATAACAAAAGCTGCACAAGATCTATTATCAGATAGCTGCACCGAATTATCCACACCTGTAATTTAGCAAGCTCTTGACAGTACACAGTCGGCAATATATCAGGTCTAGTACTCAGAGCCTGCCCAAGCTGTAATAGTAACTGAAGTTATCTACTAGTGGATGGTTACCACAAAGCAAACCAGACATGATTACATATTTAGAAATTTCAATCCATTCAAAATTTTGTTACATAGTTCCTGACACTAAAGTGTTCCGAGTGCAGAATCACAAAATATGTGTGGCAAGTCTAAACTTATTCAGCGCATAAATATTTACCCACAAAGCAAAACAAATATACTTCTCCAATTAGACAATGACTTGCAACAATTTTGTACCTTAACAGGGAAATGTGGTAAACTAATAAAGCAAATACTGCAACAATATAGTTCCATAAAATATAACTTTAGCTGGATTGTCACTTGCCTTGACATAGAAAGGCCCCAATCGAATTAGAGTTTTGCGAAACTGCAAAAGGTTGCACACTGGTTATAGAGAAAATCCCTAACATTAGGTATTGTTCTTTTCCAAAGAACAGATCACAGATTTAAACAAGTAAGCATTCTCGGAAATGAATGGAAGTCTGTGTTTTGCTGCAACAATACTTATACATGGGGGAACAAGTATTAACAAGTTAAAATTAAAAAAAATTGAAAAGGACAAATGGCTGAAATAGACATAGATTATAAACTAGAAATTCAAAGATTCCCATATTGGCAACAAGTTCATATGAACATTTTATGACATGACTCTTTTTAACACAAAGAGTTCTTACATGAGAGCATAGCTCGTCTGCTACAAGCACTTTATTGTATTGAAGTCATCCTATAATCAGATGGATATTATGATTGTTTTCATCTGCAATTGTGGGAAAACGTGTTAGTGGTTACACGTTTATAGTTAGCTATTTTATGAAAGTTTTGTAACATATTAGATCCCCAGAACTAGGCTGATTTAGTTAAGCTTCTTATTTTCTTAGGGTATCCCATGAATCATGAGGTCTAATAGCTCAATTTCCTTTCTAATACTAGGGTTTGTGTATGTCTGGCATGCTATAATACAATATATGAATGAAAATTCTTCTTTCAATATCTGATATGGTATGTTTTCTAGGACTGAAACCTTTGGTCGTCACAGCCTCTTTCTGCTCTATTATCTACCAAAACAGAATACTTTTGGCAGCCATCATTTATAGTGAAATATGGTTCACATAAGACGTCTTAATTGCCTGGCGTTTGTTTTCTTACCGTAGATGTATGAGGTTGTAGAGACAACTGCTAAAGGCCGATCAGAGGAGGTTGTTAATCTCAACAACCTAGAAAACTGAAAAGTATTCAAGCTGGATAGAAAAAATTTACCTCTAGTGGTCAAGTTCATACGGTGCTAAAAGGCAAAGGAAAGATTAATCATCCTATGGATGCAAGACCTAAGCCAGGCAATCCTCTTTTTGAAGCACGGGATGAACGATCCCTGGAATTAGCAACAAATGCATGTTTTTGGCTACTGCTAAGGACATTTGAAATGCAATTAAAAAGACCTACTCCAAAGCTAGGGATGCAGCTCAAGTATACAACGTCAAAATGAAGACAATGGCAGCAAAACAGGAAAATAAAACAGTCACCAAGTATGCCAGTCAACTGAAATCCTTATGGCAAGAACTTTGATCACTATAGGATGATAGAAACCAAATGACCTGATGATGTAGCTGTTCTAATGGACTTCGCTTAGCAATATGGGTTCTATGCTTTTCTCCTTGATGTTAATCCAGAATTTGAACAAGTGAGGATCCAAATTTTTGGCAACTTGGAGTTTCCATGTTTTGATGAGATGGTGGCACTAATCCAGAATAATGGTTGAACCATATATCACAGAGAGCTTAGCAGTGGTTACTAATGGTAGCAAAAATTAGCTAAAAATGTGGAAAGAGCACCATTTTTTGAAAATGTAAAACCTAGTCAACCAAAAGGTCAAAATTGTGACAGCATGTGGTGCACTTTGCAAGGAAGTGCACCATACTTGTGACAAGTGTCGGAAGTTTCATGGAAAGCCTCCAAGTCAATAATTGGGATAGAAAGGAGAGCAGCCAAGGAGTAATTGGCAGGCTATTGCTGCAATGCAACAAAGTGAATCAACAAGATAGGAGACAAGCAGTCTAAACCAAGTAGAGGTCGAGAGGGTGAGATCACTGACCAACAACCTTGGAAAACCTTCAAGTAATTGTTATTTTCCGTATTCAGGTGAGTTTCTCTTCTCCATTGAATTAAATGTCTCTTGTAAAACATTTGTCAACTCGGGTTATGGACAAAGGAGCTAACGACCATATGACACATTCACCAAATATTTTTTTCACCTACTTCTCATGTCCAAGTAATAGGAAAATAACCATAGTTGATGTTTCTTTGACCACTATATAGGAATAGAGGTGACAAAATAAGGCCATCACAAATCTTAAAAAATTAAGTCCATCAATTGGCATTGAATTTCATTCAAAAAGCCAAAGTTGAGATACGGATTTCTAAAGAATCTACTGTGGGAGTATCACTAACAATAGGAACTCAACAACCAAAGGGGGAGCAGGATTAACCCAAAGGATTGACATAGGCCATATTGTTCAGTATGCAAGAACAATTCAAGGAACTGGTGAACGTGCTTTGCCAACAACAAGATATTCCTAAGCCAACTGATGGAACAACAACATCCTCAATAGATCAACAGCGACAAAGCACCCTAGGGGCCACAAAGGGACCAGCAACACCATCAAACCTAGAGGATTGTCGATGAGAGACAAACTTCATGGTTACTACATTTTCAAAGGAAGGGCACAAGAACAAGACCACATCCTTCAGCACATTGCAAGACAACAACTTTCTAATCCTCTAGTGAGGTCAACCTCATCTACCTATGTCGTGTATCCATGAATTTCTTCCCCAAGGACCCTTCTAATCCTTATGTAGCAGCACACCCCAACAAATCTCCACACCCACCATAGCCTTCTCAAAAACCAAATCCTTACTGTTAACATTCCAGCTGGGAACAAAGACATATCATTCATCGTTGTGCATTTGGAAGTATCAACTTGGCAAAAGTCTACACATGTGTAGAGGGCCTTTGCGCTAGCACATCTTTCAACCTCTATCTTGATCATAGGGCTCACCACAACTACCTATGGAGTTTGTTCAACGTAGGCACCACCCTCTTTCCTTTTCTTTGACTTGCCTGCCTTTTGATGAGCTGCAAACAAAAGCTTGTGCATATCCGTCCCATATCCACTGAACATCAATAACATATACTAATACAAAAAACGTAAAACATGAAAAATTGACATATAGACCCTACCAATCGATAATGTCTGCTTTTACCAACAATTCTTCCTCCAACAACAATTTCATTAGAGGAAGCAGATCCTTAAGATCTGAAAAGCCTTTTGCCTATGAGGCTACGAGGGAGTCTGATTTCTATCTCTTGTTAAAGCCAAAATCATCCCCTCTTCAAATCTGCCTTAACGTTGATCCTCTCTAGTCAAGAATAACAAACAATGCTTCCAACTATGGGCCCCTTAAAAGGTTTAATCAAACTCATTCCAAGCTTAACATTTAGATTATACCACACTAGATCTTTAGTTGAGGAGAAGCTAAAACATATATGTAGTAGGCTTTATCTTCCAAAGAAAAAAAGCTACTTGAAAAGAGGAAATAAGATATCAAGTATGAGGGTGAATTCATCCCATCGCCAGGCTTATCACTCCCAGGATTCTCGAGCAGAAGTCATCTAGAGGGAGTTGCATCCCACATTTGAAGCTATCATAGTAAATGCTTATCTCCCCAAGCTTAACAAAGCAAGTCCTCTACATGGACACCAAAACTTTATGTGATAAGGAAGGACAAATTTAGATCTCATCACCTTTAGGTCAGTTAGTTTGATCTTTTCCTAGTAACCCTCTGACTCAAACCATACAATGGACTCGATATAGGGGATGATGATTCTACAAGCTCCTATCTTGCCCCTCCTAGTAGACTCACTACTACTTGACAACCTAAATCCCTCCAACTCACGCCTAGAGGCATCAAATTTGGGGATCAAATAACCTGAATGAGACATAGCTACTCCAAATAAGAAGAATAATAACCCAAGTAAGCTTATCGATGAAGAGACAAAAAGAGCATGGAAAGAATGGTCGAAAGAAAGCAGCAAGAAAATGCTGAAAACCTTCCTGATGTGTGCAATAGAGAACAGAGTGTAAAGATTCTAAAGGAAGCAAAGAGAGTTTTACCTATAAACTCGTCAAACAGCTTAGGTAAGCAAAAAATGGACGGCCAAGATTCAGGAACCTTTCTACTTCTCCAGTGTGCAACAATTTCCCACCTCTCTCCCTACCAAAGATTTCGTGAAAAATTAAAAGTACAACGATCAATGATAGGCTATCAAGAACCGAGAGATCATCTATAGATCATGCATCGCGTGCTATCAAAAAAATTTTAGCCCATCATGTTGTCTCGCCTCAGTCGTTTCCATGCTTCAAGCAACATTTGTTGGCAACCCATCCACAAGGTCCATTCCTTTCATCTATATCTTGCTCAAGGTTTATGGAGCTCTTCCTTAATGTCTATCACATACTTCTACAAGGCCTGACAAATTTCATCACAAATTTGTATCTGAAACTTAAGGGGGTATTAATAAGCATAGAAGCAAGAGCCCACTCGGAGTACGTAGGACCATCTACCTGCACTGACAAACCAGTTAGGAGCATTTAATGCCTATTATATTGGACTGAACATTTAACCCCTACCATACATTAAATGTTGATGACTGGTATGGTAGGTATTACAAAAGTTTTCCTAAGCACCAAACATATACTGCAAATTACGCCTACTCCTTTGCACGGCAATCTCAATTAGGTCTATTTAAGCAAGATTCAACCTTCCCACGTGATCGTTGACAAATTAACTTGTTTTCGAACACCCTCAAGTGTTTAACTCTCATACTTTTGAAGATTATTAAGAAAGCACTAAACTAAAATGACAAAATAAGAGCACAAAAGAGACACAACAAATGCTAACCTTTATTACTTCCCTCAAAGTATACAAAGGAAAGTTCTCTCAATCTAATGTGAGGAGCAAGACTCAAATGAGCTATTTATAGGCACCTCTGGCTTGATAGCTAAAATAGAATCCTAACTGAACATAACTAGATAGATCATATTTTATTCTAATCAGATTACATCACATTATCCAATAATATGATACCGCATCTAAATAAGAATCTATTTGCTAAGATTTAGCTACATCTCAACTAACAAGGTAAGAATCTACATTTATCTAGGAATGATACATCAATATCCACAAAGATCTCTGCTATCTTTAGATAATCCTCCCACATGGTCTTTATCTTTTAGAGCTGATGTCTATTTGTTGTGATCTTATCAACCACATCAACCAAGATCTCTCCATGATCTCTATCCGTTGATAATCATTTATCCAAACTCAAAGCCTTTCATAACATACTAGTATGACCCAATGCTTACCTATGTTACGTCCATTAATCATGGTCCATTCATTTGAGCATATACTAAGTATTTAGTCCATCAAGAACTTAGCCTTAGCCCAGCTGGTCCGTGCAGGGTCCACAACTCTAACAAAACTCACACCATACTTGATTTAACTTGCTAAGTTACATTAGGCTTTCACATTTCACCATCATGCATGTGATCCGCCAAACCTTCAACCCAAAGCCTGTTTCTAGTTAGCTGTGAGTGTCTTCATACGCTAAAGGGCTAAAAGTAGTTATGTACTATCACAATGCCCACCACTTTAGCAGTACGCTTTACCAATATGTCTCATTGATACATAAGATCCCCCAACATCAAAATTCTAAAGTGGACACATATGGAATAATGTCTCGCCAACCTCAACCCAATCTGTTCCAAATAACAGAGAACAAATGGAATGAAAAGGCCACAAGTAAATCAATATAACCCCATGCAATTAAAAAAAAATTCCTGCATGGTTATTCTCTCAACTTTTTGAACAAAAAAGAAAAAACTAAATTATTAGAGTGCTAATGCCAAAGTAATCTTTAGTAGTGTTTAGCAACATAACAACAATAAGATAGGCAGCCTTGAATACGTGAAGACAATGAGACTCACCAGTGATAGATTTGCTCGACATCACATATCTCCTCTACTTTAAGCACTTTATTGAATTAAGTCATCCTATAATGCCACAAAAATTATGAATGTTTTCATTCCCAATTATATTTAGAAACCTAAGGCAGTTTTCACTCTAAAAATTGTCATGCTTTAATCGAAGTACCTAAAGGTTTGTTGGCAAATAAAAAACGCATAGATTTTTACAAGATTTAGAACCCTGGTTCTTAAGGAGGAAAAAGATGCAATTTCCCAACTAAAACTAGATTCATTATAAAGAAAACTTCCTTCAAAATCAATACATTAGAACTTGTAAAGACCAGAAAGATTCCTTTTCAGAACTAATTACCATTTAGTCACTTTAAATTCCATGTCAAAATTCACATTTTAGGTTACCCCAATTGAAAACACAAATGTAAAGCAATACATACAAGATTCCAACCCTTTCTAATTGTATTATTAGCCAACTAAAAGGATAAATTGGGTTAGATTGTGGCTTGCTACTTGCTTATACAGAAGCCAAAGGATTGCTACCTAAAATATTTTCGTAATTAGTCTACAAAAACTAAAGAACTTTAGAACAATCGTCAATGTCAACTAGCAACTTTCAATTATTATGAACCAACACTTCTGAAGGGTATAAAACCATGATACTCTACCTTGATGGCACGCTTTTTCATGTCATGAACAAATAATTGCCAGATGGTTAACCTCAAGACATGAAATGAAATGATTGTCGCTCTATACAACGCCAAAAATGGACCAAATCTATATGCAATGGATACTCCTTTGGAACTAGTGCCAAGGACTTCTCCAAATTCACTTTCAAGTGATTCCTTCCTCAACTTTGCATACTCAGCAGATGGCCTTTCACCATGCACACTGGTGAAAGTAGTGGAGTATCTACATCAAATCCCAATGCTCAAGGTCAAAGTTAAGTTCTTCCATGCCAACAATAAAAATTAAGTATTATGTACTCTAGCCATATTCAAAATTATGATGTGAACTTACAATTTTTTATGCAAATATGAAGGTTTCAACTTGCCATGTCTTATTCCATTTTCAAATATTTTCTCAGCTTCCAATGTCTTAAATCCCCTCAAAGTCGTACTATAATGACATAGAGCTGTCAGGAAACAAACAAAAAAAAAATTTTAATGGTAAATCAAAATACAATACCCATATTATCAGGTAGAGACTGTTTACCTTATACTTACCATGTTTGTTCAATGGTAGCAAAACCAATAATATAAGAGTAAAGGCTGCCAAAACAGATGCTAGTTACCTTCAACTGGAGTTTTCATAAGGCACTATCAAAACTAAAAGACTATATTTTAAAGATCAAGTTTGGGGCATTTTTCAATGTCATGCGCATGAATGATGCATATAAATGCATCCATCAGCAACAAATCTTTATGAGCAAAATTGCAAATTTAATTTCAAAGGTTCACTATATATAAGAAATATTCATTGAGGATTGAACTGTAGCAAAATATAGTTAAAACATTTACGTGTTAATACTGAATTACTATTGACAAGCATAATGGTTTTCACCTAAGTACAATCTTGTGAAGGAACAATTACTAAATGTATTGATTATCAAGCGCTATATAGTACAAATAAGTGAAAGATTAAGTCTAAACTAGAGTCTAATTAAAGTAGTATATGATATCCAAATTTTGGTAGTGAAGATAATAGTGAAGAGGAGCATGCCACATGCAAGATTATTATACATGTACGTAGACACGGCTACCTTGGTGTTTGCTTACAATGAATAGCAAAAGGTGCATTTTTAATGCTAAGATTCTCACTAAAACACAAATTAAACCCTAACGTTTTGAAGTGTTCAAAATGAATCTTAACATTTACAAAACGTTAAAAATAAACCATGATTGGATAAAAATTTGGACGTAGTTAAGTCTCTATCCATTATATGCCTTATCAGTATTGACATAACTCAAGTTTATCAGAACAACTTGAACCCTAAAGTTTCAGAGCATTCAAATTCAATCATAACATCTTCAAAACGTTCAAAATAGACCCTCAATAGATGAAAAATTTAACAGAGTTAAACTTCTGTTAGTCAGATATCACATCATCACTTGCATGACATTTTTTTTTTGTACATTTAGAAATTTGTTGATGGATCTCATTTCCACATTTAGGCCACATTATATCATATGGGCCCCACCAATAGATTTAAAAATAAAATATGTATATTTATTAATTAAATAACGTATTAATTTGTTTTTTAAATACATTTGTGCAGCCCACTATGCTAATATAACTTACAATGAAATCCACTAACAAATTTTTAAAAATATAAAAATTATCACGTTAGCAATTATAAGGCACTTAACTAAACTTTGTTAAATTTTTCATCTATTAAGAATCTATTTTGAACTTTTTCAAAACGTTAAGTTTAATTTACAACTTGGGCTCTATCATTTCAGAGTGCTCAAATTCAAGTTGCGCTTTTGGCCTTGAATGTTTTTAAACATTAGGGATCATTTTCAACGCTTATAAACATTAGGATTCAACTTATAGATTATTTTAAAATGCACTATTTAACTACAATGCACTTATCCGCGAGCCAAAATCTAGCAGTTGAATTAGCAGGAAAATTGGACATGAACTACACCATATCAGATAATTTAAGTTTAAAAAAGATCATATTTAAAATTTACTGTGCACAGGTACAATGATCATGCATCAAATTATTCTAGGCATATGCCTACATTTTTTTGAAATTCATCCCCACAAATATGGAACGGTTATCACTCGAAATCTTAAATAACGACGAGAAAAACCAAACTCTAGCTTAAGTAGAATTTTATAAAACACCGATTCGCTTTCCGAGAAAACAAGGCACGTGAGACAAGAATTAGAATTCACGCGAGTGTCATAGTCACAAGAATATGTATATTTACTACATTTTATCGGCTAAACGAACACATTTTCACATAATAAGAACAATAAGGAAGGCAATGAACGAAACTATGGGGAAATACCTTTGAAAAGAAGAGAGAATTGGCGATGACGATTAAGGCTCCGGAGCACATTACTCATTGTCTCTCAGAAAATCTTATCAAACACAAGACCAGGGATTTATCTTAAAAATCCATTGGCGACAATTTTTGCAGACCAAACGATCGCTGAGATGCACAGACGACGATAAGCAGAGAGGAAGGAGAGAGAGGAGTAAGATGAGTGCTTGGGAGTTCAGAATTCAGAGAACTGACACGTTTCTTCAACTTGCCACAACCTCTTAATGTTCGGTAAATTGTTGCCTACTAATATTCGTGGCTTAAGTGGACTGGACTCTTTAGTGTTCACGTGGCTTAAGTGGACTGGACTCTTCAGTGCTCACTATCACAAATCAATGAAACTTGGGCTATCCTTAATTCTATGTCCCCAGCAAAATTTGCTTCTGCTCGGATTGTCTATTTAAAATGAGAACCATTTTTTTTTTTTGTGTACAAAGCTAAAAAAAAATTACATAACCAGTCTTGGGTGATAGCCCCGACATGTCCTCTAACGCTGCATTTGGTTGCTGTCTCTGGTAGCTGGAGACGAAACGGAACAGAAATCTGTAGACGGAACGGAACAAAAACTGGGGACAGTGAGCTGTTAGGTTATGGTAGACGGAACAGAGAAAACTGTCTCTATCTTCAGGACAGAATGTGTTTGGTTGCAGAGGGACAGAACAAAAAAATAGTGCAAATAACGAATATGCCCCTAGTTTTCATATGATTAGTAAGATGTAATTCAATAGTATTTTTTATTATGAATGGTTTGTATTAATTAAAAAATTAACTAATAATAACAATTTTAAATTAATAACGAATAACAATAATAATAATTTTTATTATTATTTTAATAACCAGAAAAATAAACACCAAACATTAAAAAGTGAAAAAATGTATAATAATAATAAATACAAATAGAGTAACAATAATAGTCATAATAATTAGACATAATAATTATTTTTATTAGCTTAATTATAATAATAAAGACAAAATGGATGCGGTATTAATAGTAACAATACATCTACGACTACTACTACTACTACATCTACTAATAATAATAATAAGAAGAAGAAGAAGAAATTGATAATAACAAAAAAAACAAAATGTATGATAACAATAATAATTTAATTAATAATAACAATAATTATTACAAAAGTATTGTTATTAATAATAATAATGATCATAATAATAAATACAAATTTATTATTACGGTTAATAATAACAATAACGAAAACAAAATTATTGTTAATAATAATAATAATAAATCGAACAGGTATAAGACATTTAATAATAATAATAATAATAATAATCATGATATTAAGAAATATATTATAATCATAGTGATAAGAATAATTTTTTCCCAATAATTCTCATATGAATATTAATGATATTTATTACACAATTAGTAAGAATAGGGTCAACATACATGGGAAAACATCATCTAAGCGTTCATAGAATTAATTACATCATAGGTTCAACATACATTTATATAATTAATTACGTTATAGGTTTAACATAGATAAAAAAAAAAACAGCTACGCATATGTGGAACAGAAATAACATAATTGATTCATCATACATTAAGCACTTAATATTTATTAATAATGTTTTGAACAATAATTCCCAACATTACGCCAATAGCTATGAGTAAAAATGCTAGAGCCCATGTCATGTTTGTCTGCAAAGTTGGAACTTCGTTGACTTGATCACAAGTTGGTCGTGCGACTGGAGTCGGCATAAAGGAGGGTGCATTGCACAGAAAATTGTTAAACCTACACATTATCAACCAATGCACACCAGTCATCACCATAACACACATACAAAGTGCTTGCATCTATTGAAAGTCTACAGTTAAAGTATGTAAACCATCTCCATTGTACAAACATCAAAACTTTCCAACCAACAATACAAGGGTTTAACTCATTTACAATTCAAGCAGATTATTAAATTCAGAATATATCAAATACCTTTCAACAGAAACTGAAGATTATCTTTAGAGATAATTGCAACCTCTCATCAAGCAACAGCAACTAATGATTCTTAAACAGAAACAAAAGAAACAGGTTAACTTATTGGAAAGGATCCAATTCCCATTTAACTTTTCTGCATTTGCAAGCATCAACCAAACATTTTCTCAGACATTTATATGCATTCATCCAAACATTTCCATATCAATTCAACACTTCCAATGTTACTGGTTTCGGAATTTCAAAAGCTATCCATGTCATATGACACAATGCATACACATAATCGAAACTATAACACATCAGATCCTGGGAACTAACTTTATTCTTACCAATTTTATATAAAACAAAACCCCTACACAAACCAGTATACATCGCCATTATACAAATCCCCAACCTATCAAGCAAACTCCTTCTTCCCGAAACCACATCCAACACATGAAGTCAATTAAAAAAACCCAGTGGGTATGGCAAGCTTCATCCGGAAAACAAGTGGGTCTCTGGGTAAACTGAAAAAAATTTAAGCATAAACAGGGACAAAAGAGAGTTCTACAAAGACGACAATGTATGAACCTTTTGCGCAACCAGAGTGTCGACCTATCAAGGAACACCGACATTGTTCCACAAAAGGGTCATCAAAAACTTACCCGACCCTATCAATTCAACGTTTTGGGGAAGAAGGGGAGCGTGCGAGAGGGATGCCTGGGACGACGAGATTCGAAAAGAACAAAGAAAGCCTGCGACGAAGGCCAGCAACTTGATCCAAGATAGACGAACAACAATCGGGGGCAGTCGGGGACAGAGAGCCGAAGGAGTCGAGGGCAGCCTGGGACGAAGGAGTCGGGGCAGTTGTGTCAAGTGTTGCTTGATATGTTGCAGAGACAGGGACACGTTGTCCCTGTCCTCCCTTTTTGGGAGGGACAAAAAAACGTGTCCCTGTCATCCGGGGACGGTTGACGGATGACAGGACGGCGGGGACAGTAACCAAACGCCCTTAGAGACACGATTTTCATGTCTTGTCTCCTGTCCCCGTCTCTGGGGACAGGAACCAAACGTACGTAGCGTTTGGTTAGCGTCTTCAACAGATAGGGATGGGACGAGACAGAACAAGACAGGACAGAATAGAACAAGAATTGGAGACAGTGAGATGTTCTGGTTGCAGTGGACGAAACAAAGAAAATTATCTTCGTCCTGAGGACATAAATGTGTTTGGTTGCAGGGGACAAAACAAAAAACAGTGTTAATGACAGAAATGCCCCTACAATATAATATATTTGGAAAATGTAATTCATTGATTATTTTATAATTATATCAATATTTATTTTACAATATTTAATTATGTTATTATTAACTTGTAA
>JANITX010000212.1:39935377-39945603 GCA_027564395.1 Erythroxylum ulei | reverse complement strand
ATAAAAATTTCCATTGCCATTTGACTCCGAATTCTACTATTATTCACCGATTGTTCTGCCACTTGGCATTTTTCCGGCAAAAAATTTAATTCAATTATAAAACATTCCCACTCGAATTTTAAGGCACAAAACCATAATTCACATAATATCCACATTAAAACAATTATTTATACCCGAAAAATGTCAATTGAGTGCATGATCCATGATTTTAATGTGTGCAATAATCCAATTCACATGTGTGTATGCCGACATGATGCATGAGCATAAAATGCAATTTTCTTAATCTCTCTTAATCTCAAATGTACCCAATTTTAGGGTTCAAACCCGTAATATGGGGACGGGATGTTACATAAAGCCTATTAGCTTCGGGTTTAGTTAGCCTCTTCTATTTAGTTTCTTTGTTGCTTCATGTTGGTTTAATGTAAAAAAAAAACAATATTTTTCATACATAAATGGGAAAGATGGTTATTTTTATTATGGACCGAGCCTTTCGAATACTGCTTGTATATCAAACCTTTTTATATTTTTGTTCAACGTTGTTTCTTCTAAACAACCTCTTTTTTTTTCCCCTTTCCTTGTTAAACCGCAACTTCTTATAAGAGAATTTTAATAACTTAAAAAAAATTAAGAAAGGTGCAAGTTTGAGACTTATTGATGGACAGGCAGAGTACAGCTAAACTTTACCTTAATACTGTCAAAGTACTTTGGCATCACACGCCGGATAATGCAAAAATATCATTTTTCTCTCTCATTTTTAGGGTTTCTCTCTCAAAATTCAGATTCCATCATTTTTCTTCTCATCGTTTTCTGCACAACAACTCGCCGGGTCAACTCACTCCAAAACTCCATCTTAAAAAATCCTCACAACTGAGTTCCTTTTTCATTTTATTTTCCGCTTCTTTATATCTATTCTCAACCATACCTATAAACGGTGGTTTCCTGTTTCTGGTTAACTGCAAGTTGTGAGTTTCCTTGTGGGTGGGTTGTTGGGAGCTTAGGTTTTTTCAAGTTTTGTTTGGAATTTAAGAATGAAGGTTCCTTCTTATTTGAGCCCAGGTTGATACTACAATCTTCTTCGATATATCCAAGGAATAAGGAATATTGGTTCTTTCTGTGTCTTTTAAACTTGGGACTATTGTTCCATTTGTCAAGTTCAATTTAGTGATATTTGGAGTTCCAAGCTTGAATCTCTCGGGAACTGTACTTTGATTAGAGATCTTTTCGGATTTCTGATGGCAGAATCAGTGATTAGGAACACTAATTGTGATAATAGGATTCATAATTTGATAGCTGCGAAGAAGTCATTGAAGTTAAGCTTAGATAAGTCAAAATCACTAGGGCTTGCTCTTAACAAAGCAGGCCCTAGGTTGGATGAGATTAACCAGAGATTGCCTTCTCTGGAGGCCGCTGTACGCCCCATACGCGCTGACAAGGATGCCCTTGTCGCCGTTGGTGGCCACATTAACCGTGCAGTCGGTCCTGCGGCAGCCGTGCTTAAGGTGTTTGATGCAGTTCATGGGCTAGAAAAGTCATTATTGTCTGATCCTAGGAATGATCTTCCTGGGTATTTATCTGTTCTAAAGCGCCTTGAAGAGGCACTCAAGTTTCTGGGCGATAATTGTGGATTGGCAATTCAGTGGTTGGAAGATATTGTTGAGTATTTGGACGATAATGCAGTGGCTGATGAGCGATACCTCTCAAATTTAAAGAAGTCATTGCAGAGCCTTAGGGATTCAGAATCTGATGCTAAAGGCGCTAACCTTGATGGTGGGCTTTTGAATGCTGCGTTGGATAAATTGGAGGGTGAGTTTCTCCGGCTGTTGACAGAGCACAGTGTGCCGCTTCCAATGTCATCACCTGGATCACTCGGTGAACAGGCTGTTATTTCCCCATCGCCATTACCTGTGACTGTGATTCAGAAGTTGCAAGCCATTCTTGGCCGGTTGATTGTTAATAATAGACTTGAAAAGTGCATATCAATTTATGTTGAAGTTCGTAGTTCGAATGTTAGAGCTAGTTTGCAGGCTCTTGATTTAGATTACCTGGAGATCTCAATAGCAGAATTCAATGATGTGCAAAGCATAGAGGGTTATATAGCTCAGTGGGGAAAGCATTTGGAGTTTGCAGTGAAGCATTTGTTTGAAGCGGAGTTCAAGCTCTGTAATGATGTTTTTGAGAGGATTGGCTTGGATGTCTGGATGGGATGCTTTGCCAAAATAACTGCACAGGCAGGCATTCTTGCATTTCTTCAATTTGGGAAAACTGTCACCGAAAGTAAAAAGGATCCCATCAAGCTTTTGAAATTGTTGGATATATTTGCTTCTCTGAACAAATTGAGACTGGATTTTAACAGGCTATTTGGTGGAGCGGCCTGCATAGAGATCCAAAACTTGACGAGGGATCTCATTAAGAGGGTTATTGATGGAGCAGCTGAGATTTTTTGGGAACTCCTCCTCCAGGTGGAGTTACAAAGGCAGATCCCACCACCTGCAGATGCTGGGGTGCCGAGATTAGTGAGCTTCATCACTGATTACTGCAACAAGCTGCTTGGAGATGATTATAAACCTATTTTGACCCAGGCTCTGGTAATACATCGTAGTTGGAAGCATGAGAAATTTCAGGAGAGGCTACTTGTTAATGAGGTTGTGAACATAATCAAAGCAATCGAACTTAATGTGGAGACATGGACAAAGGCTTATGAAGATCCCATCATATCCAACCTTTTTGCCATGAACAATCACTATCATTTGTTCAAACACTTGAAGGGAACAAAACTTGGTGACCTCTTAGGGGATTCTTGGTTGAGAGAGCATGAGCAATACAAGGACTATTATGCAACAATCTTCTTGAGGGACAGTTGGGGAAAACTTCCAGGCCATTTAAGTCGAGAAGGTCTAATACTGTTTTCTGGTGGACGTGCTACTGCTCGTGATCTTGTCAAGAAAAGACTGAAAACTTTCAATGAAGCTTTTGACGAGATGTTCAACAAGCAATCGTGCTTGGTTATGCCTGAGAGAGATCTCAGGGAGAAGACATGCCAGCAGATAGTGCAGGCAGTGGTCCCAGTGTATCGGAGCTATATGCAGAATTATGGGCCTTTAGTTGAGCAAGATGGAAACCCCAGCAAATATGCTAAATATTCCGTGCAGACTTTAGAGCAAATGCTAGGCTCGCTATTTCTGCCAAAACCAGGAAGATATGCAAGTTTCAAGGGCAGGCTACACGGTGATAAGCTGAACAATGTGGTAGCAGATCTTCGTCGTACAGCCTCTGCAGTTGTCTGATTGTTCATTCTTGTCACCTTAGGATCGTCAACTTCCAAGGGAGTACTTTTACTCCATCTACTGCTGGATGATCAACTTGTTCTGTACATATCAATATCCTTGAGGCCCTAGAACTATTTATTTAAATAATAGACTTCCTCTTACCTATGCCGAAAGATTGCCCGAGGTTTATTCCATCAGGTGAAATTTTGTTGGCTGCTTAAATTTGAAGCAAACAGAGACTGAATATCATTCATGGAGTTTGTGAATCCATTGACGTCTGGAGAAGTGTTGGATGCCGTGGTGAAAGCATAATTGGCCCCTATAAGCTCGTAGATAATACTCAGGTATAGCTTGCCATGTAGTTTCGTTTTTGCCGTTGATCCAGTTACTACTATGTGGGTGTAAAAACATTGATATTCTAGATTTCATAGACAATTCTTTGTTATGAAGAGCAAATAGATGTGTAGCAGGAGTTCATTTATAACCTCGTTAGAATCCTCCTGTGATCATAAATTAGGGGTCCATGGATGATTGTGATATGCTGCAAATGTTTCTTATAGTTAAATTTTCATTCCAGCCTTGAAAAACACATGTACAATAAAGTGTTTTGACTCAATTATGCGGCCTTTTTATCTGATGTAACAAAATTGTAAGTTGGTTTGATATGTATGCAACGTTTGCTTTTATTCCGATGAATCCAACACTTTTTATTAGTAAATCCAAAGCGGAATTTCTTCGTTTTATTCGTTCTACATTTCCTTTGTGGCCTTTTACTTTTCCGCCCAAAGGTTATAATGGGATGCTTCAACTTTGAGCGGTTCTGGTTTCTTTTTGACATCTTTTTTTCGTTTCCGATTGACCCTTGGCACAATTGAAGGAGCTAGCCTCCTTGATGGATACGGAATTTATTTGATGTCAAAATGTTCATGTTAGCCTCTGGTTTATAGCCATCGACCTGTGTTTTGTTATAAAAATCGCTGAAAAAGTGACCCATTTTCGGCTTTGTTTGTCCCGGACATGATCTTTTTGTGAATTGGATAGGCCTGCCTGCTCCCTATTTCATCGGTTCTTAGAGAAAATTTTCATTACCTTGGACGGTGCAACACAGTCAACGTTTCAGTCTTAGTCCTTTCAAAGTTGCATCATCCACTGCCCATCTCCCACTAAGTCAACTGCCATCCTGCAACAAACATCCAGTTTCTATTAATACCCATGATCTCTACAACCGTCATTTCAATGCCGGCTAATGAATTTTGGATTGCTTCATTTCATTTAAATTACAGAGGAATCAAAATTAAGTTGCTATCACCCACCTGAAATTTCAAGTAAGAAATAAAACTTATCGCCCACCTGAAATTTTTTCCAGTTCTGGAGGGTGCAAGAAAGAATTATCCTTAGAGGTGCCTAATTAGGGTAGTAGGAGTGATTGACATATGAATTAGCTGCAATATTATTTACTCGTGACTAATTCTTGATCATGAAGTGTGATGAGCCATGGCCGTCAACATTAGTTATGGACTCTTCTAAGCTGTTTTGTTTCAAACTTTAAGGAGACCGTTGATTATCCCAAGGAGGTACATGATCCAGGTTATCACCCTGATTAAACTAAGTGCAATATACTCTGCTTCCTTCTTCTGTATGTCTTTCTTTCATAATGATCTCTTAAATGGTATACAGTTCAACCATAATATCGGTTAATTCTCAATCTCACTAGGTAATTGGGCATAGCAGGCAACTCCAAAATCGAATATGGAAACAATGCATTACCTAAGATTCAGAGTTTCTTATACTTCTCAAACTCTCACAACCGTCTTGGCTCATCTCTCACCTTATTTCCTGAAGAAGACTGATAAACAAAATTCTCTGTATTTGTCCGTTGGTCTCGTTCCTATGAACATATATAACAAGAATATCACATGAACATTAGCAGACGTGGACAGGACGACTAGTTTTCTGCAGTTGCATGGTTGGAAGCTAAAGAGAGAGACATTATTGTTGTCAAGGAATAAAATTCTTCACGATTTTTGGCTTTTTAACGTTGTAGGAGGGTCATCATGGCTAGATAATAAACGTCCCTGGAGGATCGTAATCAACATTTCCTGTCACGGTTCTTTGATTCATCTTCATCAAATGGTAAAGAAAGTTTTGGTAGAGTAGTACACACAATCTTAATTTTCTTTATTTGTTCAATTGGATGAGGTGAAAATTCAAATATTTGATTTTTCTTTAAAAGCATTTGAAAAGGTTTTCTTATATATCATAGTCATGACTATTTAGTGTACAACTTGTAAAGATCATCAGATTCGAGAAAATTGATATTTGATAGACTAAAACACGCATAAGAGAGCAAAAGAATATTTATTCACAGTTGAGAACTTGTAATTTTGTTCCATTAAATACTTTATTAGATTTTAAAGCAGCAATTCCTGAAGATCAGACATAAAACCATCAATATAACATAAAATGATACATCTTAGCGACCACACCTAGATAGATGTTAATAGAAATGTTATGCTGCTAACTATGAAAGAGTATCCTTATTGTAATCATTTACTTTCTGAAATAAATAATATTGATGCTCGTATACAAGAGGCCTAGATTGAATTACATCATCATACAAACATATATAATTATATTTTATTTGCAAATTGTCATAAAAAAGGGCATAAAAGCTGTTAAAGCAATGATTGACCAATCCGAAAGAACATACAAGAGTTTTAAAAAACTACAGATGAAAACTCATTTAGAAATGACTAGACATTATGAAATAAATACTTAAAATTAAAATGTGACGGATCAAAAATAGAAATTGATTTGGTAGAAATTTAAAAAGCAATAGAATATTATGAAAATAATATTCTTCTATATGTATAAAAACTTCAAAAACAAATCATGGATATGATAGAAAAACTGAACAAATTAGAAATAGAAAATAAAAGTCCTATGGAAAACAAATATTTGATCTAATTTTAAAATGAAAATACCTCCTAATTATATATAAAATGAAAAATTTTATATCAGCTTCTAATTCAAAAATTGAAGAGTCAAATGCACAGATAGAGAATTTAAACTTAGAAACTTTAGCACATACAAAAACCAATTTAGTTAAACAAGAAGTTAACTAAAATCCTAATATTCATGATATAACTAGTACTTCTAGAAATCCACCTCTTAGTTATGTTTTAATAGACCTAATTTAGGATATATTGGAACTTATATGATAACTAAAACTTTGTTCTAGATAGATAATAATATAGCAAGTTTAATAACTTGAGTAACTAAAACTTTTCGACTAGAATTTGTTAGTGAAGAAATATTTTAAAAGAAACAACTACTATAGGAAAATATGCTTTAGAATTACAAATACTACAATTATGTGATGTGTACGAGAACAGTAGATATATTTATATTTTCTTAGATTATTATTACCATATTTGTAATGAAGTAGATAATACATAACTTTATTTAAAAATATTTTATTCAAAGATCCCTGATCCTTGGGGAAGTATATTATAGGCAACTTACAATCTACAATCCTGGACATGTGGATGCCCAAGGAGCAAGAATCTCTTTTTTAATCTACAATTCTTTTTTTCTAATTTATCAAAAAAAGAATCTCTTTTTTAAAAGATAAATTAAGTGAATGGTGTGATGATGCTATATTATCAAAGAAAAGTAAAGGAACAAAGAAATAATCTTCTTTATGTTGTTTAGATTTTAAAATGCCTATTATGATAGGATGTGATGGTCCTTATTATTATAATAATATAAAAAGAAAAAATAAAAGAAAGAAATATTTTAAGAAGCATAAAGCAAAATATTATAAGAAAAAGGAAGGTAAGGATATAAACCCAGAAAACATATGATCAAAAGAAATAAAAATATTACCGAATGTTAGTGTTATTATTATAAAGAAAAAGGACACTATGCTAATGAATGTCCTAAAAGATTTAATAAAAAGAAAATAAAAACAAATAATGAAATAAATTAAATGATAGAAAATGAAGATTTTATTAGAATTAATTCTTTTGAAGAATGCTCTTCTGAAGAAAGTATTTTTATAATAACAAATACAAGATACAAAAAAACCTCAAACTCTAAAATAAAGAGTGAAATAGGAAAATCTTCTAAAGCTCAAATTGATAAGCAAATAATAGATAATGTAGTGGAAACATTTGAAAACACATGGATAGTCAAGAAGCTCTTATTGATAGAAAAATGCTTTAAAAGATTCATAATACTATATTTTCTATAAATGCTTACAATGAGTTTATATGACATTTCTAGAAAAGAATAAGGTTAAAATCTAGAAAGCACCATATGTTCTATGATATTAATCTTAAAAAAACCCTATATATTAGTTTAACTTCTAATAAAGTAATAATTCCTCTACTATGTGAAAGAGATATTTTCTGAAAACTTGATCATATTCTAAAAGAAACTAGGGATAAAATAGGTTAGGTGCCTATCAGATCCATACAAACAATAATTGTATCTACTTTTAGAGAAGGAATAGATAGTTCTACAAATTTAGCAATATTAGATGATCAAATCCACAATAGAAAAATGGCCTGTATGGGAAATTTGAGATGCAATCTTCGATATCAAAAACTTTGTTTAATATCTATCCTAAGACGTCTTATAATATACAAGATAAAGATTTTGATAGAAAACTCTCTTTAATCAAATACTTCAAAAGAAAATAGTTAATTAAGATGGAAATAGACCATATTCTATTAGATACATGATATCTTATGACTTATCAAATACTCATCATATGGAACGTTTTACGTACAAAGATATTATTGACTTCCCAAAATTATTTTATGATGTTGGAAGACCATATCCTCCTTATCTTGAAAATATATAAGACCTTGAAGATGCTTTTTCATTAGATTTACAGCAAAACCTTTACTGACTTCTCATTATAAATTATTACCTAGATTATCTTATTCAAAAACTGGTGTTTTAAGCAGTAAACAATATCCTAATACTTTGATAAGAGCTGATAGAAAGATAAGTTCCAATTATAAAATTAAAGGAGAATATTTTGATGGTAGAAATTTTATTCCCTTTAACATCTTAACTGATACTGGAGCTAGTGGGAGTTATACTAATCATAATCTAATACATAATTTATGAAGTGTCCAACTAAATGAACCTTATCAATATATAACTTTCAATGGTAAAATTATTAAGATAGGAGATAATAAAATACCTATAAAGATTCGTTGAAATTGGCCAAACTCGTTAAGAACTTAGTCATCTATTATTGGTTGAAAAGAGCCTTGTCTAGCTTTTTTTCTCGTAAACCATTTCCTTAGTTGTCTATTGCTCTATGTGAACCGATGCAATTCATTAGCTAAGCATGTCACCTCAATATTGGCCAAACATGATACAAGTTCATTACATGAAGTTTATAACAATTTTCCCCTTCATATTCTATAAAAAGTCATATGTTACACTAGATAATGTAAAAGGGTGTGTCTTCTTCTCTCTCAAGTGATCACTGATCATAATCATCTCTGCAGCACTGGTCCTCATGGTCTTTGATTTGTAGTGCCCTATCATTCTTACCTTTTCCTTCCTATCATTCTCACCTTCATCCATCATATCTTACTTGCTTTCTATCACAGTTGCTTCCTAGTTATTACAATATCCTACATTCCACCTCACCTTCATTTCATCAATCTATCGTCACCATATTTTCCTCTTATTATGCATTGTCCTAGGTCATCCCTTTGCTTACATTCTTGCACATTTCTTTACCTGCCTAGCTGGCTTTTCTCCAACAGTCCATAACTCCTACCTGTAGACACTTTACAATTCTCGCCTTTAAGCTTAAATTTCTCAAAGGCACTCATTAAAAAACCTCCAGCTTCCACTTCTACAAACATTCCCTCTATAAGCCTTAACATATCTCCCATTCACAAAACATGGACATAAGGAGTTGGTGACTCAAGATGCATGATCTCAACCTAATCTTCTTGCTTTCTTAACCAACACAAAAATGTAATATGATTATATAAAAAAATTATGATCTTAGATGCACGTGAAGTAAGACTAGAAATATGATCTATACCATTAATATCTTTTAAAATAAGATTTATACAATGAACAGTACATGGAGACCAATAATATGCCCATACTTTGATTGTAATAAGTAACTAGCTAATTTATAATTAGTTACGTTCTCTGTAACAAAATGCATAACATTCTTTGGTCCAACGCACTTGACAATTTCATAAATAATTCAGATAAAACCTGATGACTTTTTACTATATCAGAAACACCAACATACTTGATAAAAATTGTTCTAATATTACTAGAAACCAAGAAATAATCAAGGTTTTTTTTTTATCTTTGATTAGACCACCCATTTGCTGTAACAATGCATCTTGTTGATTCCCAACTAAACTTATATGTACTCACAATTACCCATCTGCTATAACAGTGCATCTTGTCGATTGCCAACTAAACTTATATGTACTCAAAATCAACTAACATTCCTTTTTTAAATCTTGAAGCAAACGTACATGAATCTTTTAATAAGAAGGTACCTTAAATCCTAAACCTATCGTTGTTGTAGCATTTATGTTCTTAAAATATGGTGAATTTAAAACATTTAAAAGAATACATGAATGATAGAACCATCTAGCCTATGCTCACTTACATCGCAAAATATCATCCGTATCCACTAAAACACTTTTAAAACTAAGTTGAAAACTAAAAGTAGTTCTTGGTGGAAACTAAGAATCTATGTTAATTATCTAACACTTACGGTGCTTCATTGTCTGTAAAAGATATATCATAAGCCTCTTCCTTTTTCTTTTTTACATATTGCTATAAATAATTTCCATTCCTCTTATGTAACACCCCATTACCATAGAGTATATACCCGAACATCCAGAGGACATTCAAGTACATATCCTATGACAATGGTATGTTAGAGCAAACATA